>OU343223.1:221969446-222006729 GCA_910596185.1 Chrysanthemum makinoi | reverse complement strand
CTCTCTAACATGTGCAAAACACTTTCGAATCTCGATGCACATATTGAGGGGGAGAAATCATAAGAAAACCTCATCCTTCCCAAAAGTATTTTATCCAAAGTATTTTAAATTACTTGATGTGATTGGGAAGTGATGAATATCATTTTAGAAAATGTTAATCAAAGATTGGATCTTTAATTCTTAATCTAAGATTTCAAGTCCTCTTGCCTCCATGTGCTAAAGCAATTTCAAATTCATGATGCACATGTTGAGGGGGAGCTTTTTCTAAAAATGTCAAAAACAATTCAGGTACTAAATGTTTTGATCTTGTATCACTAGTACCTGGATTGATTTTCAAAAGGTTTTCAATCGGTTTCAATGGCAGAAGAACAATACCAAAAAGACCGACCAAATTTACTTTATGCATGGGGATATATGGATGGTTAGGTTAGGTATTCGTTCTCACGATCCCACTATAGCCAGAGGGATCTATCCAGGGACAATCCACTAGATAGTGTAAAAGTCCTTAGGTATGATGGACAAAGGAGAAAAGTGAGAAATGGGAAGAGTGCGGACTGAGATAGAGCTAGAACTGGAACAAACCCAACAAGGTTCTAGTTATGAAATCTCGGTAAGCGAAGGGTGAAGAATGAAAAAGAAATGAATGAGAAAAAGGGTGAAAAGAAATAGCCCTCCATTATTTCAACCTTAGGCAGGGTTCAATTCATATACTCTTGGTGGTTACTAAGGTAACGCCGGTATTGAAGACAAGACGTCATGGACCCAGTGACGTACTGCACTACAACTTCCCAAGCTACTCAAGTTCCTCTTAAAAGGACTTGTTTCATTCTCACAGGGAACCTACATTATCTTTCGACTTTCTCTTAAAGATTGTTGATATTGAAGAAGGAGACCCTCTCCCTAGTCTCCGGCATAGGAACCAAATGTGTACTATTGAGTCTAGAGCCACGAGATCATCAATAAATCTCACTAGGGCACAATCAATGAAGACTCACTGTTTCACACAATGTGGAAAGTGAGAATATATCTTAAGAGTCCTAGCATTATTCTTGTGGTATTGCGAACATGTGATATGTTCACATATTCACAATGAAGATGGAAACCTTCTAGAGCCAACATCAAACAAGCTCTTGGTAGGTGGCATGTGAGATCTATCCATAGATCAAACATGTGACAACTGGCGGTAAAGCGATGAGGCGATTCACACCATAAGTCAACCTTGGTCGGAAATGGATTGGCGGATACCTTTGAAAAGCCTTGGTGCGTGCATGCACAAAAATTCTTTTCTTTAGCACGTCGAGCGGGTATGTTTTCAAAATCAAAAGGTGTTTGTGAGTGAAAATTGATTTCCAATATAAAACCTTTTGTATTACGATTGTTTTCAAATCATTTTCTTTAATCGACAAACCTCAATTTCTTTGGTTCCGCGCTCCGTGTTGTCTTCTTTGAGGCGTTCGGTTTGAAGCGGTAGAGCAGTTGCGAAACCTTGTCCATGGAGATTCTTAGGAATTATACACGATCATAGGCAAGTACTTGTATTGATCAACCGGGAACCATGGGCCGTGTACCTCAATTCAACGAAAGTGATCAAAGACACTTTCGTGCGTTTTATTGCTAACTGTTGTATCGGCGTACTACCGCGTTTGCGGTTGATCGAATTGAGAGTCAATCCATAGCCGCATGCTCACACATCACATTCATGTCTAAAGAATTCATGATAAGTGTATATCTTCATCAACGACTCTGATATTTTCACTCCATGCTTTCGCTATTACGCAGAATATCATGAATCAACAAAAGTTTCCAACTCGATGAGAAGATATCATGATCGAAATGTGAGCATGTCGGTCCAAATGTCACAACATCACATGATGGCAACACTACAAAGGAAGAGTCAGAGATTTATGGTAGCTGATGATCTCAAAGCTGTCTCAAAACTCATCATCACATGGATCAGTTAAAGACCTCCACTTGGATTAACAAAACATATAGAACATGAAGAATTAAAGACTACGGGCTACAGAGCAAAGAACTTAATCAAGAATCCAAGAACAATCAAAATGTAATATCTGTTTGTATTCAATATAAATTGAGGTGACCTCCCTTAGGGGGAGATTGTTAGGATTTAGAAAATTCGTTAGTTAAAGAGTCGGTCACCTCAAGTATATGTATTCTTTAGCGTGTAGTAAAGTAGTCAAGTTATGTTAATCAGTAGTTAGTTAAGTAACACCGTGGAGGACGGACGAGTCTTTACCCACTGTATTCCTGATCCACAGCCCGTAGGAGGTGTGTCTTGTATGAAATTATAAATACCCTCTACCTCCCAAGGTAGAGGGTTGGAGCTTTCAATATCATTTTTCTTTGTCTCACCAAGTTCCCAACTCTCTTTACTTTCTCTCTCTAAAACTCAATTCATACGCCCCTTGTTAATATGATTTGATGTGTTTATGAAATCCAATATGTTACAAAATTCAACATTACTTAGATCTCCTACCCACTGTGGTGCAAAATGAAGAGACTGTGTTCTTGCCATTTCCATTGAAAGGTTTTTAGGGTTTTGAAAAATATTCTTGACAAGAACAATCAAGGTGTTTTGAGTCTCTTAAGTATTTTTATGAAAAACCTTTTGTAAATTTGTTACAGAGAAGATTTTATTGTTAAAATAGGTTGATGATTTTGAAGAACACACAAATTTTCTAGGTTAGAGAAATGATTTTGACAGCGTTTAGTTTCAGAGAATTTATTTGTATATGTTTATGAGGTTTAGAAGGGGGTATTTATAGAGTGGTTAGAGGGGTAAATCTTGTATAAAAGAGGATTTGTAAAGTCAGTTTTTGAAAACGTTTTGAATCTCCTCATTCAATGCCACCACTCCTACCACGATAAAATCCGGTTTTCGAGCGATTGCGGTCACGGTAAAAGTGCATTCTGCAGTAATAAAATATCCACAAGATATTTCATGTGAGAGGAGGCATTTAATGCCAAGTGGGACGAGGTAAGTTTAGAGGGACGAGGTAAGTTTAGAGGGACCCTTGACTTGGATGACAGTAAGATAAAGAGACATATATTCCTTTATTAAATTGGTGTGTTTACCAACCTAGGACATTTAAGTAACTGATACTTGGTGCATTTAGTTACTCATTCAATGCTCAATGTCTAAAGGCAGGGTCCCTGAATGAGTCTTACTCATTCAGTGAGAGGGTTGTTTTTGGGTTTTGTTCAGGGAGGATGAACCATTTTCAGAGAAAACTCGAGATTGGGATTTGTCTTGAGTTGTCACGACCTTCAATGTCTAGCATTCCCAATTCATCTTCGGTCTCGAAGGTAGGTTCATCCAAAGGTTTGGTGAAGATATCAGCAAGTTGATATTCAGTAAGGATGAAATGAAGCTCTATATCTCCTTTCATTATGTGGTCCCTTATGAAATGATATTTGATATCAATGTGTTTGGTTCTTTGATGAAGGACGGGGTTGGAGATTGCAATGGCACCGGTATTGTCAAGAAGATGGGTACCATTTTGTAAAAGATGTCATAGTCACTGAGTTGACTTTTCATCCATAAAACATTGGCTGACATCCTGCGGCGACCACATACTCGGCACCAGAAGACATAGCCATCGATTGTTGCTTTTAGCACTCCAACAAACCATTTTCCTCCAAGAAATTGACCAGGGACCCCTGAGGGTACTTTTACGTCCATGTTGTAGCCAGACATAATCAGTCGAGAATATCCTTTGAGATCAAACCAGAGCACTTTGGATAGTAAAGTACAAGGCTTGGAGTTCCCTTGGTATCAGTATTCTTTTGGCTGCGTGAGATGGGATTCTTTGGGATTGGTGATATCTTGCTATTAGGCAGGTGAGAATTGTATGTCTGGTCTGGAAGTAGTTAGATACATCAGTGAGCCAACAATCCCTCTGAAATGAGTTTGATTGACTGATTTGCCAATGAGATCAGGTCCAAGGTTGTTAGGAGGGACCATTGGTGTCTTCAGAGGCAAAGTCGGATATCTCATATTTCTTCAAGAGAATTACGGTGTACTTCTCTTGGTGATGGAATTCCTTTATCGGTTTTGCTTGATTTGTAGTCTAAGGAAGTATGTGAGTTCACCCATCATGCTCATTTCTAACTTCTTTGTCATCGTTTTCATTTGTTTTGCAAAGAGTATAGTTTGTTGAGCCAAAGATGATGTCATCAACATACACTTGGACCATTATCACATCTTGCTATGTCTGTAGATAAACAATGTGTTGTCTATCGTTCCTCGACAAACTTGTTTTGAATCGGAAGTGCGAGAGAGAGTTTCATACCATGCCTTGGGAGCTTGTTTTAGTCCATAAGGGCTTTGTCAAGCTTGCGAGGCATAGTCGAGAATTCACTACTCTCAAAGCCGGAGGTTCTTGAACATACACATCTTCCTTGAGTTCACCATTCGGGAATGCACTTTTTACATCCATTTGGTAAACTTTGAAGTTCATGTAGGTTGCAAATGCAAGAATGATCCTGATGGCTTCCATTCTTGCAACAGGAGCAAATGTCTCATCATAGTCAATGCCTTCTTGTTGGCTGTAACCTTTGGCTACAAGTCGGCTTTGTTTTAATGATAGTGCCGTTTTCATTAGTTTTGTTTACGAAAACCACTTCATTCCTATGACAATGACATCCACGAGGACATTTGATCAAGCTCATGACCTTGTTTTTATCAAGCTGTTGAAGTTCTTCTTGCATAGCACGAACCCGACTTGGGTGTTTTAGAGCCTCGGTGACACTACGGGTTCTATTTTTGATAGAAAATCGGCATATAGGCATTCATTGGTGAAGCTGCGGTTAACTTATCGACCATGCTTCTAGTGAGCATGCCCTCAGTGGGTTCACCAATGATGTTTACAAGCTCGGTGTCCTGAGATTTTGTCCACTTACTTTGTGGTCTAGGATCTGAGCTTGAAGAGGTCACTTTGGAGACTCAGTGTGAGTTAGTGCGGGAGCTACAAAATCATTAAGATCATCACGGATATGTCTTGTTAGGTTGAGGTTCTTGAATCACGCGAGGTTCCGAACATTTGGTTCGATATTACCTATCCCGTGGGGGCCGATTGGTTATCAATGAATTCAGCGATAGTTGGTTGGGGATGGTTGTGAGGTAAGACATAATATGAGATGTCGACATCAACTTGGTATTAGGAATTGATTTGAGTGTTGTACTAATCGGGAGGATATCTTGATGAGTTATCAATTCCTATTTCCTCGAGGTATTGTTAGTAAGCCGATGCTTTCGAACTCTCATCAAGGTGACATGAAAGGTTTCCTCATCTTGTTGTCTCCTTGTGTTAAAAACCATGAAGGCTTTGGAGATCGGTGGTAACCTAGAAAGTATCCATCATCAACTTTAGCATCAAACTTGCCTAGATGATCCTTGTGGTTATGAATAAACACAAGACATCCAAACACATGAAAGTAGCTGATATCAGGAAGTCTACCTTTGAATATCTCATATGGTGTTTTGTTATGTCTTTTGACAATGATTAACTTTGTTTTGAGTGTAACAGGCATTTTTTTATTTGCGTCATCCGTAAATGTTTTGAGAGAGCTGAGCCATTTAACATAGTTCTAGCAGCCTCAATGAGAGTTCTGTTTTTCCTTTCAGCTACCCTATTTTGTTCAGGGGTATAAGGAGATGAAAATTTGTGAGTGATTCCCTTTTCATCACAGAAATTCTCAGGCTCTTCACAGAAATTCTCAGGCTCTTCAATGTTCCTGATGAATGACATTATTGTATCAGTTGCCTGACTCTTTTTAGAAAGAAAGTATACCCAAGTGTATCTTGAAAAACCATCAACAATGACAAGTGTATGCTTCTCATGCTGGATTGATCTTGGACTGACAGGTCCAAAGAGATCCATATGAAGGAGGTGAAGGCAGCTTTTGATGGAGAAATTTTGTTTGGTTTTGAATGATGCTCGTGGTGTTTGCCTTTTCACGTGCGCAGAGCATGGTTTATCTTTTGCAAAACCGGTGATGGTGCCGAGGACTTTATTTTGTTTTTCCAAGTTGTTGATGTTTTTGAAATTTAAGTGAGAGAGTCTCTTGTGCCACGGTTGACAATTTTAGTGGCTTTGGCAAAGAGACAAGTTCCATCTTGAGAGAGTGTTGACATGTCTAAGACATAAACATCATCTCTTCTTGGAGCTATCAAAACAACTTCTTTGTTGGCATTGAAAATTGTGCCTTGTTTGTCATTGAATTGCACAATGTACTTAGCATCACATAGTTGGTGACAGCGATGAGATTGTATTTTAGACCATTGACATAAGCTATTCTAGAGAAAACTATTCCATTGCAAGATATCTTGAACCATAACCTTGATTAGGACATGATGAGTTATCACCAAATACTACCTTGGGTCCTGGTTCCTTTACATACTTGTGGAGATACTCCTTAACTTGCCGATCATGCTTCTTAAGCATCCACTATCTAGATGCCAAATAGGCTCCTGGTGTGTCTCGCACAAATAGTAAACTGAATTAGTTTCTCTTGCTGACCCACATACTAGTGGGCTTGGGTCTAAAGGTCTATTTGAATTTAGCAATTGACTCATGGTCAGTGGTTGAGTGAATTGTGCTACCACATGTTTTGCATTTGGATACTGAGGATGACTTTGATTCGAGGGTTTCTTGGAACTTCTCCTTGCTTGGATGACTCTGTCATGTGGGATGTCTCATGAGTCGATTTCTCGCAAATATCACAAAGATGTGTTCATGAGACAATCATCGTGATGATGATCATTAAAGCCACAAAGGCATGTGGGCAAGGAAGAAATGGTTTTGCTCTATACTTGTGGCGAGATTTGGAGGTTGAAGCATCACGATGACCAACTTTGGTATAGTTTGCTTTTTATCGAGTGAACTTACATATTGTAAGTGATCAAAAGTTCATGATTATCCTTTTGCATCATACAAAAAGGATTCTATAGCGGTTGTCGATGGGTATGGATGGTATAATGGCACATATCACACTACATTTGGGCTTGTTGGTGGATTTTGACCTTGATGAACTAGAGGAGGCTGACTTAGTTTCCTTGATTGAATCGGGAGCTTTTTAGATGGATTCCATCTTATCGGTCGACTTCCTCCCAAGTTCATCCGATTCTGTGAATTTGGTCTTCTTCATTAGGGACTGAAGATGTGGAAGTCTCAGTGGGAGTAGATTCTTGTTGGATTGGTTTTGTTGGTCTTTTCAAGATGGTTCTACCAAGTCCAGACCTTTCTTTTGGTGAGTGAGGATTGAATTGTAATGGAGTAAGCTCAGAGCTTGGAGCAGCACCCTGAAGAGATTTCAGAGGTGGAAGCGGTGCTTGAGATTCTGCTGAGACTTCGAGAGATGTGTTCAGTACTACTGGGCACATCAGGGAGTCTAAGCATGCTCTTTAGAGCTTTGCTTTGTGCTCTAGTATCCTTCCATAATCGAAATTTGGAAGCTTACTCTTAGGATTAACCCGTTCAATCCAATCACTGGGCTTGGGAATAGTCAACATATTGGTAATCATGCCACCAGACAAATGGTTTGGGACTGGTCTTTGTTGTGAGAGTCGGGGAGATGATTTTCACCTATGACTCTCTTTTGCTACTTTGGGGGCTCCCACAGCATCAAAGACCCTTGGATTCTTAGCGGTCAAATCTCAATGATATCTTTTTCCTTTTTAAGTTCATCTTGAAGAGCCTGATTTCTTTTGACTAGTTCAGTGTTTTGAATTTGCAAAGTGACAGCCTCAAGCTTAGCTTGTTTTAAAAGAAGCAATTCATCCCTACACTTGTTTAATTCAAAACTTAATTTGTTGTACTTAGAAAAAAGATTTAATCGTTGCTCCTCTACAAACTTAAGGTCAACATTGATATAGTTCATAAAGGACTACCAATCAGAGTCATCATCCATAGAAAGTAGAATATTTACCTTCTTCATTGTGATGTTGACCCATTCTCCATTCCTGGCATGATTCTTCCCAACAGCTAGCTTGTCCTCTTACGAGGGCCATCGCTGCTTGACATGCACCATTTCATCATCGATGAGACTGGCTCTTCATCCCAATCGAAGGTTTCGACAACTAGGCCCTTGTTTTTACCCCACGATTTAACATTGTTTATTGTTTCTGAGGGACTGGCCTCAAGCAATGCAAGCTTAGCTTTGACTTTCCTATACTTAGCTTCAAAATCAATGGTTTTGTTTTGATCAGATTTGTTTTGAAAATTTTGATGAGACTGATAGATTTTGGTTGAAATTTGCTAAATCTCGAGGATTGATTTGACCACGATGGTTTGTAAGAGGGTTCAATTGTTTTGAAAAATAGTCCTTTTCAAAATGACCTTTTTTGTGACACTTAAAGCATTCAGTGTCCTCATTAGCTTTGGCATTAGAAAAACCTTTGTTTCTTTTTATAAACCTTCGAGAGTTAGCAAGGAGTGCCCTTTCACGAAATTCGGTGTTCGGTCATTTAGGTACTTTCACTTGATCTCTCATCGGCTCATCATCGAATTTTCACGAAAATCTTGAACCACCTTTGTTAGTATAAAAAGCAATAGAAATTGGTGTTGAAGTGGAGGTCGAGGGACTTCTTGACTTCCACCTGAGACTTCTTTAAGTCAAGTATGTCTGTTGATGAGGTTTTCCTCATAGACAAATTTCCCATAAATTTCAATAAGTTCAAGATTCTGGATATGATTAGCATTCCTGAGTCCTTGAGAGAAATTCAGCCACTTTTCAGGAAGACTATTGACAAAACCAACATTGATTTCATGTTTGGACAACTTAACACCATCATTTGATAGTTCATTTAACAAAGTTTTGTATCGGGTGTAAGTTTGGACAAATTCAGCCACTTTCCTCCACGGTGTTGCACTATGCTAAACTAGACTAATAACTAACTAATAAAACAGTAAATAACGTAAATAACGATATGTCTACGAGCTAACTAATGCTAGATAATATTAGGGGTGACCGACTCTTCACTATGGAATTTTCTAATTCTTAACAATCTCCCCCTAAGGGAGGTCACCCCATGTTTTACATTTTGAATCCTAGCATTCTATTCTTGACTTTGTTCTTGAGCTCGTAGACTTCAATTCTTCAATTCCGCAATCTTTGTGCTTTTGTAGTGCAACTTCAAAGTCCGCATTGATTTGTACTTTCAGTGGAGGTCTTTGAACTAATCCACATCTTTGATGATCTTTGAGCTTTCTTTGAGATCATCAGCCCGCGATAAATCTCTGGATCACCCATTATTGTGTTGCCATCATGTGAAGTTGTGACTTTTGGACCGACATGCTCACACTTTCGAATCATGACATCTTTCCATCAGAGTAGCGGAAGCTTTAAGGTTCAAGATATTTGCGTAGCAGCGCAGAACATAGTATAAAAATATCGAGCGGGTTACGTAGATATGCAGAGTCATGATTTCTTTAATTAAGGCGGATGCCGTGAGCATGCGACTTTGGATTGACCGCTCAATTCGTCGGTACCGCGAACCGCCCAAATGTACCGCAAACAACGGTTAGCAATAAAACACACGAAAGTGTCTTTGATCACTTTCACCAATTGAGGTACCACGCCCACGGTTCCCGTTGATCGCAAAGTCACTTTTGTGATCGGTAGGATTCTAAGAATCTCCTTGACGGGGGTTTAGCGGTTGCTGTTGTTCTCAAACCGAAGCGTCTCAAAGAAGACAACACGGAGTGAGTGAACGACAAATTGAGATTCACTGATTGATGAAAATGATTTGAAAAACAATTGCGTATTGCTTGAAGAAAGAGTTTTGCAATACGACGAAGGTTTTATGAGAAAGATCAATTTTCAATCAAAATACTTTTGTATTAGAGAATGAGTACACATTCGGCGTGCTACTGAAAAAGAAGAGATTAGCACATCGAACGGTTTTTCTAAAAGTATTTTTCAATCGATATACTTTTGAATTTGAAAAAATATGAATACACATTCGACGTGCTAGAGAAAAGAAGGTTTGCACATCGAGCGGTTTTTCCAAAAGTATTCGTCAATTCCATTCCTGGACCAAGGTTGATTCAAGATTGAATCTCCCCAATCGTTTCTATCCGGTTGTCACGGGCTTGATCTTCTACGAGAAGATCTAACATGTCACCCACCAAGAGCTTGTTTGATGTTGGCTCTAGAAGGATTTCCATCTTCATCGTGAATATTTTCATATCACTTTCGGATGTTACGGCAATACCACAAGGATAATGCGAAGGACTCTTAATACATTCTTACTTTCCACATTGTGTGAAACAGCAAGTCTTCATTAATTTAGTGTCCTAACGAGATATTGTGGATGATCTCTTGGCTCTAGACTCAATTGTGCACATTTGGTTCCTATGCGGAGACTAGGGAGAGGGTCTCCTTCTTCAATATCAACAATCTCTAAGAGAAAGTCGATAGATAATGGTTCCCTGTGAGAATGAAACAAGACCTTTTAAGAGGAACTTGAGTAGTTTGGGAAGTTTAGTGCGATGCGTCACCGGGTCCATGACGTCTTGTCTTCAATACCGAGTGTTACCTTAGTAAAACCGTAGCATATGTATTGAACCGGTTTCGCCTAAGGTTGAATTATTAGAGGGCTATTTCTTTTCACCCTTTTCTCATTCATTTATTTTTCATTCTTCAACCCCTTCAGTGCTTACCGAGACTTCATTACTAGAACCTTGTTGGGTTTATTCCAGTTCTAGCTCTATATCAGTCCGCACTCTTACCATTTTCTCCTTTTTTTTCAATATTCCTAAGGACTCTACACTATCTAGTGGATTGTCCACAGGGAAGATCCCTCCGGTTACGGCGGATCAGTGGGAACGAATACCTAACCTTACCATCCTTATAACTCCATGCATAAAGTAAAATGGTCGGTCTTTTGGTACAGTTCATTCTTCCTTGAAACCAATTGAAAAATCATTTGTTAAACCAATCAAGGTACCTGTGATACGAGATCAAAGCATTTTGTACCCTAATAGTTTTGATCATTTAGAAAACCTCCCCCTCAACATGTGCATTGTGTATTTGAAATTGTTTAGCACAAGGAGGCAAGAGGACTTTGAAATATTTTCTTTGATCACAATTTTCATACGAAAAAGCCATTTGATTTTCATGGTAAAATTCTCCCCCTCAATATGTGCATAGGATAAGTGAAATCATTTTATCACATAGAGGAAAGAGTTCTTTTGAAGCACATCCACGATCACAAAATCCATTAATAAAACCATTTAAAAACTCAATCAAGGTACTTTATAAGTCTCTTTAAAAAAACTTTTGTACCTCAATAGTTATGCTCCCCCTCAATATGTGCTTCGAGATTCAAAGCGTTAGCACATATGAGAGCGACTGCATGATTAAATCAAAACGATTACTTTTTATCAAATTTCATTATTAAATCACAAATTCTCCCCCGATCAAAAGTATCAAACCCTTTGAGATTTTGGATCCCACGTGATTTAATTAGGTTTAGAAAACATGGGAGAAAATGTGGCCTTGTTTAAATACTCATCTGGTTTTTGGATAAATCCTCCTCCTCAACATGTGCATTGTGTATTTGAAATCGTTTGGCACATGGAGGCAGGAGTGCCTTTGAAGGACTAAAACCAATTCCATTAAAACAGATTTGAGATTTAAATCACGATCTCTCCCGCGATCAAGAATTTCAAACCATTTGAGATTTGTGAATCTAAAAGATTTAAATAATTTAGAAAATGTTTTGGGGAAAGACGTGGCAAGATTTGATTTTAAAAAATGACGAATAAGGACCATTTTAAGACATTAAAGATTGTTAGTGTCAGGTATGATTGTTTTAAGAGATCTTTTAGTAAAATAAAACAATTTCACAATCAAACAAGAACAGAAAAAATTTCATTTTGACAGATCTTTGAGTTTTAAAGAAAATCATACCTTGACATAACATTAAATCTTTAGATCACCACATTTTAACGCATAAAGGAACTTTTGTGAAGAAATATCGTTTGAAAGTATTTTATTTTAAATCACTCTCCCCCTCAAACCATGACAGAAGTTAATAGTTGAGTGACTTAGGTTTTGATAAAAAGAAGTCCGATGATTTTCAAAATTTAGTTCAATTTATTTTCAAAACAATATTTTATCAAGTTTGTGTTAAGAAAAATGGTATCATCCATGTTGGGATTTATAGATTTGATGATTACAAAACCACAAGCAAGAATGAAGAAAGAAGAAACAATGAGGGCCAAATATGTAATAGTTGGCTTTCTAGTAAGCTAATGAAGAAAGAAGAAACAATGAGGGCCAAATATGTAATAGTTAGCTTTCTAGTAAGCTAGGGTTTGTAACCTCCTCTATTATATAAAAAAGAGGGATGGAGGCTAGGGTTTCTTAATCATCTCTAACTCATCCTTTCATCTTATTTCATAGTAGACTTCTCCTTAATGAGTCAGCAAACGATGAGCGTGTTGTAGTAGTGGTAGTAGTATTAGTTTCTTTATGTTTTAATAAAGAAAACCTTATTAGTGATATTGATTGTGTTCTTATTATTCCACTGTGCATCTAATCAATCAATATTCCTCATACCCTAGTTGAGTCCGGATCTTAGGATTTACAATTGGTTTCAGAGCCTCGTGGCTCTCGATCTAGGGTTTATAAGGTTTTCATGTCATTAGGGTTTATCGTGATTTGAAAAGAAAAGAGGCGGTACTGATCAAAATGAATTTTATTGGCGGGCGCTTTGTAGCGATTTAATTTTTAAGCGATGATTTGGTACTTGTTTGTACACACCGTGGTACACGCATGGATAGCGATTCTGTCGTTGTCGGCAAGCTTTCTTCTCTCGGTTCAATTGTTGGTACTCTTCCTCATCCCTTGTTTTATTAATATTGAATCAGTTGTATGAGTGTGGGTCTGTAATTGGCTCTCGAGGGTACAGTGTTGGATTGTTGTGACTTTTGATTGGTCACGTGTTGACTGTCTTTGGTCCCACGCATTTCTTTTATTCGTGACTAATTGGTTCATAATCTGATGATGGTTCTCGTGATATTACTTGTTTGGCCACTGGCTTTTGAGTGTTCTCACGTTGTGATTTGATTCAGTGTGTTGCGGTATATTGTTGTTATCGTGGATACTTGTTTTGATTGGTCAAATGAATTTGCAAAGGTTACATGAGTTTATTGTTTCAGCGTGGTTTCTGCTGATTCAATTACAGGCCACGTGATATGGGTCCCACACGTCATTCCAATTGGCTGAATTCTTTTGGCTGCTGGTCTCATGTGGCTTTTAATTGAAAATTAATTCTTTTTGATACTCACGTGGGTATAGTATGTACTTGGTTCTGATTGGTTTGTGCCTTGGTTATGGTATCACGTGAAGTTAAAAGGGACGGTACATTTAATTGGCTATGTGGGTTTTATTGGACCTACTTTCGTCATTGATTACACGATGAGTCGCATGTCGTGGAAAAAGTGGGTCTCGATTTTATTCATCATTTAATGGGTATGATATATGTTGGTTCTCGCATGCGGTACCTTTTTTTCACGCATTGGTACCGATGGAACTTAATTCATCGGGATACTTGTTTGGTTTATTTAATTGAGCGTGTATCTGCGATGGTGCGTGGTTATTCATTTGTGCTTCTAATGTTTTACTAGTCTTGGTGAGTTGAATTTTTATTCAACGATGAACCCTAGTAATTAACATACTTTAGAACTTGATTTGATGTTTCTACTGGCTGCATATTTTGATTGGTTTCACTGAAGGTATTGGTTTCTGCCAAGGTATTGGTTTTCAAGGTATTGGTTTCTTTGAAGGTATTGGTTTCGAATAGGTTTCTAGAGATGCGTGTCTTATCATATCTCAAAGTGAGTCAGGCACTTTTGAGATAACTTGTTCCACGTAATGTTGTGACAAAGACTTGATGATTCTAGTGAGGGGGTGAGATCTACAAAAAGTACTTAATGCTCGCATTTGCTATCACTTTAAGGAGTTACGTTGTAGTGCTCAGGAGTTAGTGAAGGCTGAGATCTATAAAATGTGCTTAATGCTCACATTTGCTAGTGCCTCATCCCCGAGTTTGGAGTCACATGGATAGTGCAAGATATAAGACGATACGTTGATGTTTCTACTTGTTTGGATGTCCGCCACGATTTGCTTCTTCACGATGTTATGCTTTATTTATTTTGTTTAGTTGTAAAAAAAAAAAAAAAAATTGAGATGGTTAGTATAAGTTTAAGGGGAAGCTTATGGTTTATATACTTACCATCTACATGCATCACTTGAGGGGAAGCGTCCACGAAGTTGCACAAGACCCTATTAGATGATTACAAAAAGAAGATTCATGATGTGTAGCTTATTATTTGTGATGTAGCATGTTTTGCATTTCTATACAGTTGTTTGTAATATCAAATAGGGAAGATTGTTTGGGATTTATAGATTTGATGATTACAAAACCACAAGCAAGAATGAAGAAAGAAGAAACAATGAGGGCCAAATATGTAATAGTTAGCTTTCTAGTAAGCTAATGAAGAAAGAAGAAACAATGAGGGGCCAAATATGTAATAGCACATTTCTAGTAAGCTAGGGTTTGTAACCTCCCTCTATTATATAAAGAGGGATGGAGGCTAGGGTTTCTTAATCATCTCTAACTCATCCTTTCATCTTATTTCATAGTAGACTTCTCCTAATGAGAGTCTAGCAAACGCATAGAGCGTGTTGTAGTAGTAGTAGTAGTATTAGTTTCTTTATGTTTTAATAAAGAAAACCTTATTAGTGATATTGATTGTGTTCTTATTATTCCACTGTGCATCTAATCAATCAATATTGCTCATACCCTAGTTGAGTCCGGATCTTAGGATTTAACAATCCACTACTTTTTCCTGCACAAGATACGTTAGGTGGTTGAGTAGCTTCTGTTGTTGCTGTAGGGCAGGAAGAAAACCGTCTGCTGATGCAGTGAGACTTCAAACGTTGCATTTTAATGCCAACTTAGGTCAAATTAAGCTCCGTTTCTTCAATCACTTAGAAGAAAACCATCTGGCGTCACAGATGAAGACCTCTTACGCTATATACGAACTCTCCATAGAAGTCCAATTACTCCGCTTTATTTGTCAACCCAAGATATAGTTACCCTTTCCTTTCGGCATCCAATCCTCATATTATGTGGGATCCGGATCGGGAACATACTTATATACCAAAATACCTGCATACGTTAGTGAACACAAACAGATATATGGTGGTCGACATCACCCAAACAACAATCGACTAATAAAATTCAATTCAACATATTAATCAGATCATATAAGGTATTGGAATAATGTGTTCATCAAACTATAATCATCTAATCCTAACAATCACATC
The DNA here is from genome assembly GCA_910596185.1 of Chrysanthemum makinoi. Lineage (NCBI taxonomy): Eukaryota > Viridiplantae > Streptophyta > Magnoliopsida > Asterales > Asteraceae > Chrysanthemum > Chrysanthemum makinoi. The sequence goes on along the minus strand of OU343223.1, from coordinate 221,991,369 downwards.
CTAGAAACCTAGTCCTTCAACATAGGCAATTATATTTTACAGATAAGCACGTAGGATGATTAAGAAAGTCCGTTAGATGATGTAAATTTGAAAAAATTCTTCCCCTCAATCAATGACTCATTTTCTGAAGAGTTTAAAAGCGCTGAAGTCATTGATTGAGTTTGCAAATTTTATAACAACTCTGATTCTGATAGATTTTTTCCAAGCACCTCATATACCACCATTTTGAATACACCAAATATTTTTTAGAAGAATTTTAGACGAAAAACATTTGTGTAGGAGCAACCTTTTTGACGACATGCTTTCCTTGTTTGTTTTAGGATAAGTGCACGAAATATTTGAAAATAGGTTTAGCACAGCACTTTCCTTTCTTGAAGAATGGGTTGCTATCGGAAATAATAGCAAGCCATAGTTTAAGCACGGGTTGCGCCTCTGAAGTAACTGCAAGCCATAGTTTGAGACATGTTTTGAAAAAGATTATTTACACCTCCTGCTCGAACTTCATCTACGGTCCGTGCATTATTGAATGACAATTTTAAGACCGTAGATGTTATCGATACCAGAAGACATGTCTTGAGAAAACATATTTTTGGTATTTTTCAAATTTTTCTGATTTTTATGGATTTTTGAAGGTTTTATATTTTTCTATTTTGTTTTTGTTGGTTTTATATTTTTGTATTATGCTTTTTTGATAAATATATACAAAAATAGAGAAGATGATATAGTTAAAGAAGATGATGATACAAAGTATAAGAGATAAGGATATCGAGCGACCAGTTGTAGAAGATAGAAGTCATCATCCCTTAAACTTTCACCACCAAAGCTTCCAAGACTCTTGAATCGAAGAGAGAAATTGAGCCACTTGAAAGTGAGACTTTGGCACTTCCCCAATCGAAAATCCATGTGATGAGCATATTCGAAGCTCTATTTCAAGCTTGCCTTAGCTAGGTGCACAGAAACACACCATTATCATAAATCCCGTTGCTCCTTTTAAGAACGAAAATCGAGATTCTTCGTTCGGGGTTATATCATCCAATAGAACAAAGAACGATTATCCCACTCATAAATAATCTTCTCAAATTTCATAACCACCGAAGTCCGCGATCCATTCCAAAAAGGTGTCAAGAGAACACTTCCCCCAAGTAGTTGAATTGATGTAGTCTGTCTCTTTGTATAATGCTCATGAACTCTCCTAAATACACATCATGAAGGGAATGAAAACACCTCCCCATGTTCACATTTTTCTTCCCTGATGATCGTGTATGAAGTTCAAGAACCCGAAGTACACCAATACCCAAGAGCTCTCTCGAATACACATCATGAGGGGAATGAAAACATCTCCGTGTTCACATTTTTCTTCCCCTCATGATCGTGTATGAAGCTCAAGTATCCAAGTATACCAATACACAAGGAATTAATAACCGATAACATTGAAGCAAAGCGGCCAAGTCACTGATTATCTGCGGATGACAATCTCTGCGGATGTCAACTCCTGATAAGTGATTATATCTCTGAATCACTGATTAAGCACTCAAGTGAAACAACTGAGCATTCCCAATGTACACAATCTCTCTCCCCAATGAATCACACACTTGTGTACCTCTTTTATTTTCAGAAACTTTCTATTACATCACTTCCCCCACGTCGTTGGAATAATAACACAAAAAGCCTTGATGAGTAAAACCTTGAGTTTCTCTGCGGTCATGACATTTGTTTTCCCGGGATATCTTCAATCACTTAGAAGAATTAAGTTCATCAAGTTTACTCGCCATGATTCAAACCTTGAGTTTCTCTGCGGTAATAACATTTGTCATCCCGGGATATCTTCAATCACTTAGAAGAATTAAGTTCATCAAGTTTACTCGCTTTGTGTTTTGATGTGTGTCTCCTTCCCCCCTTGCTAGTTTTGACACTTGAAATCGATAACATTGTAAGCCCCGTATACTTGAAATCTGTTGAGAAGAACACATGTAATCTTGTGAGAATCAACTTGCTGAAGACTCTCTCTGACTATTTTTATCAACCCTTATGTAGACAATTTGAAGTGACCACTCGAAAAATAAAACCCGACATACCATACTTGAAACTGAAGTCAACTTTCCCACATTTGTATCTTAATCTTGCACCTAATGATGGAAGAACGGTGTAGAGAATTTATGCTTCAAGCAAATCTCTAAGTACTCACTACCCAAACAAAGTATGAGACATTAACACCTTTGCATTATCCACACCGTCATATTAAGGTGACACCGAGTAAAACAAAGTAACTCCTAATAGTGATAGTTAACCGGTCTTCGACCATCCACATCACGGTAACTAGATAAACTAAGTCTTCAACTCAAATTTTTAAACCCGAGCAAGTTATCAAATAAGAACTTTGTGAAAGTCAACTTCATTCTTAAATAAGTGATAAATGATTAACTCCAAAGTAATCAACTTGTGTCAAATGTCCAACACATGAATAAATGTACAACCGGATGTACATTGACCCACTTAATGAACCGGAATGATGATTCCTCAACATCAATTCCATCTTCCTAAAGATATACATATAGAACCGACTGGAAGATTCACCAAAAATGTCTTCAAGCGGATGAGGAAGTCATTTTCCTTAATGTTCATGTGGTTGATTTACAGAGTGCACAATAATCCGTGAAGATTTGGTAAAGGAATACCAAAGAGCGGATCATTTTTCATGAACAATAATCCGTGAAGATTTGGCAAAGGAATACCAAAGAGCGGATTATTATTCAATAGTGCAACTGCAATATTACAATAGTTGTGGAAAACTAGAAGGGGGGGTTGAATAGTTTTACCAATTAAAACTTCCTTTTAATCTATTTAGATAGACTTATGTCAATCTATTTGGATGTGTGTGTTGGATGTTGATAAACAAGCATGTAGAGGTAAGTAATGAAAAGATAAGAGTAAGAAGCACAAAACCACAACGTAAGTATTTATAGTGGTTCGGCTACAAGGTCACCTTCCTTGCCCTACTCCACTCCCCGAGTCACCTACTCAAGAGTTCGTAATCACTACACCAATCTCCTTATGGCGGAGAAGCCTTCACAACGTCGCCTACTCTTTTTCCGGTACTAGGCTAACCACCGGTTTCTTTCACTCCAAGGTGAACCACACCTACACAACGTCGCCTACCCTTTATACGGTGCTAGGCTAACCACCGAGTTCTTTCACACCTTAGGTGAACTACACCTTCACAACGTCGCCTACCCTTTATTAGGTACTAGGCTAAGCACCTAGTTCCATTGCAATGGAGGAACTACTACCACAATACACCAACGACTAATCCCAAAGGAGATCTACTCCTTTACAACATCAACAAGGATATCAATATCCTTGGATCTAATACTAGTCTATCTTGTACATCGAAACACACCAAATCGAATGTACATCTAAGGCACCTTTCACTAATGCCTTTTACTAGATCTACAAGACACCTTTCACTAATGTCTTGTGTCTTCACTTCTAAGCATCTTTCACTAATGCTTATTTGTCTTGACTTCTAAGCACCTTTCACTAATGCTTCTTTGTCTTGACTTCTAAGCACCTACCACAAGTGCTTTATCCTATAGACGATAGATACCCTTCACTAATATCTTCGTCTTGACTCTTGAGACATCTTTCACTAATGTCTTCAACACTACACTTCTTTGAAGAAAGAAAGGAATCATCAACAAGAAGACTTCAAGCCTTGATGATGAGGAAACATGGCAACTCATGGACTTGAGCTTGCTCGACTTCAAAGGTGGTGATCTTGCCTTTAAGAGGAACCTAAAAGATCACACAAAAACAAAACTACAAACATAGATCTCTTGGATCTAAGGTTAGTGAGATTTAACTCAGGAGGAAAGTGTGTTAGAGAGGGATTGAAAAGGGGTGAGAAATAATGAAGAAATAGCTCACTATTTATAGAGGAAAAATCCTACTATTCCCCGGATCCCACGGATCCCTACCACAAGGGATCCGGCTAGCACAAAGCTAGGGATCCGTGGTCCGCTCCTCTTTGCCCATGGGTATTTTTGGTTATGGGTCATGGGTCATGGGTCATAGGTTATGGGTTGATCCATGGTTTTCTTTCTAGATACAATGTATCTTAAGGATACAATGAACTTGGTTAAGTGGTATAAATAAAACCATGGGTTATGGGTCAATACCATTTGCTAGTTTATTACCCATTTTAGTATTTACATGTTTTTACCCATTTTAGTATATACATGTTTTTACCCATTTTAGTATACTTAGATTAAGTATGTGCTAACCCAATATGTAAACATTAGTTGTTGTACATATATATTTAAATCATAAAATCACTTAAGCTTGTTTTAGTGTTTTATGTGAAAACGTAAGTGTGTTAGAAAACTATTAACTCAAACTATTTACGTGCTCAATTTTTTCGTTAAAATAATTTTACGTTTGTTATCGACAAAACATTAGAAGATCGTAAAATATAAATAAACGTTTTTACGGCTTATTTGTATTAACAATCTCCCCTTTTTGTTGATGACAAAACATAAAATTATTTTAAGGAAAAGCTAAAATTCGTAAAAGTTTGAATTTGTAGTTTTACTTTCTTCTCCCCTTTTGTGGAAACAAAAAGTGTTTGAAGGAAGGAAACACATTGTTTTTAAGAAAAACATGTGAAAGAAAAAGTAAAAAGAGATAGAGAGCAAATAACCGGAAAGGATCTGTCTTTACTCCCCTTGACGAGTCCATCCCTAAGTAAGCGTCCAAGAAAGTAATACTAATCTAGTTTGTTTGCAAATAAGTTTGCAAAAGAAATCGTCTACGAGACGGATGTGCTCCCCCTTGATGATTGCAATTTTTGCAAAGGGATGTCACGAAATGTAAACCTAGTATTGCAAGTAATTTGCAATGTATTGCTTTGACATAAAGCTCCCCTAGCTTTAGGATGTCAAAGTCTTCATATGTAAATTGAATAACTACAAAACAAATGTTAGAAATCAAGAATAATTCACAATTTCCTGCAAATGTGATTCAAGTTAGTAGAAAGAAAGCTTTGTCTCACGGATCCCGGTTCCCTCCTAGTAGGGATCCAGTCTACAATCTGAGGGATCCGTTTTAGGTTAAATTTCACAAAGGTGATATAACAAGTAATGTTATCACAAAAATGAGATATGAATACAAAGGTAATCATATTCTCAAAAAAATAACAAGTAGCATGTAATTTCCATTTAATAAAACTAGAGTTATGATATACATGACTCTAAAAACTAAGAAGATAAGAAAATACATTACTAGAAATTTCTAGACCAACTATCGCTTGATGCTAGGACACCACTAAAAATCTTCTAGCTCAAGTTTTGTTTAGGTTTGATCTCGTCGAAGCGTTCGAGGAGATGATAGAACATGAAACGTTGGTCTTCTCGTACTTCATGTATCAAACTTTCAACATGTTGACAATGATAGCAATCTTTGTCATGGCTGGGTAGTGGTGGTGGATGAAATGAAATGGCTTGATTCGAAGGATCAAGTGAAGCGGCTTGTGGAGCTTCAAACGATGGAGGGATTGGTGGAGGTGCATTTAAGAATGACTCAACCAAGAATGACGGTGGTGGTAGAGAAGTGTCAACTTCCATATGGTCGGGTGGTTGATTTTGATGATTTGTCATAATCCAAATGGGATTATATGATGAAAACGCGAGAAGGAAGCGGAGCAAGTGTTGACTCAACACATTGATTTTGAACCATTATTCCTCCTAATGAGGAGAATGTTGTCGGCGGAAGCGGATGAGACGGCCTAGGAGGCAATTCCTCTAAATTATAGAGGTGTGGTGATGATAGTGGGGATGTAAATGAAATAGCTCTAGGAACCAATGGTGATGTTTTGGTGGAGATGATATTGTTTGGCCTAAGAGGTATGATAGTGTTTGGCATAGGTAGTTTTGTGGGTACTATCCTTTTAGGAATTGGTTTGATTGGATGATGAAGAATTCTATCATTTGTTGGTTTGATGGGAGATGATTCGGTTGAAGAAATTTCGTGTATAACACGAGCTCTTTTAATGGGTGGTTCTTTGGTGGATAAGTTACTACTTGGGGTTTTCCTCATGATGGGATGATTTCAAGAGGTTGCAAGGGCTGAAAGTAAGAATGAGAGTGATGACTATGGAGGTCCTAACAAGGTGGTTTATAAACTAAGAAAATTGGCAAGTGCATTTAAGCCTTAAGCCACTAGGATTCATTGGATTGTGATGATTAACATGCACAAGAGTCAACTTGAGTTTGCACATTCTAGGAACTCATTTAAGATGAGATGGAGTGTTTGAGTTAGGAAGATGAGTTGAAATGAATTTTTTAGCAAGATTTGACCTAAACTGTCATCCGGATCCCACGGTTCCCTCATCGAGGATCCGTCTGGCTAATCCTATGGATCCGGCTCTAGATTATGAAAAGAGTGGAAATGATATTTCTAAGATCTAAGACCTATATCATCTTGAGTGTTTCAGTCCTCCTAAGTGTTTTAAATGAAGGGATGCTTGAGTACTTGAAGGTAATGAGTGATGTAGCTAATGATTGTCATTTATGGAAGGATTTGGAACTTTCAAAGTACCAATGGATGAGCAAGGATGACACTAAAGATTTAGAGTGTCAATTGAAGCTAAATGATCCTAGAGATCGGGTTGTGTCTTAGGATAGTGTTTTGGAAAATATCCTAGAAGCTTTGAGATGAGAAAACTAGATTTTGATCAACTTTGATCAACTTGGAGGTGAGGATGATTTATGATCAATTTTGCCATAATTGAAAGATTTCTAAGACTAGATGTGAGGGATCAAGTAAAAAATGAGGTGTGAGTTTAAGAGAGGAAGAGTAATGGATTAAAACGAAACGGTAGATCTACAAGCGTTTTTAGAGTGTGACCTCGATGAGTTATGTATGAATGGGAAAGATTAACCTATCTTGATAAGGACTTAATTTGCCTTAAGACACTATGTTTAGCTTAGTGTGAGGTATTCTAAGAATGTGTTTGAAATACAATGCTTGTAATTGCATTTTGCTCGACGGATCCCACGGTTCCCTAAGAGTAGGGATCCGTCTAGTGTAATTTTGGGATCCACCATCTTCGGGACCTTTACTAAAAGTATGCAATGATCTTGACAATGCATTATATCTCAAGGATAGTCTAAAGAAAGTTCTAAATACTAAGATATCAAATGTTTTATTTCATGAAGGAAATTGGATTACATTGATAAAGCACGAGTACAAGAGATTTGATCCTATTTTGGAATACTATTGGTTTCCTTGAGTGTTTTCACTAGGAGGATCATTAAGTGATTGATGAGTGTTGGTGGAGTCAAGAATGAAGAAAGTCTTCATGAGGGATATGTTTAGCGGTTCCATCATCTTGTTCACAAGTATGCGTACAGGACTTTGAAATTGAGGATGAAAGTGCATAACATTATGATAGAAGCGTGTCAAGAACATTCCATAAGGGATGAGTTTATTCTTGGAGCCTTGAAGATTTGCAATTACTTGAAAGTAGGCGAGATTGTATTGTTGTTGTGTTAGCAAACAGTACAACATGTGAGCACAAAAAGCGGGAAGGATTTCTCGATTTCTCCTAAGACTCCAAAATTTTCACGTAGGATGAGTGCAAGAGGCTTGTACTCTTCTCGGATATCCCTTGTAAAGATAATGTTTGGATCGGAGTAGTATGGTCGAGGTTTGCATATTATGCGATTTAAATCTTCCGGTGGAAGGTATGTGTGAACAATATGGACTATTTTCTTCACGAAATTTGAAGAGAGAATCAAGAGACCAATCTTCGGTGAAGGCACATTGTCCATGATTTGGAATCCGGAGGATGTGAGCAAAATGCCCAAGGGTTAGAGTGAACTTTTGGTTTTTGATATAAAACCAAAGAGATAGAGAGCGATCCTCGTTACGAACGAGTTCGACTTGTCGGAAGAATTCCATTATGAACCTTGGACATATCTTCTCGTTGATTTCAAGAAGGCATTCTAGTCCTATGGCTCGGAAGGAGGTATTGATACCTTCTTCGAATTGTAGAAGGTGTCTACAATACAACCTTCGTGGAAGTGACGGTTTTCGAGATTATTGAACCCACGGACATGATTGCAGGCGTGTTGGGTTCGAGATTGATGTTCGGAGTGTAGACGCTAGTGAGTGAAAAAATCAAACTCATATTCATGCGTCATAGTTGAACCTATAGAAATGACAAGTTAATAAAAGGAGATGTTTGTGGTCAACTTATGATAATCTAATGTTTTTACTAGATTTTTATTAACAATGGTTTTTACACTTAACTCACTTATGGTTTTGACATACATGTAGAGTATTACTCTTAGAAGAAAAGAGGTTTTTGATTTGCATGAAAAGTTGTTTTCCAGTAGGACGGATCCCACGGTTCCTTTTCAAAAGGGATCCGGCTAGTATAACTTTCGGGATCCGTGGATCTGTAGTAACAGAAACAGATTTTATAAAAACATAGATTTTACAGTTTTTATACCACGAAAATATGTTTTATCCTACATTTTCCTTTAGCATGCATACATGACTTCTAATGTATCACGAAAGAAATATAAAACATATAAATCAAAATAAGTGACAAACACATTATGATAAAAGTAACCTAGATAAACTAGATTATTAATAGTATTGCATTTCAATACTAAGGATGATACAAAGAATTGGGTATATGACCCCAATATAGATTAACAACACAAAGTAAATGTCTCCGTATGTGAACTTCATCATAGGGAACACAAGTGCGATGAGTGTTATGGCGATGAGCACGAGTGCGATGTAAACCATGTTGATGATGGATCTTCTTGGTTTCGGTTGAGATGGAATGAGGAGGAAGATGAAGTTTTTTGAAATTGGATGATTTGAAAAGGTGAGGATTTGATAGATAGGTCGGTGGTCGGGAGTTTTATAGGGAAGGAGGAATTTTTGAAATTCGTGTTATGTTTTATTATTGGATTAAAAGAAATAAAACATAAGTTTTGTATACTATGACTATAGACGAGAAATATAGCACGTATGTGAGAAAAAGGCTTCCTAATGAAGCTTCATGTAAACCATGTAATTTGCACAAAAGATAATCATATAAATACTTAAAAAAAATGTATACTTAATTATCAAGCAAAGTAAAAAGAAAGTCATACCTCTAAGACTTAGAATGTCTTTACAAATGACACAGAAATGTCACTTAGACTATTCCCGCCTTTCGTGTTTAAGATACCTTCTTATGGAAGGTATTCTTGTTACCAAGCGACTCCTAAAGCTTGGTGGGTATGAGCTTTGACTAATCAACATGACAAAGAAGATTAGTGCATTTAAATGAAAAGAAAAAATGTTGTTATCAACTCAACATCCAAACATATAGTTTTGAAATACATGGTGTTTGCTTTTATGAAAAACCTTCTTTTTAGTTTTCAATTAACCATGGATCGTATGAAGTTTTAAAGTACAATATACTTCAGGAACTTGGTAACGAAGCTCTGATGCCAATTGTGGAAAACTAGAAGGGGGGTTGAATACTTTTACCAATTAAAACTTCCTTTTAATCTATTTAGATAGACTTATGTCAATCTATTTGGATGTGTGTGTTGGATGTTGATAAACAAGCATGTAGAGGTAAGTAATGAAAAGATAAGAGTAAGAAGCACAAAACCACAACGTAAGTATTTATAGTGGTTCGGCTACAAGGTCACCTTCCTTGCCCTACTCCACCCCCCGAGTCACCTACTCGAGAGTTCCTAATCACTACACCAATCACCTTATGGCGGAGAAGCCTTCACAACGTCGCCTACTCTTTTTCCGGTACTAGGCTAACCACCGGGTTCTTTCACTCCAAGGTGAACCACACCTACACAACGTCGCCTACCCTTTATACGGTGCTAGGCTAACCACCGAGTTCTTTCACACCTTAGGTGAACTACACCTTCACAACGTCGCCTACCCTTTATTAGGTACTATGCTAAGCACCTAGTTCCATTGCAATGGAAGAACTACTACTACACTACACCAACGACTAATCCCAAAGGAGATCTACTCCTTTACAACATCAACAAGGATATCAATATCCTTGTATCTAATACTAGTCTATCTTGTACATCGAAACACACCAAATCAAATGTACATCTAAGGAACCTTTCACTAATGCCTTTGACTAGATCTACAAGACACCTTTCACTAATGTCTTGTGTCTTCACTTCTAAGCATCTTTCAATAATGCTTTTTTGTCTTGACTTCTAAGCACCTTTCACTAATGCTTCTTTGTCTTGACTTCTAAGCACCTACCACAAGTGCTTTATCCTATAGATGATAGATACCCTTCACTAATATATTCGTCTTGACTCTTGAGACATCTTTCACTAATGTCTTCAACACTACACTTCTTTGAAGAAAGAAAGGAATCACCAACAAGAAGACTTCAGTAGCCTTGATGATGAGGAAGCATGGCAACTCATGGACTTGAGCTTGCTCGACTTCAAAGGTGGTGATCTTGCCTTTAAGAGGAACCTAAAAGATCACACAAAACAAAACTACAAACATAGATCTCTTGGATATAAGGTTAGTGAGATTTAACTCAGGGGGGAAAGTGTGTGTAGAGATTGAAAGGGGTGAGAAATAATGAAGAAATGGCTCACTATTTATAGAGGAAAAATCCCATCGCTCCCGGATCCCACGGATCCCTACCACAAGGGATCCGGCTAGCACAAAGCTAGGGATCCGTGGTCCGCTCCTCTTTGCCCATGGGTATTTTTGGTTATGGGTCATGGGTTATGGATTGATCCATGGTTTTCTTTCTAGATACAATGTATCTTAAGGATACAATGAACTTGGTTAAGTGGTATAAATAAAACCATGGGTTATGGGTCAATACCATTTGCTAGTTTATTACCCATTTTAGTATTTACATGTTTTTTACCCATTTTAGTATATACATGTTTTTACCCATTTTAGTATACTTAGATTAAGTATGTGTTAACCCAATATGTAAACGTTAGTTGTTGTACATATATATTTAAATCATAAAATCACTTAAGCTTGTTTTAGTGTTTTATGTGAAAACGTAAGTGTGTTAGAAAACTATTAACTCAAACTATTTACGTACTCTATTTGTTTCGTTAAAATAATTTTACGTTTGTTATCGACAAAACATTAGAAGATCGTAAAATATAAATAAACGTTTTTACGGCTTATTTGTATTAACAATAGTCAATATCAACGTCTCGAGGAGTCACTGCTAAAGAATATGAGCAAGTCTAATTGGGGATTGAATCTGACTTATAACTCTCTCCCAATTAGTGCTCCCAAGCCACAATCTGTTTGATAAGTGCCCAGATTAAGAAGTCTTTAGATCGTTAAATGCAACTCGTCTTTAGTCTTCTAACATATAGCGTAAAATGTAGAATGCATCAGACTCGACCTTCTTCAAGATTGTCCAGTTGGGGAAAAGATAGTTAACATCTTCAACTCACACCAAAACCATCCCACCAAAAAAAAAATCCCAATTAACTTACATCTTGCAAATCCCCTTAACTAAAATCCCTCCCAATCAAACAAGAACAGAAAGATGTTCATCAAGGAAATCAAGAATGTCAGGCCGCCAATCTAACACACAAGATGGTATCACCAAACTACCAATCACATCAAACAAGAACAGAGAGATTGTTCGGAATCATCATGTTGATGTATACGTGAAGCATTAACCGAAGGCACTTTGTCGATAAACTCATCAATCCGAGTGAAGATGTCAACCAACGGCTCTTAGAAGAGAAAAACTCCATGTGAAGATGACCCGATAAGAAGAAGCTCGGTTCTTACATGAGTTTAGAGTCCGTATGAGCATTTATATTCTAAAATATAAATCAACAATGCAAAAATTCACACTTCTTTTCCCCCTCAAGAATTGCATACGGAGATGCCATTCTTGACTAAATAAGTGAAATCATCTAAAAGTATTCTATTCACACTTCTCCCTCAACATTAGCACATGATGTCGCCATCGTCATTATAGTTGAGCAAGTGGAATAAGAAAACAATCAATTGTAGCCGTTCACTTGATGAAGCGCATGGAAAAAAATTATGAAGCATGTTGATGAGAATGGTCATAATAAGAAGATTTCTCTTCTTCAGAAGATAAAGCGACCGGACACGCATACACTTTTCTTTTCTTTAGAGAACGAGGCATGAATCAAGTGTGTTCATACGTCATAAGAAGATTTCTCTTCTTTGGAAGATAATGCGCACTGAGACGTACACATTTCTTTTCTTTGAGATACGAGGCTTGAACTGAAGTATTCAAACGTCATAATCTCTCTCTTTTCAATCTCTTGGCAAAACATGTAATCAACCCCATTATCATTCAATAGGCTCTTTGTCGTGACAGCAGATGGAGAAAACCCAATATGATGAATTTGACCCTGAAGTAAACTATCCCGAAATCATGACTTAAACTTGCACAAATGTAACAAAGAGCGGTGCCGATTTCCATTAGCATCTCTAGGTACTCTCTATGTACTCTATACTCTTCAACCAACCAACCATCAAGTATAAGATGTACATTACCTCTTGAAAATCCACAATTGAATGTGACACTGAGCACTACAACGTAACTCCTTAAAGTGATAGTTATTTTGTGGTGGTATGAGCCCAATTCCCTCAAGTGGTAAAAGAAAAGGTAAAAGACACCCAACAATAACTAGATTTCCAAGTCTTCGTTTTTGATAATAAGCTCGAACAAGGATCATGAAGAATCTTCATCCATCCATCCCCGATACCTTCAGATACTAAGTACACTCGCCCGTGACATTTCAGTTCAACTTCAAATAAATAATAGTGAATTAACTCCGTTGTCACATCTTGTTAAAAGCTCAATTCTAGCCTCCTTTGACGTTTTAAGTGAACTATGATAATGGTTTTTATCCCGACCATGGTTAAGAGCACATAACCCCGTAAAACCTTGTAATAACCAAACCGCCATGACAAATATCCAAACACACATCCAATTCATTAAGTACACCCTTTTATCCCTTCTTTGAAGCGTAAACGTAGCACCATCGATAAGATCTAGAATTACACTTTCCTTCTCGTGATGGTTCCATCATTACGGGATTTTACAATTCCATGGTTTAAACCGAGAAATGGATTCTTTCGCGGGATTTTACAAATCCAAGAATAAACCGTAAGATAGATCCGGAAATGCACTTTACTATTACCAGGATGTTTCCATTCTCATGGGATTTTACAAGTCTATGATTTAAACCGAGAAATAGTTTCTTTCGCGGGATTTTACAAAATCAAGACGAACCGTAAACAATGTCACTTGAATGTGTTATGACAACTTTGGTTCTGGTGAATATCTGTTTTAGGGGAACATGCAGGGGTTCATCAACGGTTCATTACCCAACATCAACAATATCACCAACCATCCAATGAACACTTTGGTAAATACATCAATCACGCATTCTGTCGGCTATTGTAGTGACCACATGGAGAAATAGACTCGATATGCCAAACTTGAACATGACGTAACATTCCGGATTTGTTACTTTAAGCTCACTAATCCTTGTAAGAAGAAACGGTGTACCCAATGTACAAAACCTCTTGACATATCCTCAACAGCGTGAGACACCGAAGTGATAGCTACGTTGTGGGTTAACCGAGAAAGAATCACAACCGTAACTAAATAGCCATGTCTTTATCACACACTATAAACGCCCAAACAAGTCATCTTCGCGAAAGGGTAGAAACAAAGAAGACGAAATAAGTAAACGCGCCCGAAAAATCTCACTTCAAATCCAAATAAGAAATATCGTCCAACCAATCCCGCAGTCAATCTAGTTCCAATAACAATCCAAGCCGTGACATATTACCTTTCGTGAAAATGCATAAACCAAAGTATTGCCCGCACAACACAACAAATCTCAAAAACAACACAAAACATCAAATCTCATGTTTCAAATCTCATTATCAAAAATAAGCATTCGATCCAATAATCCATTAAGCCCCATTCCAATCCAATCCAAGTCAACTCAGGCTCATCATTAAAATTTCGGATTAATAAAGAAGGTTCAACATTTTCGATAATATTCAAGATCAATCGAACGTGTGTCCCCGAGAAAGTGTAATCCAACCATCCGTGAAATTTAGCTCAGGCCGTGAATTGTGTGTCCTTCGTGAAATTATCATGACCAAATATATCACTCGTTTACCAAATATCATTAAATTGTGTATCCAAAACTACATTTCAGATAGCAACTTGTATTATTTCATACAAGCACTATATTAACATTCCATCATTTAATGCTCAATGAACAAGTATACTGTACACCAATCGGGTAGAATAGATATCCCAGTATTCTTATAATGCCCCAAATCACATGAGAAGCCCACAAGCTAGCCACGGCCCAAACAAGAGCAAATCCAACAGATCCATTTGGTCGTGTACCCATATTACTCGTCCCATGTGAAGATGAACCCAATTGATCCAATAACCACACAACCCTAATAACACGGTATTTAAGAGCACACATATATCCCACTAAACCTAAAATTACTCTCAACATAACGCCTCTTTCATCAGCAGCAATTAAAAACCCTAATAAAAAAAAACAGTCCGCCTCTCATTCTTGCACACAGGAGAATCAAAGTCCAAAAATTCCTTGTATTCATCTCAACTTCGCCACAGGGATGGCTTGAAGTTCTTCATTAATCTCCACAGGGAAGGTTTTTAAATGATGAATAGGCTTCAAGATGTAAAGAGTAACCCCATGTAGGTAATGAGTTAAGATGATGATAAGTTTTCATTTCATTGTTTTGTGTGTAGGAACGAAACATCAAACTGATTTTAACAATCTTGTTAAAAATCATTTGAAACCAACTAATATACAATAAGCAAAGCTTCAAATAGATCGATGAAGATAATTGTTTAACGAGAAAAAATCTTATAAAGATTAAGGGACACGTAAAAACAAATGATCGAAGTCTTGTGGTTTCCAAGTTGATTGAGTTGTGAAATAGGTTTTGTGTCTTTAGACCACTTCCATTTGTCTTTGAATTTGTGTCAAGATCTTTTTAATTTGTTATTTGTTGAAGATGGTTTAGCCGAAACAGATGAGACTTTCGGTTATTGCTGACTTTGGACCAAATGATGTTATAAAGCTGAGGTCGATTGATGTATATTGGTAAAAGGCATTGGTTGTGGTCGTGGTCTTGAGGTCATATCTATTTCAACCTGTGTCAAGTTGCCATAGTAAATATTGTGTCAAGTCGCTAGCTCATTTTCTCAACAAGTCGCTAAGTTATTTTCAGTTTGACTCAAAAGTCAAACCGTCACCAAGTCGCTAGGTCAATTTATGTTCACACAACTCGCTACACTCATTAAAAAACAAGTCGCTACCTTGTTTAATAACAAGTCGCTATGGTTTTAAGAGTCAAGTCGCTATCAATTTTTGTTGACAACTCGCTAGTTAGACGACTTGTAAAGACAAGTCGCCACCAGTAAAGTCACAAATCGCTACTAAGAACATGACAACTCGCTAGGAAGAAGCATTATAACTTTTTCGTACATAAACCCAGAAACAAAATGACCAATACTGCATATTTGACCCATGTTTGACAAGATTTTAACAACCGATATTGACCACATAATACACACTGCTTTTGGTACAAAGAAACAAGTCACAAAGATGCTATTTTGGACATATGACCCAAAAACAGATGTGTATACAAGAGTGGACAAAAATAACCTTTTTATCAAAAGCAGGATATTAAAACCTGTTAAAACAAACTTGAGGCAATATTTCCGACCATACCAAAGTACAAAACAAGTTAACAATCGCGGAACCAAAAACCACAAACAACAACTATGGTACGGACCACACAAATCAAAGATAACACAATAACCTTGGCTCTGATACCAATTGTAGGATCGATATATTATTGTGTTGATGATTCGGGTGGTCTTGGATGATCAAAATACATGTTTACCATTTTATAGAGATAAAGTAGAGAGGTGGTGTTCTTGGTAGAGAGTTGGTTCTATAAAAATGAAAGGTTAGATTTCCAAGCCACACCCCTTCCATGGATGGAAGGGGTATTTATACTTACAAACAATACGTCCTCCTATCGGACTGTGGATCAGGCATACAGTGGGTAAAGACCCGTCCTTCCTCCACGGTGTTGCACTATGCTAAACTAGACTAATAACTAACTAATAAAACAGTAAATAACGTAAATAACGTAAATAACGATATGTCTACGAGCTAACTTATGCTAGATAATATTAGGGGTGAATTGAGCTCTTCACTATGGAATTTTCTAATTCCTAACAAATACACTTGATGTAATAAGGTTCCATCCTAATCAAATAGCAAAGCATACGCTTTTTCCATTTGTTAAATTTACCAACTTCAAGTCTAGGGGCAACAGCTGAATAAGCTCCACCCTTTTTGTCGGCAAGTTGGGGTACATCAATTTCAGCCACTAGGATCCTGATTTAAAAAATTTTGAACGGCCTTGAAAAGGGGTTTTATAATCAGCCCGCTCTGATACCACTTGTTGTTCCCTATTCACTATCGTATAAAACAGTTTAAGTATTAAGAACAGACTAATAGTGAATCAATGACTGAAACACAATGTAAGTAAAACACACTGATAAATTTTAAACATAATATTCTTTATTAGAAATGAATAAAAAAGAATACATTACCCAAGTACTTGCGGAACAGTACTTGGGATTGAAATGACAAAGTGTTGGTAACTCCTCACGGCTCCGGGCTGAAGTTTGAGCACAACTACTATGGAACCATCGAGCTATCTCAGTGGATCGAGTTGTATTTGGAGGAGTGAAAAGTTGGCTTGTGTGTGTGTGTTTTTACAATTCACAAGCTTAAATCTTTCACTCCATCTCTTATGCTATTTATACAAGTTTGATTTGTATGAGTTTTAACTTTATCCTAAGTGACAATTGACAATTCTACGAAGACAAAATCGATGTACTTTGTCTCCGCTTACAAAGACTATATTAAGTAAAGAGAGGCAAGGTCGCTTCATAAGTCGCTGATGACACTGAGCCCGATAGTATGCCATTTGGAAAGTTGACTTTGGTTGATAAGGACTTCGTCTTATCTCATTCAAACTTGTCCGCCTTATCCCGGCCATTCTTCAGTCTTCATTGCCTTCAGATTCTACTGCTGGTTTGTTCTTCGTGTAAGTAGTCGGTGAGGAGTTTAGGAATTCAGTGAGTTATTGTCATCACTCACTGAATCCACCATCTTCTTCTTGACTCAGTCTTCACCCCTTAAGTTCCGCACTTCTGAGTGGAGAGACTTTTTCTTCGCCTCTTCTGAGTATCTCGAAGATGGCTCACTAAGAGACTATGCACTCAACACTGAGTGTTTAACGGCTAAACACTGGGGTATTTTCTATTCAAATCCTAGACTTAAGGGGTTTGGGTATTTCTTGAACTCAACAATATATATATATATATATATATATATATATATATATATATATATATATATATATATATATATATATATATATATATATATATTAAAAGATACCTCTGTTAACGATGGGCAAATGGACGCGGGTGAAAAGCGAAGATGTTAACGATGGTAATTAGGGTTAGAATAAGATACTTGAATGGTATATTGTAAAATCCCGTATATGTCTTTGTTAGAGAGAATAAAGTAAAGAATGGTAAATTAGGGTTTTTATTTTTCTAGTTAAAATTTGAAAAGTGATTCTACAACTAAACGCTACCTAACTTTGTCGGGTCTTTTTTCAGAGGGGTGTTATTTTACTTATTGTTTCATCTTATGTACTTTCTAACTTTTAGACAACTTATTAGCTTAAATTATAAGGTTTAACAGGCATTGACTTATTTATATAAGTAGATAAACTCATATTGATATGTTTGTAAACATAAAAGAATGAGTTACTTTTCCTAATTATATATATATTAACGTGAGCTTACAAAACGGCGACAAATATTGTCGTATGGGGCTCCATTGGTTTTCGTCGGTCTAAATGTTGGGCCCGTGTTTTTTTTTGGCCTTTGTTTCAAGCCCTATTAGAGTATTAGTTGATGCTTTCCTTATACGTGTCCATATAGGTGAAACGTGTCGCTATTTACCCTTTCTCCCTTTTTGACTATCGCTACTTTTTATCTACTCTTTTTCGTCATCTCCCAGAAATCGACGTCTTTTGTTTCCGGATTTCGTCTTAGGTAATTACTTTTTAGTTCTTAGGTGTTTTAGCCGCTTATCGTTGGTATATGTTTGTGTTGCTTTTGCTTTTTGTCGCTTCGCTGTGGTATTTGATTGCTATAAGATTATTAGGAGATTGATGTTATGATTATAGGTCGCGGTCATAGGAAATGAAAACTAAAAGTGGTCGCTGTAGGAATAGTTGTGGGTATGGGTTGCAGGATGATGTCGGTGTCACTGTGGTGCCATTGCGATGATGGCCGCCACCGCTCCGGTGTTAGAGGGTTTCATTTCGCGTCTCTGTTTCGTTGCATGAGGGTAGTGTGTCCGGTGATGTGATCATTCGGGGATGAGTTTGCGTCTTCCGCTTGATATGGCCGGTCCTTGGGTTCTGTCGTGCTCATTCCCCGCGCTCGCTCACGAGAATGTCGCCAGGATAACCATCAATGAGCACGATTGTTATCGTTGCTCCGGTGATGCACGCTCAACAAAATTTCTCGGTATGTAGATTATGTTGGCAAGGGGAAAGAGGAAAGTGGATGATGTATTGCGCCTTATCATGGTAGCTTCCTTCTCTTTTTCGATGTTTTGTTTCCCTTGCATTTTTATATCGCTTATGTTTGTTTTGTATTTGTTGTTTTCGTGTTCAAGTGATGTGGTTGTTCCCCTTCTCGCACCTCGGCCGCCTCTTGCGAATCACCGATCATATGTTTTTGCCTTCGTCGATCCTCGTATGTTTTCAGATACTATCCGGCTTTTCATGTTTTACATGTCACCGCTTCGCTTTGTGTCGCTCTTTATGCCACTTTTATGTTTCTTACCATAGTTGGTCTAACGTCGCGCTGCTCCATCCATGATTTCCGTCAAATGATGGTTAGTTGTTACGTGTGTATATCGCTTTTTGGTTTAGTTTTCTTTTGATTTATATTGCTTGATCTGGTCTTTTTCCTTTTGGTGGATGTGCTCATTTGCTTCCTCTTCCTGTTGTTTTAGCGTCTGCTACTCGAAACCTATGACCACCACGAGCTTTATGCCTGCTGTTTAGCTACGTTATTACGCTTTTCTCATGTGTTATTCGGTGTTTGTTATCATGCCGGTTTTCTAATAGTCTACTTGCATTTTATTTTTTTCGTTGTTCCGGTCTTAGTTAATCGTGGTGTCTCTGCTGACCAGCCCAAATAGCGCGTTATGATATGCGGCTACGCCTTCATCCAACGCATATGCACGACATTTCACGCTCATTGTCTTTACATTCTTTTGTTGTCGTTATGTTTGGTATTTTATTTTCCCGATCTCATTTTTTTTAGCAGCGGACTACCCTGATTCCGGCTACCGCTGACTCATCTATTCCTCGCCGTAATGTTGGCGCTCTTTATCTTTATATGTTGCCTCCGATTGTTTCATTCGTCATTGTAGGCCTGCACTAATGTTCTTTTGAATTTAATTTTCTTTGTCCATTTCAGGGCCTCCCGCAACGTATGTTTCTTTAGGCAGCCGCATAGAGTATGCTTATCATTGCAACGCCGCTTTGGTTCGAGGAGCCATAAAACGAGTGGGTGCGGTTTCCATAAGATCACCAAGTACTGTATGGGCTGTAAGGTTGTTTTATCTTGCTGTACCGGATACCAATTTATCTCAAGCAATCGCTTACGCCTTGCGATTTCATGGATAATATAATGCCTATAATTCGATGTTTATATGACTTTTGGGAGCCCGACATGAATCGATATCAGGGGGCCGCTGACATACGTGTTTAAAGTCTGGGGCAAATTTATCATCGATTGGTGGCTTTGTCCGGCAGAAGCGATCCGAGGTTTCACTGACTATATATCTTTGATATTGAGAATGAAGTGGAAAACGTGTTACGAAACTTTGGCACCGGGTAGAGGCCGTTGAATCCTCAAATAGTGACGCCTTATTCGTTTCTTTGGATGAGCACAATGAGTTATTCACATTTTTAGGACCGCGTGATTTCGTACCGGCAATGTTCCTAATTTAAGATCCATTGCTTGCGCGGTTTGCCTCAAACAAAGACGAGCTACTTTCGATTCCATCGGCGCGATTGTTTACTGAAGGCGCCCTGATCGGCAATTTAATTTGATGTTATTATTCACGAGCGCGTGATCCGTAAAGGGTCATTAAGTTACACCTGCCTTATATGTCGCTGCGCTTTCCGCTTTTATTTATATACCAGAAGATGGTTTCAATATTGGGCTTAGATTATGGGATGTTAGGACTCAGTCTATTGATGAGAACAAGAAGCTCTTCATGAAGATGTATTATGCATACCACGCATCACCGCTTCACCATTAACTTTACTCACCGTAGGAGGAAGGTTGTTCGGCAATATGTCGTTACCGGGATAATAGGTAGAATCATACCGTTGATTTCATTCGTAAGCACCAAGACGACATCGAGAACGATTACTTCATGATTGTTATGATGCTATCGCTACGCGTGATCGAAATGGTCAATGTGCCCAAGTGCGTACCATTTGCTTCAAGATCTTTGTTGGTGGCCCGCTATATGTGGTTAGCCACTACTTAGACGCTTTGGCTATATGTCGGCCCATGGAAACTCCGTCTTTCTTCATTACATTCACATGCAATGTTAAGTGGCCGAGATCTTTGGATTTTATGGAACGCTTCAGGATGTTACCGTCACGACAGTCGGACATTGTTGACGCGCTGTTCGAAAGCGGTAAAATACATCGTACCGAATATATCGCGTTCGTGATTTCCGTGTCTTTGGTCCCGGTTTGCAGGTGAGTGCTCGTTTATGGTCAGACGCTTTTACTTACGTGTTACTTGCCTTATACTTTACTAATTTCTTACATTTTTTGCGCTCAGACACTTGTCGAAGTTTCAGCTGGCCACATTTCATCATTTGTTATTGTGGATAAAAGCGTTCATGGCACAGACAAATCGCGGATCGACCGCTGATGCAGCAGAAGTTACTCCGACAGGAATCGACGGGAAGGCTATCGGTTGTAACGCACTGATGATGCATGGGCCGTGTGCTTTTCAATATATCCGCTATTTGTACGAAAGTGGTACATACGCCATCGGCGGGTTTCCTAAACCTTATTGTAATACCACATCCGCTGATAACAAGCGGATACGTGCACTATCGCAGCGCTAACGGCATTACAGCTTAGGCAAAATGTTCACTTGATAACTTAATGGTTCCATACAATATGTCACTTCGAGAAGGTTCTACGCGCGCATCAACGCAGTAGTATTGTGAATGGACAATGTTGATTAAGTACATATTCAAGTATATCTCTAAGGCAACCGACAAGATAGTGACTCGATCATGAGAACCTACCGGGATATAGCTCTAATAGCACGCCTCCCACGATTACCGCGGGATGAGATCCGTAATTATTTAGACGCGACGCTACATTGGCCCCCGCTACTGCCGCTATGGGCGGATATTTGGTTTTGATATTCATTATAGGGATCCACCGCAAATACTTGCCGTGCATCCGAAAATATGCAAGCGGTGTCCGTTCGTAACATCCAGGCATTGGGATTTGTTAATAACCCAAGCAACAGACCAGTTCTACAATGCTGGTTGGATTTTAACGCTCATGCCTCTAGCCATCTAACATACTTGCAGCTCGCCTCGAAGTTAGTTTGGAACGAAGACGCAAAAGTATTGGTCGCCGGCGATGTAACCTTATGTAGTTCTATC
>OU343223.1:221885602-221969346 GCA_910596185.1 Chrysanthemum makinoi | reverse complement strand
CCTCTGCATACACATTCATGGAAACATCTTGTTAATCAATTGGCTTTAATGGTCAAGGTAACTTGAACTTCACCCTACACACCAACAATCATCTCGAATCGCATTCAATCTTCACAATCATGCTACGGTTAAAGACGGAAAGGTAGTGGTGCAAAATGTGCAAGGAAGACAGAATGCATACCTTTCACATAATGAGCAAGGGAATGTTGGTGCTGGATATGGGAATGTTGGTGCCGGATATGGGATTGGTGGTGCCGATATGGGAATGTCGAGTGGTGGTGGATATACGGGTAATCGTAATCGCTGAAGTGAACATGGCTCACTGGCCAAGTAAATCCTATTAAATGTTACAACTGCGGCGTGAGAAGGACACATCGAAGGAATAGCACTTTTCCAAAATGTCCAAAATGCGAGTACTTAGGAAAAAGATGTTGCCGGGTGCAAGCTCAAGACGCGGGAGCTAATGTTGAATGAGGAAGAATTGCTATTCCTTGGCCGAAGGAAATGCCGTAATCCATGATGCCGATGCGCGATGAATACCAAGTGTAGTAGGGCCGTAACAATCCCAACGCATTTCAAATTGCAGACTGTGATGCATTTGATTCAGATGTTGATGATGAACCAAAATCGCCTGCATCCATCTTTATGTATTAAGCATCTCACCAATGGTAACCCAAGGGCTTCTACACCAAAGTACCCAATCCCTCCGTGGAATCTATCATTTCGCAGGTATTAAAACTATACGATGAGGTTGATGTGCAAAAGACGCATGACAAAGTACAATCAACTAAAATTATTGAATTAGATATTGAAAATATGGGTATTGTGCCAATGTTGTCCCATATGATCAATATGCCGGGCATAAAATTAAGCGACATGCATCTTCTCAGTAGCCAATGATGACTATGTTTTTTATGAATACACTGCATGTGCCTGTTATGACCTTTTATCACGTATACCTTATCACTTTACCAAGCAAACCCAACACAAACATCGTAATGCTTATGTGATGAAGAAGAAAGGAAAGAACTTGGTGACTTGAATGATAGAATCGTGATGTATGTTTAGAGAGGTAGAGAAAAGAAGATGAAAACAATAAGATGTATATTGCTTCAAAGGAAAACACACACACAACATTCAGCTAAGCACCCCTCAAATGACATACTGAGGGGTTTATAGTAAAGAGAGATGATGCCCTAAGGTTGGCCATGGGCCTATAATGGGTTTGGACATGGATCAGTTACATGAACTTATACAATGCTAGCTTAACTAAACGCTTCCAACCATTTAGCTTAGCCCAATCCATGAGCCCTTTGACTATTCTAGCATGATATCTAACACACGCTACAAAGTTCCTAAATGTGAATGACCATCACTTCTAATAAAACTATTAAGGCTAACAATCTCCCCTAAGGGGTGGTCATTCAAATGATGCTCCATTTTGATTAGGTCTTTACTTTCTTGAGCTCAACTTTGTGTGTAGATATAGAATAGTCTTGAATCTTTGTTCCTTCATGCTTTGGATTAGATAAATGTGTTCACCGTTGTCAACTTCGTGGTTAGGTGTCTCCACGCCTTTCTCCACCATGCTCACACTTCTATTTGACTTTGAGTTACCAATGATGTAGTTCTCGAAGTCTCAGATACTTTGTGTAGCCTTTGATTTTGATGAGAACTTTCATGTGTTTTGTATGAGCATGTGGCGAAGTCTCGGCACGATCCATCCGGGCCCGAGCTTCCATAAGAAGAAAACATAAAACAGGTTAGTAATAAGCGGATTTCGGCATTTACAAGTTTGAATTTGAGGGTGTTAACAAAGATAGTGTGAAAACACGCCTCTAATTCTCAAGGGCCGCTCGAACCGGAGTCCCACAAGTGAGATAACGCGATATACCAAATACATCTACAGCTCGATGAGTCGCCGAGGTACACCAAGCATCACCCCACGACAGTGACCGCTTGAGACACACCTGCGTAATCCACGAAGAATTACCGGATCGGCCGCCGTGTCGCTTGATGTTGACTCGGCAGAATTTCCATTCAATCACCGAAGATTACAGATGTGAAACTCCCCATAAATGTTCTGGCAGATTGCTAAGATCTCAGAGGACTCTATAATATATCACTTGTGTCCTTATTGATGAACAACAAGCTATGTCATGTCAAGTGTTCCTATGAGATCTTTGATGAATCTCGTGGCTCTAGACTCAATTAGTGCATTTTGGTTTTCCTAAGCAGAGACTAGGGAGAGGGTCTCCTTCTTCAATACCAACCAACTCTAAGATAAAGTCAATAGATTATGTGGTTCCCAAATGAGAATGAAACAAACCTTTAAGAGGAATTGAGTGGCTAGAAGGTTAGTGCAGCCAGGCCACCGGGTCCATGACGCCTTGTCTTCAATACTAAAGGTCATCTAGTGACAACCAAGAGTATATGTATTGAACCCGGTTTCTGCCTCTAAGGTTGAAATATGGAGGGCTATTTCTTTTCACCCTTTCTTTACTTTTCTTTTAATTTTTCAACCCCTTCTTTCTCCTTTCTCACATTACTCCTTTTTTCAATCATGCCTAAGGACTTCTAATACTAACTATAGGTATTGTCCTGGGTAGATCCTCCCGCTCCTGGGCGGATCATAGGACGAATTTCCTATCCTTAGTCACCTTATAACTCCATGACCGTCCTATTGTTGCCATAAAACCATTTTTCTTGAAAATCTCTCAAAGTGTTTTTGATAGAAAACATGTTTGGAACACTTAGAGAGTTTTATATTTTCGTAAACACTCCCCTTCACATGTGCTTATAAGTTTTGACGTAAATCAGCATTATAGAGGGTAGAGTTCGTGACTTTTGAATTGATCGATTTTAAATGAACTAGACCGATTCGAGACACGTTTACATCACTAGAGAACTAGCTTGAAATTATTACCCGGCCTGGTCAAGTCCATAGAAAGTTTCTCGAGATGGTACATGATTCTGCCAATTCATTGGTTACGACCGAGTCAGCTCATTTGAGATTCAAACAACCATCATTAAACATTTTGATCACCTTTTAATCACGCCTCCCCCTCAAAAATAATATCATGATGATGTTTTGAAACAAAATGATTAAAAGATATGTTTTTCGAAAAGCATTTGGAGAGAAACCGATTTAGCATGAATTTTGGAACAATTTTTGTTTTATACTCCCTTAACGAAAAGCATATTTTTCATACGTAAAATTTTAGAATAAATTAAGTGGTTTAGAGGGAGTTATCTTGGTACCAAAATGAGAGATTTTGAAAAATCTTTTTGAAAAATTTCAAATTAATGGTACGAAGATGAAGATTTAAAAATCTTTTGAAGATATTTAGAGAAAAATTATCTTCATTTGATTTTAGGATAAGTGCTCTATATATATGAAAATCGATTTTATGTAGCACTTTCCTTTCTTTTAAAGATCGGGTTACAACAAGTAACCGCTTATTATGTTTTTAGGAATAGTGCTTGAAAAATATTTAAAACCTTTGATTTGGATAAGCAATTTCCTTTCTTTGAAGGGTCCCGAATCCGATGTGTTCGTAAGCCATTATTTTGAAGTCCGGCTTGCATCAAGTATACTAAAGCCATTATTTAAGAAATGAGAAACGACATGTTTTAGAAAAACATTTTAAAGAACTCTCGCCAAGCATCTCAGACATACCCGTATCATTGTTGAATGACATTTCTATAAACGCATTGCATATCGATTATAATGGAGACATGTCTGAGAAGAATATTTTGGATTTAGAAAAATTTTATAATGTTTTTGTATTTTTGAAAGTTTTCTATTTTTGTATTTTGCTTTTGTTGGTTTTTCAAATTTTGTATTTTGTTTTTCAAAAATATTTACAAAGAAGATTTGAAGAAAGAAAAATTAAGTTGGGACAAGTAAAAGTGGAGTTAAGAGTGGAACTAGAAAAAGGATTTCCACATGCTAAATGGCATAAAGTTCTTCTTTACCACATATGATGAACCTTCAACACTTTTACAAGTACCTTATCCACGTATAGAATTTTCACAAATAAAGTTAGAAGTATATGTTTCCTCACGGTGAGGGTGATCACTATCAACGGTTGTAGTGGTTTCTACTTCCTTATCCCGATGATTGTCACTATTATCTGTGTTGGTGCAAGTATCAAAAATCTTTCCCCGGAATCCATCTAAGACCTATTTGTTGAAAACTTTGCCCGGGTATCCACCTAAGGTAAGATCTAGGAGTTGTTTTCTCTCATCGATGCAAGACTCATTTTTGGAATAACTACGCCCCAAGAGATCCACCTATTAGGTTTCTGTTTGTTTGACATTTTATCAACAGGCTTGTTTCTATTTGGTTTTAGTGGATTGTGCCGCACGAGAATTATTTTCTTGAGATATTGTAAGGCACATGCATCATGATTAATAAAAGACACATTTTTTACATGTAGTACGCATAAATTCAATATTCTTGTTTAAAACAGCTGCTTTAACTTTGTCACTACAGCCTTTTGAAATTGATTCTTGTTCGAAAAAGACTTAGAATTCCTAGTGTTGTTTTCTAAGTGCATAGCATTTTCTTTTGTGCAACTACTCTTAGATGCAAGCCAATCCCTAGTCTTTTGTAGAGTGTTCCTAGGTAATGGTTTACTACTACTACAGTGCCTTGAAATCTTGTAGAATTCATCACCCTAGATGTTGCACCTAGAATTGCCTTTCGAAGTCCAGGTTTTTCCAAGCTTCTAGATAGTGATGGTTGACCATGTCGTTAGAACCGCATGTGATTCTTTAACCGATTTTTGGTCACATTCCATGTACTATTCCTAGAAATTCCAGTGTAATCACTTTTGGTTTTCAAAACCGCTTTTCAAAACTTTAAAAATTCTCTTTTAAAGGCGGTGGACCGGAGGACTGCTTTTGGACAAATCATTTTTCTCATTGACTATTGGAGGAGGCCGAGAAATAGACATTTTGGTTTGAAAACCGTTTGGGAACATTTGTTTTCTCCCTACCAATGGTTTTGCAAACTTAGTATCCACAGCCTTTCCTTTTAGACTTCCCAAATGAGCACTCAAAAGATCATTTTGCTCTTGCATGTCCTTGTAGGCACGCCATACGACAGCTTTGTCATACTTGCATTCCCGATTTTCATCAAGTTGTTTAAAATAGGACACGTTTGCTTTTTCAAGTTTTTCAAGAGCTTTTTCATATTTTGAAACAATTGCGGAGGTCTCAGACCGGAGTCTTTCATGATCTTCAATGTAATATGTTTGCAAATAATGGACATAATATCGTAGTCATAACATCTTCCAAGAGAGAATCATTGAGTTTTTCCAAAACTTTGATGTGTTCAATACTTTCATTAGCTTGTTTTACCGTGGATTTATGGTCCTTGACAAAGTCACTGCTTCTTTCAAAAGTGCTTGTTCAATATGAATTACCCTCGCACTTATGGCGCTAACGGAGGGCAATTGGGTTTTAAAAACTCTTTGTTTCGGCCATCATGACGAGTAAAACCGTATGTTAGTTGTAATATTGGTTTTAGACTTGACAAATTGAAGATAGCCAATTCTAGTTTTAACGCCATCTAAAAATGCTTCTAGTATCACTTGTGTTAAAAGGATTGTTTGAAGACATTTGTTCTATATTCGAAAGAGATTTGGAACTACAACCGTTTCAACCGGTTTTGAAACCGGTGTTGACACTTTGTTTGAAACACTTGGTGTGGTGGAAAACGTTGATTGTTCCTTTTGATTAACAAAAGTAATTCCATTAATTTTGTTCCATTTGTTATAATCAATCGGTTTAAGATCCGGATTCTTTTGTTTCATTTTTGATCTACTCTCCTCAGATAGTTCCAACGCTTCAAGAGAATCACGAACAATTATGGGTTCATGCAAAGGTTTTCCATTGTTCAACACATTCTCGAGATTTCTCGAGCTTGAGGAAACCAGAGGTGAGTTACCAAGAGCCATTTTATTTGTAGTATGAAAAATCGGATTTACTTGATTAGAAAGCGTCTTGATTGTCTTAGCGAATGACCCGTAAGAAGTAAATTATCCAATTTCTTTGATTTTTTCCCGCTTTATCGAGAATTTCATCAAGAAGAGAATCTTCTCGCTTTGCAAAATCAAGAATCAACTGCTTTCTTCTCTTTTCAAGATCAAAATGCTTTTTGTTTAGAAAGTTGGTCATTTAGATCATAAATTTCCTTGTTTAAAGATTTGATTTTCAAATTCAGATTCACATCAAGTGTGTCATACTTTAGTTGCAAATCTTTTCTAAAACAATCTCATAACCAATTTCTAACTCAAATTTTGTTTGTATGAAATTCATAGGCTCGGGCGCGTTCTTGTAACTCTCAAGCTCGTCAATTTAGCATTCGCGCCTTAACTTCGCATTGACCGCTCTAACTTTCTCAACTTCAATGCCACATTGATTGATTAATGATTCAACATAATCACGTGTTTCCTCATCGCCTGAGATTTTGTGCCACACAGCCTCCACTTGGATCCACATATGGAGTTTCGAGTTCATTGCTACAACTCGGATTGTCCGTGTATGTATCATAAGTGGGTGTCAAGGCCACGTAATCTCGTTCGCAATGAGTAAACACATCACATATGACATTGTTATAACATGGATCAATGATTGGTACCTTAGATAATGTGATTTAGGCCATAGACAGAGGTGCGCTGTGAGTCGTCGTATTTAGTCTCCTCAAGATTTTCCATTAAGACGCTAGCTAGCATTGATGTCCCCTGTCTTCCAAATCATCCATAATAGCTAAAAGTCATGTTCCTCAAGACTCAACCGTAACCCCGCTTCGCTTATCTGCTAACAAAGCAGCCTTCAAGAAAATCACCATTCTTCTTGTAGCGGCTTAGTGGGACAATTCCTTGCCATGTGACCCGCCCTGACAGCTATAACACTTAACCCGATTACCCCGATTCACATTTCCATGATTCCCAACGACGGAGTCGCAACATACCCATTCGATACACCCACCGCCTATTCCCAACATTATGTCCCATCTCGATTTCCAACATGTCGACCCGACCGATACCCGATACGGAACCGCTCGACACCGGCGCGATCAGTAAAAGCTTTATCCAATAAAGAAAATATCCGTGAGCAAGGTCGCCGGGTCGGGCCAGATCGCTGATTCCTAGTTCCCGGTATTGTTGATCCGATAGAATTGTTGTTGTGGTTGTGGAATGTAATTGCAAGTTGTTGTTGTTGGAAGATGATGAAGCTTGTTGTTGTGTATTTACCGGTTGAGTCTTTGCAATAAGCCAATGGATCATGATTCTTGCTAATCTTTCTGCTCGACTTCATTCGCTTCAAATTTTGGTTTTGTTTCGTAAAAATCATTCAGCTTGATCAAAGTTCACCCGATGTAAGTCTTTTGTTTGGTTGACATAGTGACATATCGCCCCATTCTTCTCGAAGATTATTCGTGAACTTGATGTTTTGAACGATTGTTCCGGGTGCCAACTTGTTTCTGATAAGCTCATTCATCAAAGTGCAAAACCTTCCATAGTAGTATTCAATGGATTCTCCCGGTGTAGATGTAAACTTCTCCCATTCGCTAGCGTTTTGTTTTCCATGTCTTGTTTACCAATTGCCCATAACATAGCCGTTCAACACGCTCCCACATATCAGCTTTCACAACCGCTCACCGCAGCAAAGATGTTCTATTGGTAAACCCAGTTGACAATATGAATTGCCATGTCATCTGTGACGACTTGTTTCCGATCCCCTGTATTCTCATTCTTTTGAAGATGAGGATGGTGGGATGGGAGGTGTTGCATCAAGATTTCCAGACATTAACTTGTCGAGGCTTGAAGGGTCCATCCCGAATGGATTTAATCATGAGTTTGCCATTAGGTTTGGTCTTGATGTAGTGAGCATACCATTTGTCCATTGAAGATAACCACCTTTTGCCAACATAGAGGTCGGTTTTCTGACCGCTGCATGAATGTCTTGTTGAGTTGCTATTGATGAAGGTATGATATGATAAAGTTGATGTAGGATCGATTCAACGACAAAGGAGTTGTGGTTGATGAAGATTAAGCTCTGCTGAGGTGTTTCTCAAAGTCGCATCAGAACCTTGGTTCTTAGTCGAAAAAAATTTCTTCAAAATTTGAAATTCACTTTAAAATTCAATTCTAAGGTCTTATGAAAAATTTGAGTTATGACAATTTTGACGCCAAATTTGACCCGAAAATTTGAATTTAGGTTCAAAATTTGAATTTTGACCAAAATTTTCACAGCTAAACCAAAATTTGAATCAAGTAAAAATTGAACGCTTAGTCCCCAAAATTTAAATTTTACTGTTTTTCCTACTAAAAATTTAAATTTAAATTTTACTTAAATTTAATTTTTTTTTTTTTTTTTTAAACCTAGGCGAGAAAGAGCTTAGGCGAGACCAGAAGTTACGTAGTAGGATAGGTCAGTTAGAGTAGGATGGCTTAGCGAGATATTATGCGTAGGAAGCTTAGGCGTAGGATCTTATGCGAGGATCTTAGGCGAGGATCTATGCGCGAGAAAGTATCTTACGCTGCAACCTTAGCTTATGCGAGACAAAAAACTTAGTCGTAAAACCCACGCCAGTAAGTGTGATCTTTATGAGTTCTACTGTAAGAGTTTATGCTTATGCTGTAAACTTAGGTTAAAAATCAAAATCCTTTACACCTGTCACAAACAGTAAGTGATATCCACAAGTAAGTGGTGTTCCACACACTTATCCAAGTGAGGAAGCACCGAAAACGCTTATAGCTCAAGATTCTTCACCAAAAAGTTATTAGTAGAAAACTTATGAGTAGTTGACTTTTCACGAAAGTAGAACTAGGGTTTTGACTTACTCGTAAAAAATTTCCAACGATTCAAACAAATTCGCTTGTACAGATATCCTTAAAAACACTCAATAACACAAAATGTTAACCTTTTTCACCCAAAGTGGTTAGAAAAGTTATGAGTAGAAAACTAGGGTTTTGACTTTTGACTTCTACTGAAGAAATTTCCAACCATTCAAATGATTTCGCTGCAATGTATATCCTTAAAACACTCCAATAACACAAAAATGTTGACCTTTTTCACCCAAAGTGCTTAGAAAAGTTATGAGTAGAAATGACCAATAACCAAATACGAGCTTAAAATGAAGAAAAACACGTAAAGCTACTAACCAATAACCCATTACTTTACCAATTGTTATGACCTTTATCAACGTGATAAATCACTTTACCAAGAAAACCCAACACAAACACGCAATGCTTATGCTAGATGAAGAAGAAAGAAGAAAGAACTTGGTGACTTGAATGATAGAATTGTATGTATGTTTAGAGGTAGAGAAAGAAGATGAAAACAATAAGATGTATATTGCTTCAAAGGAAAACACACACACACACACTCAAGCACACCCCTCAAATGACATACTTGAGGGGTATTTATAGTAAGAAAGATGATGCCCTAAGCTTCGGGCTTACATGTATATGGGCTTGGACATGGATTGTTACATGAACTTATACAATGCTAGCTTAACTAAACGCCTAACCATTTAGCTTAGCCCAATCCATGAGCCCTTTGACTATTCTAGCATGATATCTAACACACGTTACAAAGTTCCTAAATGTGAATGACCATCACTTCTAATAAAAACTATTAAGGCTAACAGTGCCCCTGATGATTCCATAACCTCTGAACTTAATGCCTATAAGGAACAAGTTGCCATTTATGAACAACGTGTTAAGTTTGAATTGACCAATCGTGAAATGTGAGATGGATAACCAAATAATGCAAATATTAGAAAAGTAACTTCATGAAGAAATGTTAAAACAAGAGTTAAACCTTACAAGAAAAAGCTTACTAAAACTGTTAAGCAAAAGCAAGAACTTCAAGAAAATGTAAAAGTGCTTAAACAAGAATTTAATGCTAAGGAATCAAAACTTTTGAATGACTTTTCCAATCTAAAAAATTTGAAAAATAAACTTGAAAACAAACCTGCATATTACAAGGGAACACCATTCGACCGCCACATGATCACTAAGCAAAGAGTCTTAAGCTTATAAACATAGCATTCCCCTGTAGAGGTACCCAACCAATATGGCAAAGTTGCTGAGCCGCACTAAAGGTAGTCTATGATGGTAATGAGATTCTTAAGCCTAGGCTTAACACCCTTATTATGTATGGATGCACTAATGAGGATAGAAAATTCAAGAAGCTTCCTGTGGAGAAAATGGCAAAGAAGTTAAATGATCCTAATTGTACAAAGTATAATATAACGTATAAACCCCATGATTACACTAAGGAAAACTAGATTTCCTTGAACATGTTTAAACCTCAAAGTCAACTAACCCCCAACAAGTTTTCTGGAAGAAAGATATGATAAGCAAAAGGCGTATAATCTTGTTACAAAGAATCCCCTTGATGGAAATTGCCTTAATCGTGTATCCTCCAAAATACACCAATGCATTTAGTGCCTAGAAATCTTCCTAATAAATAGCAAGACCTTAATCGCCTTTTATGTAGTTTACCAACTATTTGTTGATTTTGAGAAAACGCAGAAGAAGAGAATCACAACCAATTTGATAATCAAGGGGAAAAGGTTTTGAACAAACTAAAGAATGCTATTTAACCGAGGTCATGCCTTTCTTTAAACAACTTAAAGAACAATTTGAGAGTCTTTAGAAGGGAATGGACACAGAAATTAAAGAAATGAAAAGTTGATGTTAATGATGGAATTTGAGGTCATAGTATGAACGTGAGCTTAAGAGTAATGAAATTGATATAAAGAATCAAGACATCATTAATGATAATTTGATCTTTCAATGTTGCTCAAGATATGTTCTACATCGTTACAAATTATTCTATTATTAAGGCCTCAATTTCATGAATTAATCATATTAAAAGTTTCCCATGATCGGCATTGAGCTTGAAACCACAAATTCAAAATTGCATGATAAAGGAATGATGATCATGATAATCTTGGTCAAACATTTTTCTAAATTGAAAGTTGAACATCTTGCTTTTGCAATTAAAATATCAACATCTAAAAGAAAATGTTAAAACCTCAAATGCCAAGACATCATCTGATGCCCCGAGTTTGATGCGCTTTTGAAATAAGCAAACGGATGAACGTGATTCGAAGTCATAACAATACCAAAAAGATTGAAAACCCAAATTTCACAATTGAAGGGTGATAAGAATAATGCGAATGGCTCCCAAATGCCTCCTCCTTTAGATTCTCAAAATTCTCAAAGCTTTCATCTTCAAAACATCATTAATGTTTTACAACAAGAAAATGAGAGTTTTCTAGAAGAAAATGAAAAGGTTAAACGACAATTCAATGAGTTATATGATTCAATGAAAGTCACCGCGGACAAGAACAATGAAAATAACTTTACAAAAGGAAATTGAGAATCAAGAGTCGTAAAAGGAAAATGCCACTTTCCTGTGATGAGAATGTTATATCAAAGGCATCCGCTGGATTCTAAGTATGTCGCACTGTAAAGTATATTCTCCTCATCTTAGAAATAATGAACTTGTGTTTCAAGAATATCTTTCGTATCTTTAAGGATAGTCTAGAATGTCTCTCGCGGAGATTGTCGAAGAGGATAGCATAAATAAACCACTTGATAGTGAAGTTAGCTATGCATGCTTTTTGCCAAACCATCTGAACTTTAGAATGTTTAAGAGCAACATGCCCTAAATCCTTTTGTAAGAAAGATAAATTCGTTATGCCTTGCTCTATGCCTAGTGTTAAGCATGCAACCCATGATATGCTTTGTTCTCGGCCAAGTCAAGCATGTGAACTTTGATGTGCCTCAAGTAAGTACTTCTGTGATCCCAAAGACTTAGATCAGAATGCAAAAGTAGCAAAACCAACTAATGTTCCTATCATTCCTACAGGAGTAATCAAGGATACAAAAGCAAGGTGTAAAGCCTCCAGTGCAATACAAAGCAAGATAGGAACTTGCAAGCTAAGAGTGATCAATGAAAGAAAGTAGAAGACCACCCTAGAAACAATAAGTGTGTGTTGAATAAGATCTAATCATGTTGATTCTAGTATTAGCTATAAGCTGCATCTGTAATTAATTCAAATTCAAATTTACTACTTGCAAAACATGTAATAAATGCTTGATTTATGGTATTAATCATGAATGGTTAATGATGTGAGTAATGCTGTCAAATCTCCTCAAAAATGCTAACACTAGACTACAGGATAAGAAGGTCAGAAAACCAAGGTAGAAGAGGGCTAGAAAACATTGAAACCAACGGAAGAAAATTTAGTAATGTAGGTTATCAATGGATACCCACCGTCAGAAATTCAATCTTAATGAGTTGTACCCTAAATTATCTAGATCAATGCCCATTAGGAAATGGATGCCTACCGGTAGAACTATACCTTTAAGAAGTGAACATACTTTGAATAGATCCAATCGCCACTACTAGTTCTCAGATCTACTTCTAATGATTTCATTGACTTGCTCGATGTGGATGTTCCAATCTCGCTTTTAACCAAGTGGAACCCATTTCTAATGGGATCCAAACTATCCGGGCCATCCATACTTGCCTGTGGTTCAACCGCAGGTCGCTCAAATCGCTTCGCGGGTACCGACTCGCCGCTCCAAGCATATGACTGAGATCGCCATGCTCACTAACTTCGTAAGTAAATTTATTAGACTGCCGATTCGAACACCATTTTGGGGCGCTTATGGGTTATGGAGATTATGTTGTTGGTGATAGTGTAATTTCCAGGGTATATTATGTTGAAGGTCTTGGTCATAATTTGTTTTCTCACGGGTCAATTCCCCGCGGATTCTAATCTAGAAGTGGCCTTTAGAAAACATACTTGTTTCTGCTAGAGAACTTGATGGTGGAACTTTAAGAGGAAAATGTGGAACAAAATCAGACACCATCTCTATCAAGATATGATGAAGTCTTCTCCCATTCCGCTTGTTATCTAAAGCCTCTAAAACAAAGTCATGGTTATGGTATCGTAGTCTCAACCACTTGAACTTCTAACCATAAATGATTTGTCTAGAAAGGATCTCCTAATAGGTTTACCCAAATTGAAGTATGAAAAAGATCATCTTTGTTCAAAGATGCCAATTAGGAAAAAGCAAGAAATATGCCCATAAACCCAAAACCCTAAACTCGCTATGGAAGTTCTTCATACTCTTCACATGGATTTGTATGGACCCATGAGAGTGCAAACTATAAACGGGTAGAAATATGTGTTAGTCGTGGGTCATGATTACTCATTTACTGGTTAATTTTTGAGGTCAAAGGATGAACCTGATGTCATCATCAAACTTATTAAACAAATTTGTGTCGACTTAATAAAACTGTCAAAATTATCCGAACTGCACAATGGAACCGAAGTTTGTTAACAAAGAACCGAGTCAGCCTATGAAAGCATTCAATCAGTCCATCAAAGAAGTGTTCCACGCATCTCAAACGTAACGGTGTTGTTGAAAGATGAAATTGACTCTTTGTCAAGCCGCATGAACTATGTCGATTTCTCAAAGGTTCCAATGTTCTCCTGGCTGGCCATTGCCACCGCCTATACCCATAAACCATTCCTTATTCACACCTTTCATGGAAAGACTCCTTAAGAACTGTCCACAACCTAAAACCGATCTATCTTTCCTTCGGTGTTCGGTGCCTATGCTATCCAAATCCATCGATGATGGTCAAGACTTAGGAAATTTAAGAGCTAAGGCGGACATTGGAGTTTTTGTTGGTTATGCACCAAACCGTAAGGGTTACCGGATCTACAATAAAAGAACCCAGATATCATGGAAACAATTCACGCCACGCTCATGAGTCAGTTCAGCAAATGGCTCCGTGGACAATCAAGTTCTCGACCCGCATCTCAACATTTATCTTGTAGTCCTATCGCCTCTTTACATAATCCATCACCTAGCCCATATGTACCTCCTTCTAAAGAAGATTTGAAGAAACTGTTTGATCCAATGTTTGATGAATATTATGAACCTATTGTTAATGATCAATCTACACCATCAACAAGGGCGCTTCTAATCCAATCAACAAAGAGAATCCATCTCGCTTCAATAACTCTATCTCAAGAAGCGCCACCATAGATCACTATCTTCATACTCAAATCCTTAATCTTCGGGATGTACATCATGGAAATGAAGTGCAAATTATGATGAAGATAACCCTTTGCTACCCCAAAGATGCTCCATTTGAGAACATATTTGCTCTCAACCAACTTCGTAACCATCTTCATCGAGATCCAAACTCGCTACTTCAGTTCCTCAACAACAACCACACGTACACCTTAGAAAATGGACACATGACCATCCATTGACAATATCATTGGGAACCTTCTCGCCCAAGATCCACTTGTAAACAACTTGCAACCTGATGCCTTGTGGTGCTTCTTCAACCCGCATCTATCTAAAGTCGAACAAAAGATGTTAAACAACGCATGATTGAGGACAATTGGTTCAATGCCATGCAAGAAGAAATTCATGAGTTCGATCGACTAGATGTATATGGAATTAGTACCGCTCCTCGACCGTAATGATCATTGCTCTAAAATGGATCTTCAAAGTAAAACTTGATGAGCATGGTGATGTGCTAAAGAACGGCTCGACCGGTCATGTAAAAGATACCGCTTGAGGAGGGTATTGACTTAGAAGAATTATTTGCTCCAATTGCACGTATTAAGGCAATCAATTCTGGCTAACGCCGCTAGTAAGAACATGGCGTCTATCGATGGATGTAAAGACCGCTTCTTTAACGGAGATCCGAAAGAGGTTGTATAATGCCGTACTCGAAGGTTTTGTGAATCCGCAGAATCCTACTCATGTCTATCGCCAAGAAGCGCCTTACAGTTTGAAGCAAGCTCCAAGGGCATGGTACGACACGCTATCGAAGTTTTTTGTATCTAATGGATTCAAAGAAAGGAGCAGTTGATCCGACATTGTTCACCGTAAAGTCGCAAACATTTAATTCATGTTCAAATCTATGTTGATGATATTATTTTGCCTGACCCACCCCAATGAATGACCGCTTTCTAAGGAGATGGGTCCAAATTTCAAATGTCAATGATGGGACAAATGTCATTTTTCTTGGGATTACAAATTTCACAAAGTCCCGGAGGCATTTTTATCAATCAATCTAAATATGCAAATGAGATCTTAAAGAATTTTGGATTTGATTCTTGGCCGTTGACACTACCATGGGAGCTGCATCAAACTAGATGAGGATCACCAGGATCATGGTTGACCAAACTAAATATCGTAGTATGATTGATCCCCGATGTACCTTACCGCCAGAGACCTACATTCTGTTCGCCGTATGCATGTGTTAGATACCGTGCTAAGCCTACCAAAAGCACCTTGAAGCGGTTAAAAGGGTCTTCGGTATTCCAAGGAACCATCAACATGGGACTTTGGTACCAAGGACACCGGTATGTCACTAGCGTACCATGCGATTGACCATGCAGGTGTCAAGATACACGTCGAAGCACGCCAGAGAGGTGCTTAGTTTTTGGGTGATAAGCTGTGAGTCGGGTCTTCAAAGAAACAAATGAGTACCTCAATATCCTCTACGAGGTAGACACATAGCCATGTCATCTTGTTGTGCTCAAATCCTATGGATGAGATCCCAATTATCCGACTATGGCTTTGACTTCAACAAAATCCCTCTGCATCTGGATAACAAGTGCCATTGCTCTCTCATGCAACAATGTTCAACATTCAAGAGCAAAGCATATCGACATTCGACATCACTTCATCAGGGAGCAAGTGGGAATGGTATGGTGGAACTATATTTTGTGAAAACTGAGTATCAGTTAGCAGACATCTTCACCAAAGCTCTTCCTAGATAACGTTTTTAGTTTATCCTTCCACTACTTGGTCTAAAGAGTCTACAACCGGAAACACTCAAACGTCTTTAAGAGGAAGACCAGGAGTAAAGGCTTTTCTTCATTCATCTCTTGTACATATTTATTCAAAGAGCAAAATACAAAATTATAAAACCACAAAAAGAAAATAGAAAAATATAAAATTTCAAAAATCCATAAAAATCATAAAATCTTTGAAAAAGCACAAAAATATTATTTTTCCCATCTTTTTCTATTCTTCGATAACATCTACGGTCTTTGATTTGTCACTCTAAGAATAACACGGGTCTTTAGATGAAGTTCGATTGTACATAAACCATTAAAAAAAATGGATGGAGAAAAATGGTATTTTATTGTCATATCAGGCAGTAACCAGTTTTAAAAGAAAGAACAGAGCCATACTTAAATTAATTTTTGAATCTTCATGCTCTGATTCTAAAAAGAAATGTTTGTCGCCTAAAAGACAAATGTTTCCATCACAAATATTTTTCCTTCTAAATATTCTTCTGAAAAATATTTTTTATCTAATGAAAACAAAATTGCTTTGAAAATAACTCGGACTATATTTTTGAAAATCATCTGTACTTATCATTTGTCAAAATCTCTAACTCTCAATCAACGACTTATGTCATTGATTGAGGGGGAGAATGATTTCAATCAAATCAAAAAGGTTATTTTTCAAACAATTGGCATGTAAACGAGCAAGGTCTACTCTTGGATAATCCAAAAGAACAATGTTTTACAATGTTTAATTCAATTGGTTCAAGACCTTGGCATGTTTGAACAATGGAGATTAAAGTCTCAAAAATCCGATCCTTATCAGTTAAAAATGTTTTTCAAAAGCAAGTTACAATTATCCTCAAAAGTTTTCAAAATTAATTTAAATCAATAGAGATCACAATTCTCAAAGGACTTGAAAATTGTGATCGGGGGAGAATTTGTGATTTAAATTGGATATAAACTGATAATTCGATAAGTGGTTTAGAAATATATTAACAAGCTCTCCTCCCTACATGTGCCAAACGATTTCAATTTTTCCATGCACGTGTTGAGGGGGAGCATATATCTAAAACCAAAAAGAATTGAAACGTGATTGATTTGTCTCTAAGTGCAGGTTTTCTCTAACATGTGCAAAACAATTTCAAATCCATGATTCACATGTTGAGGGGGATATTTTTTCTAAAAATGTCAAAAACAATTCAGGTACTAAATGTTTTGATCTTGTATCACGAGTACCTGGATTGATTTTCAAAAGGTTTTCAATCGGTTTTAATGGGAGAAGAACAATACCAAAAAGACCGACCAAACTTACTTTATGCATGGAGATATAAGGATGGTTAGGTTAGGTATTCGTTCCCACGATCCTGCCAGAGCCGGAGGGATCTACCCAGGGACAATCCACTAGATAGTGTAAAAGTCCTTAGGTATGATGGAAAAAGGAGAAAAGTGAGAAATTGGAAGAGTGCGGACTGAGATAGAGCTAGAACTGGAACAAACCCAACAAGGTTCTAGTTATGAAATCTCGGTAAGCACTGAAGGGGTTGAAGAATGAAAAAGAAATGAATGAGAAAAGGGTGAAAATAAATAGCCCTCAATTATTTCAACCTTTGGGCAGAAACCGTGTTCAATTCATATGCTACTGGTGGTTACCAAGGTAACACCGGTATTGAAGACAAGACGTCATGGACCCAGTGACGCACCGCACTACAACTTCCCAAGCTACTCAAGTTCCTCTTAAAAGGACTTGTTTCATTCTCACGGGAACCTACATTATCTATCGACTTTCTCTTAGAGATTGTTGATATTGAAGAAGGATACCCTCTCCTAGTCTCCCGGATAGGAACCAAATGTGCACTATTGAGTCTAGAGCCACGAGATCATCAATAAATCTCACTAGGACACAATCAATGAAGACTCACTGTTTCACATAATGTGGAAAGTGAGAATATATCTTTAGAGTCCTACGCATTATCCTTGTGGTATTGCCGTAACATCGAGTGATATGTTCACATATTCACAATGAAGATGGAAAACCTTCTAGAGCCAACATCAAACAAGCTTTTGGTAGGTGGCATGTGAGATCTATCCAATAGAGCAAACATGTGACAACTGGACAGAAACGATTGGGTGATTCACACCATGAATCAACCTTGGTCCAGAAATGGATTGACGATACCTTTGAAAACCGGTCGATGTGCACAAAAAAATTTCTTTAGCACGTCGATCGTAGTGTGTTTTCAAAATCAAAAGGTGTTTGTGATTGAAAATTGATTTCCAATATAAAACCTTCGTTGTATTGAAAAAGCTTTCTATAAGCAATACACGATTGTTTTCAAATCATTTTCTTTAATCATCAAACCTCAATTTGCTGGTTCACTCACCTCGTGTTTCTTTGAGACGCTCCGTTTAAGAACAACTAGAGCAGAAATAAAACCTCGCAAGGAGATTCTTAGGAACCACCACTGTCAAGTAAGTACTTGTAATGATCACCGGGAACCGTATGTACTCAATTCAACGAAAGTGATCAAAGACACTTTCGTTTATTGCTAACTGCATGGCACCCAACATTTGGTAAATGACGAATGGAGGAGTCAATCCATAGCCGATGCTCAAACATCACATTCATGTCTAATTCCATAAGTGCATATCTTCATCAACGACTCGTATTTTAGTCCATGCTTCTGCTACGCTGCTGCAAATATCATGAATCATCAAAAGCTTCCGCAACTCTGATGAGAAGATATCATGATCCAGAATGTGAGCATGTCGGTCCAAATGTCACAACATCACATGATGGCAACACTACAAAGGAAGAGTCATAGATTTATGGTAGCTGATGATCTCAAAGCTGGCTCAAAACTCATCATCACGTGGATCAGTTAAAGACCTCTACTTGGATTAACAAAACATGTAGAACTAAAGACTACGGGCCACATAGAAAAGAACTTAGTCAAGAATCCAAGAGCAATCAAAATGTATTATCTGTTTGTATTCAATATAAATTGAGGTGACCTCCCTTAGGGGGAGATTGTTAGGATTTAGAAAATCCATTAGTTAAAGAGTCGGTCACCTCAAGTATATGTATTCATTAGAAATCTCGTAGTCGTAGTCAAGTTATGTTAATAAGTAGTTAGTTAAGTAACACCGTGGAGGACGAATGGGTCTTTACCCACTCAGATGCTCCGACCATAGCCCGTAGGAGGCGTGTCTTGTAAGAAACTATAAATACCCTCTACCTCCCAAGGTAAAGGGTTGGAGCTTTCAATATCATTTTTCTTTGTCTCACCAAGTTCCCAACTCTCTTTACTTTCTCTCTAAGACTCAATTAATATGCCCCTTGTTAATATGATTTGATGTGTTTATGAAATCCAATATGTTACAATATACATAACTAGTATGTATTATAATGGGTAATATAATTGGGTAGAAACTTAAGTATTTGACCCATTGACCAAATACATTGAATGTAGTTGGGTATAACCCATGGAGCTTGACCCATAACCCATTGGATGACATCATACTTATGTCATAGATGGATAATATCCATGACCCATGGTTTTAATCCATGGCCCATAGATTTAATCCATGTACCATGGACTAGATGCATTGCATCTTATAGATACATTATATCTACTTGATATCTATGATCCATAACCCATGACCCAAAAACCATGGGCAAAAGGGAGCGTCCCACGGATCCACAGCAATACACTCGACGGATCCCTCAAGTGAGGGATCCGTGGGATCCGTGGAACAGTAGTTGTTTTTCTTCTATAAATAGTGAGCCATTTCTTCCTTTTGGGTTGCCACTCCCGCACATACTTTCCCCAAGTATTGTAACCTTCTAACTACAGATCCTAAAGGATCTTTCTATGTAGTTTGTCTTTTTTTTTAGTGTGATTCTATAGGTTCCTCTTAAAGGCGAGATCACCACTTCTTGAAGTCGAGCAAGCTCAAGTCCATGAGTTGCCATGCTTCGTTATCATCAAGACTACTGAGGTTCTCTTGATTGATACTTCTTTCTTCCCCCATAGAAGTGTTGTGTCCAAGGCATTAGTGAAGGATTCCGAAAGAGTCAAGAC
The DNA here is from genome assembly GCA_910596185.1 of Chrysanthemum makinoi. Taxonomy (NCBI): domain Eukaryota; kingdom Viridiplantae; phylum Streptophyta; class Magnoliopsida; order Asterales; family Asteraceae; genus Chrysanthemum; species Chrysanthemum makinoi. The sequence continues at coordinate 221,949,393 of OU343223.1, read as the reverse complement.
GAAAGCATTAGTGAAGGGTGCTTAACGTCCGTGTCAAAAGAATTAGTGAAGAATGCTAAAGGAGTCAAGAAGAAGGCATTAGTGAAAGGTGCCAAGCTTTCGTGTCAAGGGCATTAGTGAAAGATGCCTAGAAGTAAAATCAAGTGGCATTAATGAAGGATGCCAAGGTCGTATAATCGATGAGGTGCATCGTTATACAAAGAGTGATAGTTTGTTTCCAAGGATATTGATATCCTTGATGGTGTTGTAATAAGGAGTGGGTCTCCTTTGGGGTTAGGTGTCGTGTAGTGTTGGGTAGTTGTTCCTCCATCGTAATGGAACTCGGTGCTTAGCCTAGTACCGGATAAAGGTTAGGCGACGTTGTAGTAGGTGTGGTTCTCCTTTGTGAAAGAACCCGGTGGTTAGCCTAGTACCGGAAAAAGAGTAGGCGACGTTGTGAAGGCTTCTCCGCCATAAGGAGTTGGTGTCGTGTAGTGATTACGAACTCTAGAGTAGGTGACTCGGGGAGTGGAGTAGGGCAAGGAAGGTGTCCTTGTAGCCGAACCACTATAAATACTCGTGTCGTGGTTATGTGCTTCTTAATCTTTATTTTCATTACACATTTATTATATCTATCTATCAATGTCCAACATACACATCTAAATGGATTGACATAAGTCGATCTAAATATTTTAAAACGAAGTAATAATTGGTAAAACTATTCAACCCCCCATCTAGTTTTCCACAGAAAGACTTAAACAAAAATCCTAATATAACTCCCCGGCAGCGACGCCAAAAAAACTTGATGCAGGTTTTACTGACCAAGTTTTAATATTTATAAAGTCTCGTTATACCTATGGTCTACCCTAATGCACTAACAAGCAGTGTACCCGATCGTGTGTAGTGTAGTATTCGGTAAAACCGAGGTCGTCCCAAGTGCTATGTGTGCGGATTTTAACTAAGTTAGGTGTCACAGATTTTAAGGTTGAAATGATTAATTAATAACTAAAGACAAGAAAATAGAAGAAAACAAATAAAGGCGAGGGTTTTGATCAATAGAGGAGAAGTGTGCTAACCTAGTTACTCATCCTATCAAGTTAAGTTCGTGTTTAATTACTTCCAATTGCTTCAAGTGGGGGTAAAAGTCGCTAGGACAGCATTTGGTCAGTTCGTCCTAACCTATCAGCAAAGGCTTCCACCGGAGAACAAGCTACTACCCTTGTAAGTCCAGTTGTTTTTAGTCCCCCAAGCCAAGTCATTAAGTTCCGCTACCTGCAAGATTCATAATAATGAGTGCCCAGGCGCTAGCATCTTAAACACTCATCCCTAACTTCTTAAGTTCATCCAAACGGTAAGTGATCAGTTGGTCTAGGGTCAGTTGGTCATATCTCCTAAGTAACTAGCCATACCGCCATTCAAAACTACCGAAAAAAGGGTAGCTACCAACAAACTATGCATACACTAGAAACAATTATATGGAAGCAATGCAAACATAAACAAAAAAATCAAGGAATCATAACTAGGCTAGCACCAGAGGTGCTTAGCCGCTCATATTAACTAAAACAATCGATTCAATGTTTAATATATCGAAATACATGAATTGAAAGTAAAGAAATGATAAATTGCTAATGCTTATCGTAGGGGAGTGATTTTTCCCTTGGAGATGGCTCTGTATGCTCCTCAAGATCTTCCTTCAACCTTCTACCCACATTCTCTGATTTGGTGTGTGGAGTGAATGAATAGAAATTCTGGAATTTGGGCGGTATTTATTGGCCAGATCTGGTTACGGCGTAACTTAAGTTGAGAGTTACGCCGTAACATTCAATTCTTTGTATTTTGCTATGGAAAAGCTGGTTACGGCGTAACATCATAAATGAGTTACGCCGTATCTTTAATAAATCATGGTTACGCCGTATTTGTGGAATGAGTTACGGCGTAGCTTGCAGCGGCGCGGAACATCATTTGACCTAATTAGTTACGACATAATCCTAGGAGGGAGTTACGCCGTAATCTTCAGTTTAGTTGGTTCTCTGAGCCACGCTTCTGTTACGGCGTAATGTGAGAGGAGAGCTACGCCGTAACATCTTAAAAATGGGCATACTATCATATATATTCAATAAACTCTCCAAATACACGTCTCATTAGCTCCAATGCTCGTAATTTACTTGAAAGTGAAATATAGACGAAAACTAGCGTAAATCCATATAAATGATATAAAATACGAGCATTATCGGTGGAAATTGACACTTAATATTCAGGACTATTTGATGTTATCACATATGCATCAAGATCCACAAGATCTCTTTTCTCCCTACCATGAATAATACCACCAGCCAGTCCAACCTGCATACCTGTATCAGTGGCACGGCTGATAACTTTTTCCAATGTTGTAGAATACTCTGGAGAATTCAAACATTTGAACACAGCAAGGCTCATGCCATTATTCAACAACCAACGCTGGCTGGATAACAAAGTAAGAAAGCAAGGATAAAACTCCTCATCAAGGTGAAGAGCCAACGCAGACAAGTCACCAACTGCCGAATCAACCTTCTTCATGATCGCAACCGATTTCGCATCTTGAGTTTTGCAAAACTCTTCCCTCAAAGCATCGAAAGATGGAATTTGGATACGAAGCTCAGAGCATAAAGACTCCAAAGTACGTATCTACAAACAAAACAAGAAGTCAAAAGTCAACGGAAAGGTAAGCAAGCAGAAAAACTGGCCAAAAAATCACTTATACATACCTGTCTGGAAATATTAGCATTTTGAGATTTGAGAACAACAACTTCAGCCCTCAGGGTGGATGACTCACAATCTTTCCCAACAAAAGACGATCGAAGTTCCGCTAGCTCAGCCCGAAGAGAATCTCGTTCCCGCGCAAGGGCATAATTTTGATTCTTCAATGAAATAAGTTTTGCAGCAGGAGCTGCGGAAAACCCAACAATGGGAGCCAACTCAGAGGATGCAGCTTCAGCAGCTTTAGCCTTAAGGGTCGAAATCTCCTTGTCTCTCTCCTCTAACAAAGACGATAGGCGTTTCCTCTCCATCATATTATACTCCAACCGTATACGGACTTCAGAACTAAAGAACATTTGTCGTGCCGTAGCAACATTAAACTCAACAAGAAGCCGATCGTACCCCATCTCACGAATGGAAGAAAAGTAGCAAGGAGGAGAAAACTCATCCACCATACCACGAAATTCGTCAGCATCATCAAGGAGTGAATTCTTGTCAACATTCCATTTCGGAACATAAACACCAGACGAAGAGCTAGAATCTGAATCATCAATGGCACGGATATCTTCAAGATATCACAATCAAAAAAGTCGTCAAGAACGGGGTGAACACCGCCAACAGAATGAGAACTGTCAGGAAGGGAGGAAGGGACATCTACTTGATTCTTTTCCTTTTCAACAACAGAAAGGACTGTAGTAACGATAGAATCCGTCATGACTGGCACAGGAGACCTGCCAAAGAACAAACAACAAGCAGAAAGTTGGCAAAGGCGGGAAGAACAGAGGCATCACATAAAGACAAAAATTAAATAACAAACCTGAGAGGAGAACCATCAAGACAAAGCAAACCAGAATCAGACTCGGTAGGCGTCCCAGCTTCATGAATAGGAGTAATTGATAGCGAAGGAGAAGAAGAAGAATGAGTGGGTAAAGCATTCAAACAAAATCAAAGAGAGTGCGTAGTTTGAGCAAACATCTTCTAAATAGGTTCCGAAGACTTACCACCAATAGAAGCTCTACCGGAATCCATATGGTCACTCCTTAACTTCTTAGGAGGATAAACAGGGTCGGCGCAAACCTTTCTTCTCTTTTTTCGAGAACCTGAAGCCACATCACAAGTAGACACCGAAAAGGTCCCAAAAGCAGCCTCAGACATTAAAAGATCAGCTTCGGCAACAGAATGAACAGGCTGTACAACATTCACATCCACAGAATCATCACATAACCGAGAAGCCCAGCTTCGGATTCAGCACCCACATTTCCATCAGCCCCCACTACAAGAAAACAGGGCTTTACCCACAGAAATTATCCACGAACATTGGTACATGGGTATTTTCCCTCATATTACCCATTACTTGCCTACAATTAGCAAATCCAAAGTCTAGAATAATTTTCCCTCGATTTTCCCATAGTTTTACCCATACATTTACCATTAAATAATATATCGTGTGTAGTTTGTGGCTAATTGATTCCCGCCAAAATATTTCCCACATATTACACACAATTTAAATATCGCGTGTAAAGTAATGGCTAATTTGTGGGTAATTTTTTTTACCCACATGCTACACACATACTTTGTATTCGTTGGTAATATTTGTAGGTGATTTATGGGTAACATTTTTACTTGTAGCTTTTCACATACCCGGTTTCTTATTTAACATCTTGAGTGTAATTTACGTGGCTAAATTTACATTACCCATATCATCCTTTGTGCTCGTGGGTAATTTGGTCCGTGTAATTTGTGGGTAAAAATATGCCCATGATTATGGCGATGGTTAACTTTTGTGGCTAAATTAATTTGGTTCATCTACTCATACGGGAGGGTCCATATCATATCGTGAACATACGAAGAAACTTGTAAGCTTAAGAAACTTAGTTGTAGTTCTATGATACTAAATTATGTTTTTGTTTGTTTAAGTAAATTTATTTCGAAAGTTTTTGTTAGTTTATGATTTTTTTCATTTTTTGCGTGCAGGAAACGACACTAAAGCGTCCACCTAATCCTTTTAAACTTTTTGGGTATACCCATACAAAATATCATGAGGAGACAACCTTTATCGATAAGAAGGCAAAAACAATCAATGTAAGTTCTGATCTAAAGAGTGAATAACATTTTGATTTAGTATATAGTCACTCATTTAGACATCTATATAATAACAAGATAATGTGTTGCGATTGAGGGAAGCACGTGAGGCAAACCATGTAGAAGGCGAGTCATCCCAATTGGTGAATGAATCAGCACTTTATTATGAGGCGGTCGGAGGCGTGAAGAAAAGAAATGTGTATGGTCTTGGCTGACAAGAATTTTCTTATTATCCGAATCCTGCCACTATAACTTCAACAACTTATGTGCCACATGAACCTTTGGAGAATAAGTATCTGGAAATGGAGAGAACGTTGACTCGCAAGATCGGTAAGCAACAACAAATTCTTGAGTTCTTGTGTAGTCATCTTGATATTCTTGTCTTGAGTACTGAGAGTGACACTGAAGACAACAATGAAGCAGATATTGTGGGGGGAACTCAAAACCCAAACACTAGCAACTCCGAGGAGCATGAAGTCTAGTAAGATGATCATCACAGCCTTAGGACATCGAGAAACTTGAGTTAATTTATTTTCTGTTTGTCTAGTATTTTAGGTTCAGGCCTATTTTGGTTTGCATATCTTAGGTTGATGTTTGCTTTATTTTGGATAATTTAGGTTGTTGGTTCCTTTCGGATATTTTATGTTAATGTTAAGTTTAATAAAGTTGGTTTCAGTTTGTTATATTGTCTGCCTAATTTATATTTTATAGCTCTTTCAAAATTTGTGACAGATATTTTATATTAATTTCAATCAAATCGTTTATCGAAAAATTCCCACAAGTTTTACCGGTACTTTTCTTGGTTAATATTACCCACCAATTATTGTGGGTAAACTTCTAATTTTACCCTTTGCTTTCCTACCAATTATTGTGGGTAAACTTCTAATATTACCCTTGGCTTTTTCACATTTAAATATCCGTGGTTAAGTTTACCCATAAATTATCATGGGTAAAACGGAAAATTTTACCATTGGATATTTACACACGACTATATCGTGGGTTATGTGTACCATTGAATTACCCTCAAAACTTTTGTGAGTATTTTGGTGGTAATGTAAAAAATCCCATGAAATATTTTACCACCAATTTAATGAACACACCCACGGATTATGTGATGGCTAAATATACCCATAGATTACCCACACGACAATTGTGGGTATTTTCGTGGTCGCTTAGAAAATCCCGTGCAACATTTACCCACAGATTGAATGAAAATGCCCACAAACAATGCCGTGGATAACATTACCCACATGTCAAAAAAATCGTGGCAAGTCAATTACCCTCGAAGGCTTTCCCCATTAAAACATAATCATGGATAATCCGTGGGTATTCATCAGTTACCCATAAATTTGGCCCTTTTACCCACAAAATATGTCCGTGGCTATTCGCCTGAATTCTTGTAGTGCCCCAATTCATCACCAGAAGATGGAAGGGCAAGAGTAACAGTCCTGCCTTTGGTTAGTTCCAACAATTGAGGCTCATCTTCTTCTCGCGGTTGAGCACCAACCTTCAACTTCATGGGATCCTTCACCAGAACTAACGATAACAAATCAATCGCTGCAAAAAATAGAAGAAAAGAAACACGGTTTAAACTACACAAAAATAGAACAGCATGTGAAGAGACATAAACATGGCGTACCCACCCCGATCATCTTCATCATAAAACACAAGGTAAGAATCCTCATTCAAAGTGTAATTACGGATTAACCCAACCAAGCAAAGAAAGGGCTCCGGAAATTTGTAAAAGGGAGAAGCATGGGCAACAAGGGAAGCAACGTGCCCAGCATCAAACTCATCATCCCCATGAGTAGCTTCCTTAGGAACACTCTTTCCATCATGGAAGGGATGAATACTAGGACAAGCAAAGGAATCGACCCAAAAGAAATGATCATTCCAACTCTTAAGAGAGTCAATGGGTTTAGTATAGCAAACGCCAAAACTATCAACTCGTTTACTAAAGAACATAAAAACACCTAAATAACCCAACTAAGGGTTCGATGCCAAGAGCAAAACAAAGAATCTCAAATTGAGAAACTTTAGCAGCACCAATAACAGAAAGCTGCGATATGTGGATGCGATAGTAATTAAGGATAGACACAAGGAATACAGAGAAAGGAAGACAGAAATTAACATACTCAAAAAAGCAGGTATATACACCAATTTTCCAATCAGGTGCCTTTTGAATGGTCTGGTCAGGTCCAGGAAACTTCAGATGAACAAATTGCGGAATCGAATATTTAATACAAAAGCGATCAACCGCCCCACTGAAAGTTTAGATTTAGCATATGCAAAAGTACCCATAACGGAAGAAAAAAAGGAATTAGACCCTAACCTGGAAAGGAACCTGGAAGACAGATGCAATCTAAGGAGATTAGATCGAAAGGAAGAGGAAGTAACACTTGCAAATGAAGAACAGTAAAGGAAAAATAGGGCAAGGAAAAAGTGAAGAGTATTTATACAAAGAGGTTGCTGGCGTCCAAAGAATACCCTAAAGAAGGACACGCGTCAAAAAATAACCTGATCCAACGGTGAGTAATCAAAAAGACAAAAGCAAGGCTAATGGAAGGATGCAGGGCCCACCAGGTCCAATCAGCCAGAGCATGCAAGGTCAAGAATTGCCCACGCTGCATAGCACGCAAAACAAGAAGGAAAGCGTCACAAAGACACTTCAAAGGCGCGGAGAAGAAATGGCTCCGTCAAACTTAAAGTCTAGCAATATCCAATGCACGCGATAAATATTTGCGTGCAATAAATACGCCAGGCTGGGGGGAGTTGATGACGTAGCACTCCATAAAAAAGAGGAACATCAGAAGGATACTGAAAAAAGCACGGAATGGAAAAGCGCAAAGTCAACTCGAGTCTAGTAATATCCACCGTACGCGACAATATCCGCACACAATGAACACACTAGACTGGGGGACTTGATGACGTATACCACGTATAGCAGGCCCACTAGGCCTAATTCGTGCTATACACATACTGGGCCCAGGCCCAACAACGAGAATAACTACGAACACTGGACCAACAGTAAGCCCAATAACGAAATTGGCTATAGTCCAAACTAAAAGACGCACGCAGGATGCTTAGCAGACCGAACCTCCGGCCGCGGAAGGTATCCTGTGTCCGCATCCGTGAAACCTTGTCCAACAAGGGTCCGGCTCCGGTAGCAAACTACTATATGCGAGTAACCAGGAAACCCTAGCGGTAAACCTCGCCTATAAAAGGGGCTCTAATCCCCATACAAGGTACCACTTTCTCTCTCATAACTACACACACATACTCTTACTTCTCTGACGAGAATGTGTACTTACTCTCACGCCGGAGTCTAATTGTGGGGTATGTCCCCACGGTAAGGCTAACGGTTTACTCTTTTTGTGCAGGGAATTCAATCAAACTACTTGGATTAGTACAAGATCAGCCCACCAACAGCTTGTTAACCCAATCCAACAAGCGACACTAACACTCATTACAACCTGTCACACTTTTTGTACTAACAAGTAGTGTTAAATCAGGTAGCTGATGAGTTCAATAAGTTTTACTCTTCAGTGAATAGACACTGAACGATCTTATCAGGCTGGAAGCTCCCTAACTCAAATAGTAGTGTTGTAGAAATGAGGTAGCTGATGAGTTCAATGATTTATACTCTTCATTAAATAGATTATGAACGAATTCATCAGGGAGTAGTCTCATCAGAGGGTTCAACCCTAATGTACTTATCGATGAGTGAGATCCTAAGTGAGTATACTCACAGAACAAGCTCATTCAGTAAGCAAGCTCATTAGCGAGCAAACACTTAAGCTAGTATGCTGATGAATTTGGGGACTTGCGGAACTAATTCTATACAAACTTGTTAAATATGTAAACGTTAGTTGTTGTACATATGCATTACTAAATCATGAAAGCACTATTAATTTGTTTAGTGTTTTATGTGAAAACGTAAGTGTGTTAGTAAACTATTGGCTCAAACTATTTACGTATTTTATTTGTTTCGTTAAAATGATTTTATGTTTGTTATCGACAAAACTAGTTGGTGGGATATAATGGTTTTGGCGATGTCAAAGAGTGCATAGTCTCGTGTCACAATTTTGGGTCGAGACTTTCGTAAACCGTTGTTCTGTTCTTAAGTATTGTCAAACAAGTGATAATCGGTTTTGATTATTAATAATGGATTCATGTCCGCTAGTGTTATAATAATACGGAACCGATAAGTGTTTTCAGATAATAAATTGGGCTAACGTGTAATTGTTTGGTTAACGATGAATCATTGGTACGTTATTCTCATGCTTAAATCTAAAGTTTAATAACATTTAGTTAGATTGATTTTTGAACAAGATACTTGGTCGATCATTTCCAAAGAATATTTGGGCGTTGCAAAATATAATCTGTCTTTAAGGAAAATATAAGTTGTGTTTGATCAGTTTGATGGATCATACATTAATTAACACTAGTCGGATACCCGTGCACAGCGGCAGCGATAAGTATAGTTATATTTGGTTGTCTGCTTATCCGTTTAGTGAATTCGTTTCACAACACTTCGAATGTCTATGTGTTAGTTGTATGTGTTTGTTTGGGTTACCCGTAGCTTTCCCGTAGTTTTCCCGTGACATCATTATTCCCGCATATTGAAATACCCTCGCAATCTCTTACCCGTCAAACACTCCCCCAAAAGAATATGATTTTGACGAATCAAATTTATATTAATTGAAATAAATATTAAAGTTGTAAACATTTGAATTAAAATAAAATAAACCCACTAAAAATATAAAAACTAAAAACTTATAAAAATATATCAAAATTGATGTTGAATTAAAGAGCATAAAATTTTAGAAAATATGGTGAAATTAGATTATAAAAAAAATAAGTAGATAAAAAGATATTTTAATTTGAAAATAAAGATGATTTTTTAGTTGAGAAGTGACACATGTCACTTTATAATTGGAGCTTCTTATCTTAATTTTTAGTTGTTAGGAGTTAGGTTTGGAGTTTGTGAAAAAGTGACATATGTAATCTCATGATTGGAGCTCCTTATCTTAATTTTTGGTTAGGAGTTAGGCTTGGAATGAAGTTTGACTTTTACGTGCATTATAATATAGTATAGATGAAGCATATGTCATTAGTACAAATAAATACGTTAATTCAATCCAAGGGAAAGCGTCTTTTTTACACCATAGTCTAAATAACATAGTGAAGGGGAAGAGTATTTTTTCTATTACAAGTAGAGGAAGCAAAGAGAAGACATATTCAATTCTTAGTCCCCAAGAGATCGAATAGCAAGTTTAAAATAAATAAACAATGTGTTCTGAGTGGTTATTTTATATATATATAAGGGGTGATGCATATAATTTAGATAAGTAGATGTTCATAAAAATAAAAAATAAAAAAAATCCTAGAAGTTAGGCGGCATCCAGGCAATGATAGAAAGCCGAGGCTTTCCATTGTTTAACATTGCAATTTCTTCCACATTAGCTGTCCTAGACTCCTAGTCATCTTGTATTGTTAATTCTTTCATATATCTACTATAGACACATGAATGATCTAAAACCTTATTACTATTATTTTTTGATTGAAACAAAGGAAATGCATTGATTAATATGAATGTCAGCAAGAACCTAATTTCTCGGTACATCAAAAAAACAACTCCATCAACAACTAAAGTAGTAGCATTATCTAGTTCCGAGCTATCTTTATTAGCAACTTTATCTCCATATATTTTAAAAAAATCCACTTGCATTACTCAAAATGAGACGTTTGATCAACAATCTCTCTCCAAAAGTTACCAATCTATAAGAGATGTCTTCCCATCGATGAATATTGATGTAGAAACAAGGCATAATACATAGTCTACAAATCCAGTTGTCTTTAGAGCTGCACGCGCGATAAAAAGAAATAGTGATATTTAACGAAGTAGTAATAGCAAATATTATTTCAGTAGGCAAATGTCTTCTATGTCAAGTTTTGTAGTTAAAGAATAAAGTGAAATGCCTAAGTAATTGTTAATATTTTATGTTATTGGCTCTTTCAGTGAGGGTTCTTCTAGCATATTAAAGGTAGACAGCTAGGAGGCATTGTGAAACAAGGAGATCTACAGCTTAATTAGCTTTTTAAAGTTCGGTAAACTGAGCCTATCATTCATGGTGTGTTGTTATTCTTAGACCTTTAAATTGCTTGAACCACACACTAAATTATATACATAAGCCATAAACTAATCTTTCTTTCCTACCAAATCAAGATCTTCAGAAGAAATGATTAACACATATTTAAATGCTGAACTCTTTATAACAATCATATCTAAGGGCATGTTTGGTTGGAGGAAATAGAGCCAAAGAAATGGAAATGAGCAAATTTCCCTTGTTTGGTAGTGTAGAGAATTAAAAAGGCGGAGATTTAAAATTCTCAAGGGGTTTTAACCACAATCTCTCTGTATTCCCTACTGGAGTGGAAAATCAATTCTCTATCTTTTAGGCAACAAAAACAAGGTGAGCTCATGACACACAAAATCACAACACCTCACCAAACCCAAGTTGTGTTCATACTTTGCAGATCCAAATCGAAGTTGTGTTTGATGACTCATATTTGTTTATATATTGATACATGTATCACATATGTATTTGAAGATCTTTGATATCGACAAAACAAAACTTTTTTCATATTGATCCAACAATAATTAATTGTTGAAAAGTCTTGAATAGATCTAGGAACTGTGTTGACGCCATTGTTGCTGGAAAGTAAGTTTTTGCATTTCTTTGAATATATCTAGGAGCTGTTGTTGTTGGGTTTTGCAAAAAAGTCGGACATTTGCCTGCTATGAGAGCAAATGATGGCAAGTATAATATATATATATATATATATATATATATATATATATATATATATATATATATTTATCATTTGCCCTAGTTTTATTATGTTAAATTTTGGATATGTATTAAGATAATTTATTTAATGATTTATAATTGTGTTAAATCTATGATAAAAATGTTTTGTTGTATCATTTGCCCTAATTCACAAGTTGTTAGCTTAGCGTTAAACCGAAAGGATTTAACTTCGCTAAATTAGGAGGAAATATCACAACAAGTACTTGCATATAAATTTAAGGATGAAGCATGACTAGAGAGTATCTATGACTAGATTAAGTGTGTTTGTTTGATTGGATGTTACACATCTGAATCATAATCTGAATCGACTACTACATCTTCTACTATTAAGATAGCTATAATGTGAATCTGAATGAAAAAGTGTTGTTTGTTTTTTATAATTGTCCGAATGATTTTAATTTTCCCTTTTTAAGTATATATTAAATTATTACAAATACGATTAATAAGTAAATAGTGTAAACTTAAAACAAAAATTTTTATCATAGATTTAACATAATTATAAATCATTAAATAAATTATCTTAATACATATCCAAAATTTAACATAATAAAAACTAGGGCAAATGATAAAAAAAAAAATAATAATAATAATATATATATATATATATTATACTTGCCATCATTTGCTCTTGTGGGTAAGAGGGGCAAAAATGTACTTTTTGACCCTAGAGGATGAATTTGAAAGTATAATACCCGCAGAAACAAAAAATTTTGTTCGCTACCCTGAAGAAGAAAGGGTGGCAAGTATAGTATTTTTTTTATTATTAGCCCTTGTTAATATTGCCATTAAAATTACGTCAACATGTCATCGACCTTTTTGGGAGGTTGTAAAAAGTGAAAGTAGTTGATTGGCGTTCCAGATGGTTATCAGGAACAAATGTTCTTTGTATATGCTAAAGACTAAGGTTAACTGCAACTCGTCTAAGACGTTCATTCGAGGAATATTTCAATTATAATCAACATATATACTCTTGCCGTGAAAACTATGGTTTTATGCCATTCCTAACCAAACAGCAGAGAGAAGTTTCACTCTATATCGATAGAAAGCGTAATCTAACAACCAATCCAAATTTATTATCTGATATATATGAAACAAGAAAACCGTGGTTTCGGTATGACGACACCGTAAAATTTTAGGTATTTTCATGAAAAGTTTTACTCTATAAAATAAAACCTTGGCCATGTAATTAATTTAGGGGGGATTTTCATATTTTCCGCTAAAACTTGAATATTTGCATATTTCTTCAAAATATAATTTTTCAATGCATAATGGGTAATGCATTTTAAGCATGTTCTTGATAAATATGCAAGTTTTAGCGTGTAATTGCCCAATTTTGTGTAAACACAATGTCGCAACTGCGTAGATCGATGGAGACTCAAACCATAAGATTACTGATCATATCAAGCCCCTAAATTAATGGTTTTATAATATGAACCATAAAAGCAATAAAATAATAGGTAATGATGATCTACGGGCTGTACTCCCTTTGATTCTCAGCTTTAGGCCAAGCCGTAGAACAAGTGGTACGTTGAACGCTTTATTAAAATAGAGACAGAACATCAATGGAACTCCTTAAAGTAAATAAAAGTGTAATTCTATTGTATATAAATACCAACATCATGTTTATATGTAAGAAGGGAATTGAAACAGAGAACAAACACCCTATGGGGAGAGCTAGTAATTGGCAGAAAAAAACTTCTTTCACTATCATCAACATTTTCAAAATTATGAAGCCTGGAGGACATCAGGAGGATGGATGGGATGATCATGTGAAAGCATGCAAAGTGTTTTCAAGTGATCAAGATGGAGCTCGTTGGGTTGCTGAGCCTGGTATCGATAAAAGAGCTGGTGCTTATATTGACAATATAACAAATAGGTGGAACCATGTTGACATAGTCGAGTAACTGATCGATCAAAGTTAATATTTTCGAGCGTGAAATGGTTTTTTCACTTTTGAATTGAATTCAGCTCACATATTGTAAGTTAATCGTTGCCAGTTTCCCCTAAGAATTTGCAAACCATAATAAAAAGTATTGTATGTATATTTCGATCTTCCCTGCACTCATGATCATCGTTATGATCGCCTTACAATAATAACACGAGTGTTTTGAATTTTATTTCTATTATTAGCTATACAGAATATTTATTTTTCGTTCCATTCTAAATTATCAAAAGAAAATACTGCCGAACAAGGGCACGGCATTTTTCCAGTACTAACCAATCAAGTCACTTCTAAAAAGTAATTCATGTGCGATCAATGTTCTTTCAAATCATCTTGGTTGATGATGGATCACGTTTGACAGACATTGGATACTTCTGGTGCAATAACATCTTGCCACTTAGATCTACCTGTTTTATAATAAGCCTCAATCACTTGACAAACCGCAACTAGTCTAGCTAGCTTGGCTCAAGAGACGACAATCAAACATGACAAGAATATGTTTTCTCTTTCAGCATGTTGGTTGTTGACTTCTTGTCGATTTTTGGGGGCATAATAATCATTTCCTTCTACTATAATCATGTCTGCTTTTCACTTTGTGCACCACCAGCTTTTGCAATTTTAAATATGTTGCAAGTTGTCTAGTTTTATTTTTAAAATGGACAAGATACAGTAGAAGCATATGAAATATAAAAGAAACATGTCGATCAAGCACACGCATGCTATATTACCACATACATATTCATATCATTTGGCTGATTGTTAATCGTCAATATCTCATTGAAATGTTGGTCACTTTTAGTCGGAGGAAAACACTCTTATTTTCCACAAAATATTTTGTGTAAAAAAAGAAAAACAAAAATCGCGTTTAAATCAGTGTTTTTCAACAAATTTTTTTGCAAAACGTAAGGTCATTGATGAGAAGCGTTTACAAACAGGGTTTACTAAAACAAGGTGGATCAGGTATGTTCCCATTAAATTAAATGTGCTCGCATGGAAAATTAAAACAAATGCGATTCCTACGAGAGTGAATATATCTAGGCGCGGTATTGATATTCAATCTTTGGCGTGCCCGATATGTGATGGTGGTATGGAATCTTCGGAACATTTGTTTTTTCGATGTGATCTATCAAGGCAGATTGGTCGCAAGATTGCCAGTTGGTGGAATGTTTGCTACGCTGACGCCAAGTCGTATGAAAAATGGCTCACTTGGATGGTGTCTTTGAGGCTTGCGGTTAAATCGAAGGCGTTACTTGAAGGTGTTTTTTATGTTATGTGGTGGAACATATGGACGTATCGTAACAAGATCGTGTTTGAAGATAAAGTTCCTCCGAAGGCGTTCATTTTTGATAATGTTGTCTCTAGCTCCTTTTATTGGTGTAAATTTAGAAGTAAAGCCTCGTTCAGTTGGATCGAGTGGCTAAAAAACCGTACTTGATTACTGTGTAATCTAGCTCCTTGCTAGTTTTCTTTAATAAAATCGATGTTCAAAAAAAAACTTAACAACAAAACTACAAAACAAATTTTAGTTGTTTTCTTTTTTACCCACAACCCTCTCTCCTCTTTTTCAAAATAGAAAATACAAACATCGAATAAACGCATTTTTTATATTTTCAAGTTTTTAAGATAAATTTATGGAGATAAATTTATGTTCCAAATTTTTACCAAACTAAAGACAGAAAACAAGAGATATTTTTTCTCCAACTAAACGCACCCTAAGGGCGCGTTTAGTTAGAGAAAAAAAATCTTAATTTTATATTTTCATATTTGTTAAAAAAAATAAAAAAAAAAAGAAAAAAAAAACAGGTCAATTATCCACAAAACATAAAAAACACGTTCATATAATACTATTTTCTATTCTCAAGAAACAAGATGAGTTACAAAGGCAATACGGAAAACAAAAAATATATGTTTTATAGTTTCTCTTGTTAAGTTGGGAAATGCATGTTTTGTGTTTTGTAGAGAATTTGATGGGAAACACTTGATTTGAACGCAATTCCTATTTTTTTTTCTGGTTTCAGACTCGACATTGCGAGCTGACTAATCCCATGGTAACTACCCTTTTGGATAGCTCGGAGTCGGTGCATGTGAACCTCCGTGGCAAATGGGGGATTAATTTTTTCCACGGGGTTCAAACCCAAGACCTCTAGGCACTTTCGTCTTAAGAGGCTAAGCCCTTACCCCCTCGGTTACCCCCATTGGTTATCTCTATTTTCCTAGTTTTGTACAAAACATTTTGTGAAAAACAAAAGTGTTTTCTTCTAACTAAACACAACCTAAAAGTCTCTAGTTAATAGATCTAACAGATGATTATTAAGTTCTATTTATAGATGGTGCATATTGAACATAAAGACGTACTGAAGGTAGAAAATTTGCAGTGCAGAGTGCAAGATACTATCGATATATGCTGAATTATAGCGTAATAGCGAATATCTGTATGGAATTGAAGGTCGTTTTGCATGTAATATTGTTGAATAGTTCCATTATTAGGAACCAAGTACGTATGGTGACTATAAATAGATGTCCTTTGTGTTGGTGGTTGGTTCCCAGCAGCAGGGTAAGATAATCAAAGGCAGTAGCAATACCATTAGGTGGTTACCGGATATCACTTGAAATCGTGTAATCACTTTTCAAAGTAAATTATTCGACCCTAATGCCTGGGTATTACGAATATCTACTTGGGATAAGACCAATTGTATGTTATTGATTTAGGCACAAATAAATAACCCTTTGCTTTCAAGTGTTTATGCTTTCAGTTTGTTTCTCCTAGTATTGTTATTTTCAGTGTGTCTTCAAGCTGAAGATGGCAATCTCTATTTATAGTAGAGAACACTCAACACTAATCAATGGACATTATGTATGATTAATGGCCAATTAATCACCCATAATCAACCTCCATTATCATAGAAATAGTGGTTACAAGACCAATTAAACGTGGTCATAAAGCAGTCATAACAGCCAATTGAATGAGTCATAGCTGTTACAAATTAATCAACTGCAACCATTACCGGCATGAACCATTACACTAGCGGCTTGCAAACACCGACGAACCAAACACTAGCAGCAACCAAACACTACCAAATAGGAACCATTACACTAGCAGCAGGAACCATAACACTACCAGTAGGAACCATCAGTTACTACACTAGCAGTAGTAACCAATACACAAGCAGTACAAACCACATTGAGTCAGGGTGTTCAGGGACCTCATGGGTGTGCACTCCGTACCTCCTTACCCAAAACCAGGTGTGAACTAATCCCACAAGTGCACTAAATTTTCCAACAATCCTCCCCAAATTTAGTTCACTTCCTTTTCAAGAAAAAACAAACATTAAACAAAACATGTGCATAAACGAAAATATCATGAGGATTGAATTTCCATCTTAGTACATTACACGTTTAAAAATTCGAGAATCAGGGTGTTCTAAGAATTGAACCCTTCAACCCATTTGAATTCCTGAAGATAAAATACACACAAGTTTTCAAACACTTAAACGCTCCTGACACTTTACAAGCCATGTGTCCATATCCAAATTTATAAATGTTGCAAGAGCCAAAAGTCCAAAGCTCCCTGAAGAGGCAAAACTTCAACATTCACATAGGTGGTTCCTCTTTATTCATGCTCCTGCCAAGCACTTTTTCAAAGAAAATTAACCATTAAGAAGTAAAGACTTCATCCTCCTTTCAGCAGGTTCTGAGCACAACCTTGGGATGTAATATAAAACATGTGTGTTAGGAATTGGAAATTCCATGTTAAAGTGTCGGTCACCCCAAATATTGTCTAGCATATGTTAGCTCGTAGATTTGTAGTTATTTACGTTATGTAGTAGTTAATTAGTTAATTTGTAGCGTAGAATAGTGTAGTGCAACACCGTGGAGGAAGGACGGGTCTTTACCCACTGTATGCCTGATCCACAGGCCGATATGAGGTCGTATTTCATGTAACTATAAATACCCCTTCCATCCATGGAAGGGGTGGTGCTTCATTTTAATCTAACCTTTCCTTTGTGTAAACCTCTAGCAAGAACACCCTCTCTCTACTTTCTCTTTCTAAAATGGTAAACATGTATTTTGATCATCTAAGACCACCCGAATCATCAACACAATAAATATTGGATCCTAACAATTGGTACCAGAGACAGGTTGTGGTGTTTTGTTGATTTGTGTGGTTTTGTATCATGGTTATGGTGGGTTTTTGTTCATGTTGAAAACTGTTTTTTGCACTTTGTGATGGTCGGAAAAACATTTCTCAATGTATTATCATGGTATTTTTATCACTTTTAAAAAGTCCAAGTCAAAATTTTCATGTGATGGTTAACTGTCTAAAAAGTCCAAGTCAATATTTTTTATCACTTTTACATGACTGTTTGTTCAATACTATATCCGTGAATGTTTTGGTGGTAACTTGGTCAGATTCTTGTAGTCTTTTTAATGGTCAAACTGGGTCAAATCAGTCATTTGCAAGTCTTTGTCACGTTTTTCTGGGTGTCTTTGAATAAGGTCGGAAAACTCGCCGGAATATCATATTAGCGACTTGGCCTCATATTTGTCCAGATTCACTGGTTCTCTGTAGCGACTTGGATATCGTTGACTTTCTTGAAAGTCAATAGTGAGTTGGGTTTAAGGTAGCGACTTGTGCACTTAAGATAGCGTTTTGTGTTATTTAACATAAAGCGAGTTGTATACTAGTTTTTGGAGAAGCTTATTTGACTATTGAGTCAAATAAAGTCAATAGCGACTTGACTCTATAATTTAAGTAGCGAGTTGTGGTAAATAATGATGTAGCAACTTGAGAAGCCGTTTAGCGACTTGTTGTGTTTGACCTAGCGGCTTGCTTTGAAAATTTTGCTAGCGACTTGACTGATTTGGCTAGCGACTTACTGAAATGATGAAGGAGATAAATTACAAAGAGAAAGTCTTGACCACTTGACCACAAAACCAAATACCAATCACCAACCATGACCAATGACCTCTGTTTTAAACATCATCAGTCCAAACTTCAAAACCAAATCAAACTTCAAACTTCTATTCTAACCTATATCCCATCTCATCAAGACTCGGACTAATATGAAAACTAATACCATCTCATCGCTAAAGCTTTCAAACAAACTCGACACATAATTTAATTAACATCTATTTGATCTCAGTCTCGTGTTAATGACTGTAAGCCAACATCCTTTAGAACCAACACGATCTCGTCATTGATCTAAGACATTAAAGTCTCATCTTACACTATCCGAAACAGAAAATGAAAAGATTATAACAATTATGTTACATCTTTTTCATTGGTTCGTTCATAATGAAACACAAACAAAAGGGATTATGTAGAACTTACCTCTTCTGTAACAAATGAGTCCAAACCTTCGAGCCATCCCTGTGGCATTTGAAGATCCTCGAGCCATCCCTGTGGTGAGGTCATGGTATGTTAAGATCTAAAGGAGATTTATCCTGATTGCTGAAGACTGAAGGTGTGATATGAATGATTTGATATGCAGCGTGGGTAGTGTTTTACTTGGTTATTTCGTTGAGTCTGGATTTATGTTAATTTAAGTATCATTGTATGATCTGTGTTTGTGTGTGGAGCGTCTAATGTGGTAGGCGGAGTGTTTCAGAGAATAATTAGGGTTGAGATAAGGACGGATTTTAGGGTATGAGTGTTTATGTGGAGTTTTATACCCGCTCATTTAGGTCAGTAATTAATTGGATCAGCTTTGGGTTTTGGTTACATGGGCCAACCGGTGTAATGTTATTATTTGACTTGGGCCCGGTTTATTATTAACTGATCTTGGACTATGATGATTTACATATGGGGGGTATATTGGATCAATGGCTTCGTTTATGGACAAATGGACCGAAGTCATTACTTGGGCTCTATGGTAAATTCATTCGTAGGATTTGAGTTAATTAGTTTAATGAGACGTTGGTAAAATAATTTGTGCAATCCGAAATTTTACTATCTCAAAAGTGGATACATAAGTGTTGATATTTCTCGAGAATGAGTTATATGACAAAGATTAAAACCAATTATGATCTTTGATTATGTGTGACTTGGGAATGTTGGATATTATGAGACTTGGACATAATGAGATTTTTGATGAGTTTTGATGATGATGCGATGTGATGATAAGACTTATGGAAGAGATCGGTCAAAGAGATTTGTTTAGTTATGAGATTGTGATTAAGAGACTTGGTATTATGATGAGATTCGTAGTGTTATGAGATTGGTACTTTGGTTTATATAGTTGTATGATAAAGATTATGTCACTGCATGAATTGATGATTGGACAAAGTTGACTACGGGTTGGTTGTACGGTATTTCTTATTTGGCTTGAAGTGAGGTTTTACGGATGCGTTTACTTATTTCGTCTTCTTTCTTTCTACCCTTCCACGAAGATGACTTGTTTGGGCTTTTAAAGAGTGTGATAAAGACTTGGCTATTTAGTTACGTTTGTGATTCTTTCTCGCTTAACCCACAACGTAACTATCACTTCGGTGTCTCACTCAGTTGAGAATGTCAAGAGGTTTTGTACATTGGGGTACACCGTTTCTTCTTCACAAGGATGAGTACAAGTTTAAGTAACAAATCTGGGAATTTTATTTCATGATCAAGTTTGGTATATCGGGTTTACTTCTCCAGAAGGTCACAACATTAGCCGACATAATGCGTGAATGATGTGTTTACCATAGTATCTATTGAATGGTTGATGAGGTTGATGATGTTGGATAATGAACCGCTACATGTTCCCCTAAAATAGATATTCACCGAAACCAAAGTTGTCATAACATATTCAAGCTGACATTGTTTACAGTTTTGTCTTGATTTTGTAAAATCCCGCGAAAGAACTTATTTCTCGGTTTAAATCATAGACTTGTAAAATCCAGTAACAATGGAAACATCCTGATAATAGTAAGGTGCATTTCCGGATCTATATTACGGTTTATTCTTGGTTCTTGTAAAATCCCGCGAAAGAGACTATTTCTCGGTTTAAACCATAGAGTTATAAAATCCCGTAATAATGGAACCATCCTGGAGAAAGGAAAGTGTATTTCGGGATCTCATTTGATGTTGGTGCTACGGTTTCTGTTTCGAAGAAGGGATAAAAGGGTGTACTTCATAAATTGGATGTGTGGTTGGATATTCGTCATGGCAGTTTGGTTATTACATGCTTTTACGGGTTTATATGCTTTTGACCATGGTCGGGATGAAACCATTATCAAAGTTCATTTAAATGTCAAAGAAGGCTAGATTTGAGCGGTTAACCAGAAGATGTGACAACGACGTTAATTCAGTATTATTTATTTGAGGTTGAAGTGAATTATCACGGGCGAGTGTACTTAGTATCTGAAGATATCAGGGGATGGATGGATGAAGCTTCTTCATGATCCTTGTTCAAGCTTATTATCAAAAGCGAAGACTTGAAAATCTAGTTATTGTTGGGTGACTTTTACCTTTTCTTTTACCACTTGGGGGAATTGGGCTCGTATCACCACAAAATAACTATCACTTTAAGGAGTTATGTTGTAGTGCTCAGTGTCACATTCAATTGTGGATTTTCAAGAGGTAATGTACGTCTTATACTTGATGGCTGGTTGGTTGAAGAGTATAGAGTACATAGAGAGTACTTAGAGATGCTAATGGAAATCGGCACCGCTCTTTGTTACATATGTGCAAGTATAAGTCACGAGTTCGGGTTAGTTTACTTCAGGGTCAAATTCATCATATGGGGTTTCTCCATCAGTGTCACTACAAAGAGCCTACTTGAATGATAATGGGGTTGATTACATGTTTTGCTAAGAGAGAAAGAGAGATTATGCGTTTGAATACTTGATTCAAGCCTCGTACCTCAAAGAAAAGTAATGTACGTCTCGGTCGCATTATCTTCCAAAGAAGAGAAATCTTCTTATGACGTATGAACACATCAGTTCATGCCTCGTACTCTAAAGAAAAGAAAAGTTATGCGTTTCAGTGCGCTTTATCTTCAAAAAGAAGAGAAATCTTCTTATGACGTATGAACACAACAGTTCATGCCTCATACTCTAAAGAAAAGAAAAGTGTACGTTTCAGTGCGCTTTATCTTCAAAAAGAAGAGAAATCTTCTTAGGGTTTTGGCCGTACATAAGCAACGTACTTTTTCAAATGTACCGATCTAGTACGCGTACTATTTTTTGTCCCCAATGTTACGAACTTTTACGTTTTTGTACTAATCTACCCCATCAAACTTGTTTAACGGCACCAAATTTTTGCCCATTTTCGCGCGTTCTTGTCCGTTTTGCGTTTTGTCGTTTTACCGTTTTACAACGTTATCTGCGTTTTCATCCGTTTGCGTTTTCGATTCGTTCGTTTTCGCATGTTTAAGTTCGTTTTGCGTTTTTGCGTTTTGCACGTTTTGTCCGTTTTACACGTTTTCGCACGTTATCACGCTTTTTCATCATCCGTTTTACGTTTCATCCGTTTTGCGTTTCGCACGTTCGTTTTTTGCACATTTTCAAGCGGCGTTCCATGTTTACGCTTTTGTTCGTTTTTACATGTTTTACTGTTTTTTGCAAATTTTTCCATTTTTCCATCCGTAACATTTAGGCAGCACGTTTTTGTGGTGCATGTTTACACATTTTAGCCCATCTTTGCGTTTTAGGATATCCATGTTTTCGTTATTTTTCTATGTTATCGTCTGTTTCGTTGTTTTGACGTTTTCATCCATTATTGCACGTTTTCGTCCATTTTAATCTTTGCATGTTTTCGGTACGATTTTGCCCGTTTTCATCCGTTTTTGCACATTTTACTCTTATCACAGGCGAAAAATATGTAAAACTAAAAATGCGTAGAAATGAACAAAAGCGAGGCGGCGTGCAAAAAGGGACGATAACGTCGGATCTTCAAATGTGGTACGTTACTCTTATCAAGCGAAAACATGTAAGCGAATGAAAATGTGCGAACAAAAATATGTGAGAACGGATGACGTGCAAAAGCGTGTGAAAATAAAAGTCGGAAACATGTGAAAATGAAAATGTTACACATTAAGTGGGACAAAAATAGTTACTAGACGGTACATTTGAAAAATGCGTTGCTATTGTTACAGCCAAAAAGCAATAAAAAGATGCATAGCGGTTTCCAAACTTTTCCCGGTAGCGGTCACTTATGGGTAGATTGGTACAAAAAGCGAAGTTAAGTAACATAAGTGGGAGTCTACTAGATCGTACATTTGAAAAAGTATCGTTGCTAGTATGGCCAAAACCCATCTTCTTGACGATATGAACACAACAGTTCATGCCTCATTACTCTAAAGAAAAGAAATGTATGCGCCTACATGCGCATTATCTTGGAAGAAGAAATCTTCTCAATTATGACCATTCTCATCAACATGCTTCATGCTTTTCCATGCGCTTTCAATTATCAAGTGAACCGGGCTACTGTTAATTGTTTTCTTATTCAACTTGCTCAACTATAATGACGATGGCGACATCATGTGCTAATTTTGCAGGGGAGAAGTGTGAATAGAATACATTTAGAAGATACTCACTTGTTTAATCAAGAATGGCATCTCCATATGCAATTCTTGAGGGGGAAAAGAAGTATGATAATTCTGCATGGTTGATCGATATCTGAGAATATATGGTCATATGGCTCCAAACTCATGTAAGAACCGAGCTTCTTCTTATCGGGTCATCTTTACATGGAGTTTCTTCTTAGAGCCGTTGGTTGACATCTTCACTCGGACTGATGAGTCTACCGACAAAGGGCTTCCGGTTAATGCTTCACGTATACATCAACATGATGATTCCGAACAATCTCTCTGTTCTTGTGTGATGTGATTGGTAGTTTGGTGTTACCATCTTGTGTGTTCGTTGCGGCCTGATTGCTGATTTCCTTGATTAACATCTTTCTGTTCTTGTTTGATTGCGAGGGATTTTAGTTAAGGCGATTTGCAAGATGTAAGTTAATTGGGATGCTTTTTGGTGGGATGATTTTTGGTGTGAGTTGAAGATGTTAACTATCTATTCCCCAACTGAACAATCTTGAAGAAGGTCGAGTCTACAGTCGGTTCTACATTCTCTGATACATGTTAGAAGACTTAAGACGAGTTGCATTTGAGTATTTAAAGACTTCTTCTTAATTCATGCATTCATCATAAAGATTGTCGGTTTAGGAGAGAGCACTAATTGGGGGAGGGTGAAATGTCCGATTTAATCCCTAATTAGACTTGCTCACATGTACTTCACAAGTTGATTCTCACAAAGACTTCAAGCGTTCTTCTCAACTGATTTCTAGTATTTGGGCTTATAATATGTTCTGATTCGAAGTGTCAAAACCAGCAAGGGGAAGGAGACGCGTATCTAAAGCGAGTAAACTTGATGAACTTAATACTTCTAAGTAATTGAAGATATCCCGGAAGACAAATGTTATTACCGCAGAGATACTCAAGGTTTGACTCATGGCGAGTAAACTTGATGAACTTAATTCTTCTAAGTGATTGAAGATATCCCGGGAATACAAATGTCATTACCGAGAGAAACTCAAGGTTTTACTCATCAAGGCGTTTAGTGTTCTTATTCCAACTATGTGGGGAAGAGATGGAAGAGTTAGTTTCCGAAGATGAAAGAGGTACACAAGTGTGTGATGATTTTGATGTTATCACAATCATCAGGGTAGAGAGATTGTGTACATGGGATGCTCAATTGTTTTACTTAAGGGCTTAATCGGTGATTGAGAGATATAATCACTTATTCGGTGTTGACATCGAGATTGTCACCCGAGAGATAATCGGTGATTCGGCCTGCTTCTTCAATGTTATCGGTTATTCTCTCTTTAGGCATTCAGGTACTTTGGGTTCATGAGCTTCATACACTTTCTTCAGGGGGAGAGAAAAGTATACATCGGGGTTATTCTTTGGCTATTGGACTTAATCTGCTACTTCGATGGTATAAGTTTCTTTGTCTTCGGGTATGTGTATTTGGGTTCGTGAGCTCTAGTCTAAGAGACTGACTGCATCAATTCAACTACTTGGGGGAATTGCTCTCTTGACACCTTTTGGAATGGACCCTTCAGACTTCAGTGGAAAAGGAATTTGAGAAGATTATTTTATGTGGGATGATACGTTGTTGTTGTTCTATTGGATGATATGACCTCGAACGAAGAATCACGGTGATTATTCTTAAAAAGAGCAGCATGATCAATGATAATGGTGTGCTTCTTGGTGCACCTGGCTAATGGAAGCTTGAATGAAAGCTTTGAATCTGCTCTGCTAAAGGATTTTCGGTTTGGGGGGAAGCTGCCAAAGTCTCACTTTTAGATGGTTCAATTTCTTTCTTCTATGCAAGAGCCTCGGAAGCTTTGGTGGTGAAAGTTTTAGGGATGATGACTTCTATCTTTTACAACGGGGCTGTTCGATATCCTTATCTCGGTACTCGTATCATCATCTTCTTAAACTATATAATCTATTCTATCTTTGTAAATATTTTTTAAGAAAAACCAAATAGAAAAATATAAAACCTTCAAAAAATCCATAAAAATCAGAAAATTTCAAAAATACCAAAAATATGTTTTCTAAAGACATGTCTTCTGGTATCGATAACATCTGCGGTCTTAGAAATGTCATTCAATAATGGCACGGGACCATAGATGAAGTTCGAGCAGGAGGTGTAAATATTCTTTTCCAAAACATGTCTCAAACTATGGCTTGCAGTTATTTCAGACTGTAACCCGTGCTTAAACCATGGCTTGCTATTATTTCCGATAGCAACCCGCTCTTCAAGAAAGGAAAGTGTTGCGCTAAACAAATTTTCAAAAATATCGTGCACTTATCCTAAATCAATTTGAGGAAAGTATGTCGAAGGACTGCTGTTCCTACACAAATGTTTTTTCGTCTATAAATTCTTCAGAAAAATATTTGTTGTTTTCCAAAAAATGGTGGTAAAATGAGTTGCTTTAAAAACAATCAGATTCAGAGTTTTTGTAAAATTGAAAACTCAATCAATGACTTCAGCGCTTTTAAAAACTTTTCAAGAAAAAGAGTCATTGATTGAGGGGAAGAATATTTTTCATATTTACATCATCTAACGGGCTTTCTTAATCATCCTACGTGCTTATCTGAAAAATATAATTGCCTATGTTAAAGGACTAGGTTTCTAGGATGTGACTGTTAGGTTTAGATGATTATAGATTGATGAACATTATTCCCATGCCTTATATGATCTGATTGATTTGTTGCATTGACTTTTATTAGTCGATTGTTGTTTGGGTGATGTCGACCACCATATATTTGTATGTGTGTTCACTAACGTATGCAGGTATATTGGTATAAAAGAATGTTCCCAATCCGGATCCCACAATTGAATATGATTGGATGCCGAAAGGAAAGGGTAACTATTTCTTGGGTTGACAAATGAAGAAACGAAGCTTAATTGGACTTCTATGGAGAGTTGGCATAAATGAAACGTAAGAGGTCTCCTGCATCACTGAGATAGTTTTCTTCTAAGTGATTGAAGAAGCGGAGCTTAATTTGACCTCAGTTGGCATTCAAAATGCAACGTAAGAAGAAGTCTCACGCATCGCAGACGGTTTTCTTCCAAACCCTACAACAACAACAACAGAAGCTTCTCAACCACTAATGTATCTTTGTGCAGGAAACCATTCTTAAACAATTTTGAAAAATAATTTTGATTAAATTGTTTTGAAAATGGAAAGTATTGTTTTGAAAATATATTGGACTAAATTTTGAAAATCACCGGACTTCATTTTATCAAAACTTAAGTCACTCAATTATCGACTTTGGTCATCGATTGAGGGGGAGAGTGATTTAATTTAAAGTATTTTCAAACAATATATCTTCAAAAGAGTCCGTTTGTATGAAATTATGTGGTGATCTAAAGATTTAATGTTATGTCATGGTATGATTTTTCTTTTGAATCAAGGTCTTTCAAAATGAAATTGTTTCTGTTCTTGTTTGATTGTGAAATTGTTTTGTTTTACTTAAAAGATCTCTTAAAAACAATCATACCTGATACTAACAATCTTTAATGTCTTAAAATGGTCCTTATCTGTCATTTTTCAAAAATCAAATCGTGCCACGTCTTTCCCCAAATTTTTCTAAATGATTTAAATCAGTTGGGATCACAAATCTCAATTGGTTTGAAATTTTTGATCGGGGGAGAGATCGTGATTTAAATCTCTTATCTGTTTAAATGGAATTGGTTTTAGTCCTTCAAAGGCACTCCTGCCTCCATGTGCCAAACGATTTGAAATACACAATGCACATGTTGAGGAGGAGGATTTATCCAAAAACATGATGAGTATTTAAACCAGGCCACATATTCTCCCATGTTTTTTAAACCTGATTAAATCACTTGAGATCCAAAATCTCAAAGGGTTTGATATTTTTGATCGGGGGAGAATTTGTGATTTAATAATGAAATTTGATAAATGATGATCGATTTGATGAAAATGTGCAGGCTGCTCTCTCATATGTGCTAAACGCTTTCGAATCTCGAAGCACATATTGAGGGGGAGCGAATGGTTTCTTAAATAGCTTTTGTGTTCGTGGATGTGCTTCAAAAGAACTCTTGCCTCTATGTGTTAAAATGATTTCTCTTATCCTATGCACATATTGAGGGGGATAATTTACCAAGAAAATCAAATGGCTTTTTCTATGAAAATTGTGATCAAAGAAAATATTTCAAAGTCCTCTTGCCTCCATGTGATAAAAAATTTCTAAATCATATGCACATGTTGAGGGGGAGGTTTTCTAAATGATCAAAACTATTAAGGAACAAAATGCTTTGATCTTGTATCACAAGTACCTTGATTGTTTTTTTCCAAATGATTTTTCAATTGGTTTCAAGAAGAAAAGAAGAATACCAAAAGACCGACCAATTTACTTTATGCATGGTGTTATAAGGATGGTTAGGTTAGGTATTCGTTCCCACGATCCGCCAGAACCAGAGGGATCTACCCAGGGATAATCCACTAGATAGTGTAGAGTCCTTAGGTATGATGAAAAAAGGAGAAAAATGAGATTATGGGAAGAGTGCGGTGAGACGAGCTAGTAATCTTAAATAAACCCAACAAGGTTCTAGTTATGAAGTCTCGGTAAGCATGAAGAGGGGTTGAAGAATGAAAAAGAAATGAAATGAGAAAAGGGTGAAAAGAAATAGCCCTCCAATAATTCAACCTTAGGGCAGAAACCGGGTTCAATACATATGCTACTGGTGTTTACTAAGGTAACGCCGGTATTGAAGACAAGACGTCATGGACCCAGTGACGCACTGCACTAAAACTTCCCAAACTACTCAAGTTCCTCTTAAAAGGGCTTGTTTCATTCTCACGGGGAACCGACATTATCTATCGACTTTCTCTTAGAGATTGTTGATATTGAAGAAGGAGACCCTCTCCCTAGTCTCCGGCATAGGAAACCAAATGTGCACTATTGAGTCTAGAGCCAAGAGATCATCTACAATATCTCATTAGGACACTAAATTAATGAAGACTTGCTGTTTCACACAATGTGGAAAGTAAGAGTATATTAAGAGTCCTACGCATTATCCTTGTGGTATTGCCAGAACATCCGAGTGATATGTAAAATATTCACGATGAAAATGGAAAGCCTTCTACAGCCAACATCAAACAAGCTCTTGGTAGGTGGCATGTGAGATCTTTTCTAAAGATCAAACTTGTGACAACTAGATAGAAACGATGGGGCGATTCACTTGTGAATCAACCTTGGTCCAGGATTGGAATTGACGAATGCTTTTGGAAAAACCGTTCGATGTGCAAACCTTCTTTTCCCTAGCACGTCGAATGTGTACTTATGTTTTCAAGAATAAAAAGTATCTCTGATTGAAAAAATACTTTTGGAAAAACCGTTCGATGTGCAAATCTTCTTTTCTCTAGCACGTCGAATGTGTACTCTTTTCAGATACAAAAAGTATTTTTGATTGAAAATTGATCTTTCTCATAAAACCTTCGTCGTATTGCAAAACTCTTTCTTCAAGCAATACGCAATTTTTTTTAAATCATTTTTCATCAATCAGTGAATCTCAATTCGCTGGTTCACTCACTCCGTGTTGTCTTCTTTGAGACGTTCCGGTATGAGAACGGCTAGAGCATTGCGAAACCATGTCAAGGAGATTCTTAGGAATCCTACGATCACAGGCATATGTATGCTGATCAACGGGAACCGTGGGCCGTGTACCTCAATTCAACAAAAGTGATCAAAGACACTTTTGTGTGTTTTATTGCTAACTGTTGTTTTCAGGTACATTTGGACGGTTGTAACTGATCAGAATTGAGAGTCAATCAAAGCCGCATGCTCACAACATCCACACTTAATTTGAAAAAATCATGACTGGTGCATATCTACATAACCGGCTCGATATTTCATACTATGCTTCTTTGCTGCAAATATCATGAACCGATAAGGCTTCCGCTACTCTGATGGAAAGATGTCATGATTCAACTGTGTGAGCATGTCGGTCCAAAAGTCACAACTTCACATGATGGCAACACAATAAAGGGTGATCCAGAGATTTACTGTGGCTGATGATCTCAAAGAAAGCTTGAAGATTATCAAAGATGTGGATCAGTTAAAGGCCTCCACTTAAAGTACAAATCAATGCGGACTTTGAAGAATCGCTACTAATGCACAAAGATTGCGAAATTGAAGAATCGAGGTCTACGAGCTCAAGAACAAAGACAAAGAAAGAATGCTAGGATGCAAAATGTATTTCATGGGGTGACCTCCCTTAGGGGGAGATTGTTAGGAATTGGAAATTCCATGTTAAAGTGTCGGTCACCCCAAATATTGTCTAGCATATGTTAGCTCGTAGATTTGTAGTTATTTACGTTATGTAGTAGTTAATTAGTTAATTTGTAGCGTAGAATAGTGTAGTGCAACACCGTGGAGGAAGGACGGGTCTTACCCACTGTATGCCTGATCCACAGGCCGATAGGAGGTCGTATTTCCTGTAACTATAAATACCCCTTCCATCCGTGGAAGGGGTGGTACTTCATTTCAATCTAACCTTTCCTTTGTGTAAACCTCTAGCAAGAACACCCTCTCTCTCTAATTTCTCTCTCTAAAATGGTAAACATGTATTTTGATCATCCAAGACCACCCGAATC
This sequence comes from Chrysanthemum makinoi, assembly GCA_910596185.1. NCBI lineage: Eukaryota > Viridiplantae > Streptophyta > Magnoliopsida > Asterales > Asteraceae > Chrysanthemum > Chrysanthemum makinoi. The sequence goes on along the minus strand of OU343223.1, from coordinate 221,919,668 downwards.
ATCAACAACATAAATATTGGATCCTAACAATGTGCTCCAGTCCACTGAACGTTCAGCTTTCCATTTTGAACTTAGATCCCAAGTTTCCTTAGGAGGGAGTTGGGTGTCCTAGCATTCAGTGACTAAATTGGACTTAAAATCATCCCTTTAGCAGACTTTATAACCAAGTCTCTAGCCAAACCCTTCGTCAAGTGATCAGCTAAATTTTGTTGAGATCTAACAAACTCTATAGATACCACCCCATTCATGATAAGCTTACGAATCATGCTATTTCTGACACCTAAGTGTCTAGACTTCCCATTGTACATCTGGCTATAAGCATTTGCCAATGTAGCTGCACTATCACAACGGATAGAAATAGGTGCTATAGGTTTAGGCCACAATGGAATCTCAAGAAGCAAGTTTTCAACCATTCAGCTTCTTTGCCAGCAGCTGCTAAAGCCACAAACTCAGATTCCATTGTTGAACGGTGATGGAAGTTTCTTCTTAGATGCACAAGAAATTGCACCTCCACCAAGTAGGAATACCCGACCATTGGTAGACGAATTGTCTTCATGTTCTTGATCCAACTTGCATCAGTATCCTTCCACACTGAAGGGTAGCCAATATATGAGAGACTATAATCCATAGTTCTCTCAGATACTTCAGATTACCCTCGAACGGCTTGCCAGTGATGAGCACTAGGATTACTAGTATACCTGCTTAATTTACCCACTGCAAATGCAATATCAGGCCTTGTACAAGTCATGGCATACATCAGGCATCCAATTACCATAGAATACTCAAGTTGAGATACAACCTTGCCATTATTAGGCATCAACTTCTCACAAGTATCCATAGGTGTACTCACTGGAGTACAATCAAAGTAATTGAATTTCCTCAGCACCTTCTCAATATAATGAGACTGAGAGATAGAAATTCTTTTACTTTCATGTTTAATCCTTTTACAAAGGATAACATCAGCTTCCCCCATGTCCTTCCTGGAGAACCTTGATGACAAAAATTCTTTTGTCAAGTCAACCTGATTTTGGTCAGTGCCAAAGATCAACATGTCATCAACATATAGACAAATGATGACTCATTTACCAGATTCATCAAATTTGCTATATACACATTTGTCAGCTTGGTTAAGAACATAACCACTAGACAAAACCACTTCATCAAATTTTTGATGCCATTGATTAGGTGCATGTTTTAGTCCATAAAGAGACTTAATCAGTTTACACACCTTGTTTTCATTGCCTGTCATGATGAAGCCCTGAGGTTGGTTCATGTAAACCTCCTCATCCAATTCACCATTTAAGAAAGCTGTTTTCACATCCATCTGATGAATAATAAGATTGTGAATTGATGCTAAAGCAAATAGCAATATAATGGTACTGATACGAGTAACAGGGGCATAAGTATCAAAATATTCTATTCCTGACTTCTGTTTAAAGCCTTGAATAACTAGCCTTGCCTTAAACTTTTCAATAGTTCCATCTACCTTCATTTTCTTTTTGAAAATCCATTTGCAACCCAGAGGTTTGCAACCATGTGGTAGATCAACCAACACCCAAGTGTTGTTACCCATGATGGAATCCATCTCATCATTGATTGCTTCTTTCCAGAAAGCAATATCCTGAGACTTCATTGCTTCTTCAAATGTCTTGGGATCATCCTCAACAATGAAGCAATAGGAGTATTGGTCAGAGACCTCATCCCTTGTTCCTTCAATTAAGTATAATTTAAACTCAGTTCCAAATGACTTTGAAGTCCTGACCCTTTTGCTCTTTCTGAGCACAGGTTCAGGTTGTTGAACCACAACCTCATCAGGGACCTCTGATGGTTCTTCATCAGGGATCTCTGATACACTAGTGTCATGAGTTCCATTAGGAATCCTCTGACTTGGTCTAGGGACTGATGAGAATCTATTCTTATCAAAGTTTGCATCCCTTGATTCAATTATGGAGTTAACTGCAAAATATTCATTAGGTTCAATAACATAGAACCTAAAAGCCTTGGAATGCTCAACATATCCAACAAAGATGCAGTCAATGCCTCTTTCACCCAAAGTTTTCAGCTTTGGATCAAGGAGTCTTACAACAGCCCTACAACCCCAGACCCTGAGATAGTTCAAGTTGGGTTTCCTTTTAGTCCAGAGTTCATAAGGGGTAACCTTGTTCCTTTTGTTGGGAACCCTATTTAATAAATAACAAGCTGTTAACATAGCTTCACCCCAGAACCCTTGACTCAGCCCTGAATAGGACAACATGGAATTAACCATCTCCTTCAGCACCTTGTATTTCCTTTCAGAAATGCCATTTTGCTGGGGAGTATAGGGAGCAGTCATTTCATGGATTATACCAACAGACTGAAAATACAGAGTATCCATGTACTCACCTCCCCTATCAGTCCTTAATCTTTTCATCAAAGACCCAAGTTGTAGTTCAACTTCAGTTTTGAATACTTTGAATTTATCTAATGCTTCATCCTTAGTATGTAATAGATAGACATAACAAAACCTAGAAGCATCATCAATAAATGTCACAAAATACTTCTTATTCCCCAAAGAGGGAGGTGGCATGCAAATCACACAGGTCACTATTTATTAGCTCCAAGAGCTTAGTCTCACGTTTAACACCCTGAAAAGGTTTCTTAGTTATCTTGGTCAACATGCAAGTTTTACACTTTTCAGTGTCCATGTCAAATGCTGGGATTAACCCATCTTTAGACATATCTTGCATCCTTTTATAGTGTACATGGCCAAGTCTAGCATGCCAAATGGTAGAGTCAGTCAGGTCATTGGTGGTCACAAAGGCTGAATTAACACTATCGGTGACAATATTAAGCCTGAACATTTGATTACATAAATAGCCAAAACCAATAAACACACCATGTTTAGACAAGACAAATTTATCATATTCAATAACTTGTTTATATCCATGATTATTCAAAATACTACTTGAAACCAAGTTCTTCCTTATATCAGGAACATGAATAACATTAAACAAAGTTACAATCTTTCCAGAACTAAATTTAAGATCTACACAACCACGACCATGCACCAAGGATGTTGAATTATTTTCCATGTGAAGAATAGAACCATCATTCAGTGACTCATAAGTCTTGAACCAGCTTCTATCTTTACACACATGAACTGTTGCACCAGAGTCAACCCACCATGCAACATCATCATCCTGCACATAATAAGATTCAGATACATATGTAACATAATAAATCTGAAAAGACTTATTAAACATATTCTGACCTTTCAGTGAGTTGGTAGAACCACCACTCCCTGATCCATTAGTGCCTGATCCATTGGCTTTACCACCAACCTTACAACCCTTGCAATCCCTTTTAATGTGACCACATATTGTACCTGGTGGAGTTGTTATGCTCTACCATATTGACAACAGATGCACCAATAGCATTGCTACTCTTTGGCTTGTCATTATCTTGCACCCTGAGAGATTCCTCAATGCGCAGATGACTGCCCAACTCAACCAGAGTTAACTCCTCTTTCTTATGTTTCAAGGTATGCTTGAAATCTTTCCAAGAAGGAGGAAGTTTATCAATAACACAAGAGACTGAAATAGCCTTATCCATGTGCATATTATGTTGTGTAAACCTTCCAAGTATGCCAAGAAGTTCATTGTATTGTTCCATGACTGGTCTTGAATCAGTCATTTTGTAATTTTTGAAATTACTTACAAGAAACTTCTTACTTGATGCATCCTCAGCCATATATTTGGCATCCAAGGAATCCCACAGTTCTTTGGAAGATTCAAAATTCTGATAAATGTCAAATAGAGAATCAGACATACCATTGAGAATTAAGCCTCTGCAAATGTAGTCATCATTCTCCCATTTACTCCTCCTTCTGATTTGTTCCACAGTAGCATCATCCCCATCATCAGGAATAGGAGTGGTTAGCACATACACCACGCTCATGCTGGAAAGCAAGAAGTGCATCTTCTTCTGCCACCTCCAAAAGTCCACCCCTTCAAATTTGTCCAGCTTGGCAAAGTTTGAAGCCATGTGTTTTATTGCAGCAGCAGCCATTGATTATCACAAATAGTTTACTTTGATTGCTGGTGGTTGGTTCCCAGCAGCAGGGTAAGATAAGCAAAGGCAGTAGCAATACCACTAGGTGGTTACCGGATATCACTTGGAATTGTGTAATCACTTTCCAAAGTAAACTATTCGACCCTAATGCCTGGGTATCACGAATATCTACTTGGGATAAGACCAAATGTATGTTATTGATTTAGACACAAATCAATAACCCTTTGCTTTCAAGTGTTTATGCTTTCAGTTTGTTTCTCGTAGTATTGTTATTTTCAGTGTGTCTTCAAGCTGAAGATGGCAATATCTATTTATAGTAGAAAACACTCAACACTAATCAATGGACATTATGTATGATTAATGGCCAATTAATCACCATAATCAACCTCCATTATCATAGAAATAGTGGTTACATGACCAATTAAACGTGGTCATAAAGCAATCATAACAGCCAATTGAATGAGTCAAAGCTGTTACAAATTAATCACTGCAACACTACCAGCATGAACCATTACACTAGCAGCAGGAACCAAACACTACCAGCATGAACCATCAGCAGGAACCATTACACTAGCAGCAGGAACCATAACACTACCAGTATGAACTATCAGTTATTACACTAGCAGTACAAACCACATTGAGTCAGGGTGTTCAGGGACCTCATGGGTGTACACTCCATACCTCCTTACCCAAAATCAGATGTGAACTAATCCCACAAGTACACTAAATTTTCCAACACTTTGTTAAGATGAAATCATCATGCTTGTCAATGTGCTTCTAAGAATTCCTATCATGATTTTCACATATAAGAAAGTTGGCACTTATCGCCAACGTTGATTGAATGAAAGTGATCCTTGATTATTTGGATTTTGATCGCTTATCTTTTGTTTTCTTACTTAGTTTGCTAAGGTTCCGAAATCGCTTATTGTTAAGCAAATTTCAGCAGTTGTTTAGCATTTATCAAACTGGGAGTCTGAATAATACTAGTAGAGTTCGAATACAACATATCCAGTATGTTATCTAGAAGAAAGTGGGAGCATAATGTATGGGCAGTATGGGCCACATCCGGTTAATAACTTCTGGCCTATTAAATGTGCAGTCCAATAGTCAAATATTAATACAACATCTAACTTAGTCCCTCCGTCTTAATATAATAATTCTCGTTTAATTTTTTTTTTGTCTTTTTTTTTTTAACTTTTACCTTAGTTATTTCTGTTTGTGTTAAATACTTAATGTAAAATATATGAATGAATTAGATTTTAAATGTATTTTCATTAGTATAATTTTCATCAATTATTATATAACACAAACAAAAATATTTTAAGTCAAAGTTGAAAAAAAAAAATACTGAAAAAGTCAAACAAAGACTATAATTTTGAGACGGAGGTAGTGCCACATAAAAGAGAATATAATTCAGGACTTCTAAATTAATCGAAGGGTATTTAAACATGACTTTTTTTTTCTTTTTTTTAGCAGCTTTAAATTATAACCAAGAAAAACCAAACAATATCAAACGTGGTTTTAAAAATCGGGTCACTAATCGACCCGATCGACTCACGGGGTTACTGGGTCACTAGTCTTACCGATTTAACTGTCGAGGCAACCCAGTTTTCCATTAAACAAAAACAATAGTTCAACTAACCACCAAATACCTATGAAACATGTAATAGTTAAATACCAAACATACATACAATATGAAAAGATATATATTAATAAGTTCATAAAAAAAATATTACAATGCAAAATACGTAGAATTCAACGAAAATATAAGTTTGAATCTAAAACCACATTGCATTTAGTAACGCTTCAACTTGTTTAACCGTCCGGGTCAAAGTGACCATTTTTTGACAAAAACGATTCAACCGGTTAAACCGGCCGAATCAAACTGGGTTTCAAAACATTGACAAAAAAAGATAACTACCATACAAAAATTTATACTTCCTGTGATACATATAAGATACATACAAATGAGGACTAAATTGGGTCCTAGTGCACGAAACAAATATATATTCAGAGTGAATAAACTCAATCACACCTGATGCGGTAAACAAGAACCCAAGCAATAGACATTGACAAAGTATCTATGAATTTATATGATCATTGCATCCGGCATTTTCTGGGCGAATAACCAATTTTGCCTATCCATCTCGATCTTCTTTTTTGCAGGTCTCACGATCCATTCGTAACTCTTGAGTTGAATGTCATAAACAAATTTATTTATACTTGATACTTTTCCTCGAAACACTCTTGCATTTCTCACTTTCCAAATATAATATCCAGAAGTCCATATTACTGTTTGCCTATTGCGTGAAGAATGATTAGGAATATCAACGTTTCCGTCGGAGGAAAATAATTCTCCAATGAAAAAAGCGCTAACATTCCCTACCTTCAATCAATTGAATATTTTTTTCCCACACACTCATAGAAAAATTACATACTATCAAACTATGAGCATATGATTCGTTACATTAACTTGGATTTTTTTTTTAATTCATATTGATGCTTCTTTTATCTAATTCTCTCTTGCCGGTAGCCGACCTTTCAAAGCCCTCCAAACAAAGATATTGACCTTTTTAGGCACCAATTTGTTCCATTTCGTTTCTTGACCTTCACTCCCAATCCTCAGTGTGGAAAATGTAGAGGGGGTGAAAACGTTTTCGTTTAAAAACTTAAAATTTTCGTATCAAACAACTGATCAAGTATGAAGTAATATGAAAAGTGTCAACAATAGTCTTACAACAACTAGAGATAGTAGAAAGCAATAAGTGAAACACGTCACCATTTCACAACCATAGACACAATATAAATACACTGCCATGACACAAACATAATCAACACAATATATGCAACAAGCCACACAAACATAAAAGCAATGCAAACATAAATGTAAAGCAATAAATGCAAAAATAAATGTAAAGATATAAGTAAAGAAAGCGCAACCCGGACATGATGATTTATAGTGGTTCGGTCACGAAGCTCCTCTACGCCCTACTCCACTCCCCGAGTTCCCAACTCGAAAGTTACTTCACTAATCAATAAGCTCCCTTCTTGGCGGAGAAAACCATACAACATTTGTTACAATATTTTTTGACACTAAGCTAGATGCCGAGTTCTTCTTCGGGTACAACCAAACCCGTTATGTTTATGGCCTAACATAACAAACCTTTATGTCGCCTACTATATTTTCTGAAACTAAGCTAAATGGCAAGTTCTAATCTAGCTAGAACCAATCTCACACACACGCGTATTTTCAGAAATAAAATACTAGCCCGATCTACCCGATCCGATCTATACTATCTTCCCAATCTACGCGATCTACCCGATCTTCACAATCTACACGAGATACTCAATCTTCACACGATCTACCCGATCTACATAATCTACACGATATACCTGATATACACACAATCAACACTAACTACAAGATCTGCTAGATCTTCAAGATCTACCTGATCTACACAATCTAGGTAAGTGTCATGACAAACAGTGATTTTCGGTACTCATTTTAATAATAAAATATATTTATTATTATCCTTTTTTTATTTACGGACATTTCCGAACTCATTTTAATTAAAAACGAGATGTTATCTCGCAAAACGTGAGAAATGCCCACAATGCGTACTTGCACAATTGTATACTCAATAAGCAATTTTATTTGATTATTATATTATTTACGAGAAACGAGTCGTGTGGATACTCGTTTCTATTAGAAAAGTTATTTTGAACGCATTGGCGTAATTTTCGTGTCTTGAATCAATTGTTTTCAAGTGTAAACGAGTCCCGAACACCAATATCATAAAAATTACAGTTTTAGTCCCTGTGGTGTTTTTTAACCCGCGCCCCATCATCTTTCATCACCGTTACACATTGATTTTTAAATTTTCGGGTATATAAAGGAAAGGGTTAGGGTTTGGGGTTCTGATAAGGATTTAAAAGGTACATTTTTAAGGGGTCATTTAAGCCCTTAATCGCCTACTAGGTTTAAATTCCTTCTTGCTTAATTTTCGCTCCTTTTCACTTTTTAGGTCTCTTGGAAGCCAAATCTGTGGAATGATGCATATTTGGAAGAAAATGAGTGAATATATATGAAAAAATGGCAAAAGTCAAGATCGAAGACACTCAAACTGCTGAAATTGAAGCTGTTCAAGGGAATAACCTATAAAGGCGGCCAGTCCCTCTCTACGGTTTAATTAAAATACACACGACTCTATTTAAGTAGACTTTTTTAAAATACACCACGGCTGCCGACTTTTTGAAGGAAGTTGATAGGGCGCCAAAGACTTTTCATCTATCCGAAAATCAACAACTTGCCTTGCTATCAAGCCCGACGATGCTCAAACAGTTATGTCACACCCCCAATTTACCTGTTTTGCAGCGGAATGGAATTCCTGGGGATTGACTGTCATAGCACCACATCACAGTTATATTGAACGACCTAAAGTGTCGTTTTAAAAACACATCGTTGGATATTTCATAAAACATTCAGAGTACAACATCGGTCCCAAAAGGTTTACAAAGTTTGCGGAAATACAAATGTAATACAAATCCAAACGATGTTTTGAAATAAAGTGCCATAATGTACATAATGTAAGTCGACGCCGCGACTCAAAATGTAGGTCCCTAAACCATGTTATGATGATAATGCCTCGTTACACGAAAATACATTGCTAAAAACGGTCAACAATAATGTTGGTGAGAAATCATAGGTTTATGTAAATGTTTTATACGACTACACAAGTATCTATCATGCATGACCATCAAGTCACGTAAAAATAATGTTACAATTGCTCTAAGCCCATGACCCCGAAACTAGACTGTTCAATCATGTATGCCCCTGCAGAGTGTTTGCCAGACAACTCCGTAATGTTATCAAATGAAATGCATCCGTTTTCCTGGTTGGGATTCACCAACCCGGATGGAGGCGTCACCCTCGATAGATCTATCCACTCATCCTCGCTTCAAAGATTAACGGTTCATGTTCAAGTAATGGGGACTTTCAAATTGGCAAATGCGGTAACTTAAGCAATGTAATGAATTTAACATACTTGGTATCGTACAAAGAAAAATGTAGTGCAATGTATTCTCCCCCGTGGGTTTGAAAATAATCGAAAGCATGTAAAAGCGGGGCTATGAAAACTCACTTGGATAAACTGGAATAATGGCAAAAGTGAGTACACCGAGGTTTAATGTGATGCGTTAACCGGGACCTATTATCAATGATATGATATGTCATGAGTTGCAATGTAATGTTATGCATGCACTTGATATGTTATTTATACCATTTACGAGTTTTGAAAATATTACTCGACGTCGAAAAATACTCTTTTGACGTCTTGACCAATCAAAAATCACTTTACATGTTTTTACGTCAAAATGTCATCCTACAATGGTTTTATAATGATTTTTGGTGAAATTACCACTTTTCGTCGCAAAACAATGTCGTCGGAAAAATCATGAAATTAACAAAAATGGCTTTGGAAAACTAGTCGTAAAACAGTGTACGTCGATCGTTAGAGAACGAACTCGACTGTTTTGGAAAGTTTGTATCGATATCTAAAAGTTTCAGTTCAGGAGTTTTCGTCCAAAAGGTCTCGAACATAAAGATAATAAGGGTTAAAGATGGTGGTTTTGGCTAATTGTGTGCAGAAAATTAGTTACGGCAAGTTTATGAAAAAGTGCATATCTTTGTCGTTTCAAATCCGTTTTCTACGTTTAATATGTCCTTAGCTTCGTATCAAAGTAAACTAATATATTTTTGAGAAGTCGAAATAATTTGTGAAGCTTGAGGCTCATTTTTGACCGACAAGATAAAACATGTTGCTGAAATTTCGAGAAAATAATATATTTTCGTCGTCAAACTTGTAAAATCCATAACTTCTTCGTTATAAGTCCGTTTTATCCGTTCAAGCGGCCACGGATTCGTTTTAAAGTATATTTTCTAAAAATCAAGGCCAAAATGTCGTGCCTACTGTCGGATTTTCCAGAAAAGCAAAACAAGGACAGAACACAAAATATACTTATCGAAAATAGTTTTTCTCGGACAAAACCTATTCTAATCCCTTCAAATCAACTCCAAAACTAATCTAATCCTACCATACACCTTCTTAGGGTGTCATGGGTTCCTAATCACCATCAAGACCAACCAATACCAAGGGAATATTTATAGGATGACCATATATATATAGATAACTCTAAAATCATGAAATAAATGGTATAAATCACATATCATGCATATAAGCTCCAAAAATGAAAAGAAACATATGAAAATGAAAAGGAAATATGAAAATGATAAAAACATGCTTACTAGTGATAATGAAGAGGTGGAAGTAACAAGGATTAACTTAAATACCCTTGGTTTTTATTTCAAAACCATATAAAGAGTATATACTAGATTGATATAACACTTGAACTTGAGAAAATTTTGATCCCTTTGAGCCTCTTGATGTAGAACCGGTTGATGAAGGAGCAAAAGAAAGAGAAAAATTTTTACTAACACTTGTGAATTATGATTGAAGTGAATAAGATAAAGTAGATATAAGACTTTATGTAGTGTGAAAAATTAACAATCACAAACCATACCATATTAATGTCACCCTCCCCTTGGTCGGCCAAGGGAGGGTTGTAAAATATATATTTTTTTTTTTAAAATGTTGTATAATTTGTATAATTTGTGTAATTGTATAAGTAATGTAGGAAATTTGTAACTTGTAGGTAAATGGAAATTTTGGTACAAGTAAGTTTTTATTAGGTCAAAATAGAATGTAATGAGATAATAAAAATTGTAAAAATACTTTCCTTGTGAAATTTGAGTGATAAAATAATTATCGTATAATTTTTAAGAAAAACGACGTAATAATTAAACTTTAACGATTAATATACCAAATAAATTTGAAACACTAGGAAAACTAAAAATATAGTTTTTATAAACTAAATGTAAGTTTAAAAATACATCGGGATCATTTTTGAAAGTAATGGATTAAATATTAAAATAATAACTCACGCGATAAAGATTATTAAATATAAAAATTACGCGTTAAATGTGAAATGAAATGTCGTGAATGAATTAATGAGATGCAAATGATGTCAATGAAATGTAGACTAATCTTAGTCCATATGAAATGTGCGTGATGTCATGATCATGAATTCGCCGCTAAACCTCCAAGGTTACGCGAATTTGAAACAAGTAAACCAAGTTTACTATAAATGTTGAAATAATGAGACATGCATCGTGTCGAGAAATGACCCGAAAGTACGGATTGTCACATTCGCCCATCCAAAAAGGAATTCAGTCCCTGAATTCAATCGTTGTTAGGTCTAACGGTGTCGGTGAAAAGCTGAGGATACTTGCGTCGCATCCGGTCTTCCCGTTCCCAAGTAAACTCAGGACCTCGTCGAGAATTCCAACGAACTTTCACAATAGGAATACGACTCTGTTTCAACCGCTTGACCTCGCGGTCCATGATTTCTACAGGTTCTTCCACAAAAGTTGAGTTTGTCGTCAAGCTGAACTTCGTCCAATGGAATAACGAGCGATTCGTCCGAAAGACACTTCTTCAAGTTTGAAACGTGAAACGTGTTGTGCACATGACTAAGTTCTGATGGAAGATCAAGTCGATAAGCTACCGGACCAACTCTGCTCAAAATCTTGAATGGTCCAATGTATCTCGGGTTTAACTTCCCACGCTTTCCAAATCGTACCACGCCCTTCCAAGGCGATACTTTCAACATAACTTTGTCCCCTACTTGAAATTCCAAATCCTTGCGTCTAACATCCGCATAACTTTTCTGTCGACTCCTTGCAGTTCTGAGTCTATCACGAATTTGAACAATCTTTTCCGTGGTTTCCCGTACCATTTCTGGACCAGTAAGTTGTGCGTCTCCTACCTCGGCCCAACAAACAGGTGATCGGCACTTTCGACCATAGAGTGCCTCGAATGGTGCCATCTTGATACTGGTGTGATAACTATTGTTGTACGAGAATTCTATCAATGGCAAATGGTTAGCCCAACCATTTCCAAAATCAATGACACATGCCCTCAGCATGTCTTCTAACGTTTGAATGGTCCTTTCACTTTGACCGTCGGTTTGTGGGTGATATGCTGTGCTCATCTCTAATCTGGTTCCGAACGAATCTTGCAATGAATTCCAAAAGTTTGAAGTGAATCGACTATCTCTGTCGGAAATGATAGAAATTGGTGCTCCGTGCCTCGAGACTATTTCCTTGACATAAAGTCTAGTGAGTTGCTCCATGGAATAAGTCTCTCTAATCGGTATGAAATGGGCTGACTTGGTAAGACGATCAACAATTACCCAAATAGCGTCGTAACCTCCCGATGTCTTAGGAAGTTTCGTAACAAAGTCCATTGTAATGCGTTCCCATTTCCATTGAGGAAATTCCGGTTGTTGGAGTAAACCGAAGGCTTCGATATTCAACTTTACCTTAGCGGGTAAGACATTTGCTAACGTACGTGGCAATCTCCGCTTTCATGTTCGGCCACCAATAAAGCTTCTTAAGATCTTGATACATCTTATCCGATCCTGGATGAATAGAATACTTTGACTTATGCGACTCATGCATAATCAATTCTCGTATTCCGCCATACAATGGAACCCACATTCTATCCTTGAGACATAATACTCCATCTCGCTCTCTTTACAAAACCATTTGCGCTTTCGGGCATACCATAAAGCTTTTCACTTGGTCGATTTTCCTCCTTAAGTGCCTCGACTTGTGCTTCGTGGATTTTCGATGGTAAAGGAGAAATAATCGTCATTCCCAATGATCGAACTCTTAAAGGTTTAGGCCTCTCTTTCCGACTAAGAGCATCAACCACAACATTGGCTTTTCCCGGGTGATACTTGATTTCACAATCATAGTCGCTGAGTAACTCCAACCAACGACGTTGCCTCATATTAAGCTCCTTCCGATCAAGAATATATTGCAAACTCTTGTGGTCGGTAAACACTGTGCACTTTGTACCGTAGAGGTAGTGTCTCCAAATCTTGAGCGCAAAAACTACGGCTCCTAACTCGAGATCATGAGTTGTGTAGTTCTTCTCATGAACCTTAAGTTGTCGAGAAGCATACGCTATCACCTTCTCGTTTTGCATTAAAACAGCCCCAAGTCCTTTATGCGAAGCGTCGCAATATACAACAAAGTTCTCAATGCCTTCGGGTAGTGCTAAAATTGGCGCACTGCAAAGCTTTTGCTTCAACAACTGAAAAGCAACTTCTTGTTTCTTTCCCCATTCATACTTCTTGTTTTTCTGTGTCAACTTGGTCAAAGGTCTCGCTATCTTCGAAAAACCTTCGATGAACCTTCGGTAATATCCTGCTAGTCCTAGAAATTGTCGAATTTCTGTAGGATTCGTTGGAGTAGCCCAATCTTTCACGGCTTCAATCTTTGCGGGATCAACTTGTAGTCCATGACTATCAATGACATGACCAAGAAATTGCACTTTGTGATTCCAAAAATCACACTTCGAAAATTTGGCATACAACTTCTCATTCTTGAGTAGCCTTAAAATCATCCTTAAATGCTCTTCGTGCTCTTCTTTGCTCTTGGAGTAGATCAAGATGTCGTCGATGAACACTATAACAAACTTGTCCAAATACGGTTTACAAACTCTATTCATGAGATCCATGAATACCGCCAGTGCATTAGTCAATCCAAACGGCATCACTTGAAACTCGTAATGACCGTAACGTGTTCTAAACGCGGTTTTCGGAATATCCTCTTCCCGAACTTCGAAGCGATGATAACCCGATCGAAGATCAATCTTGGAATAAATACTAGAACCTTGCAACTGATCGAACAAGTCATCAATTCTTGGGAGTGGGTAACGATTCTTCACCGTTAACTTGTTCAATTCTCGATAATCTATGCACATTCGGAAGGATCCATCCTTCTTCTTCACAAACAAGACCGGTGCTCCCCAAGGCGAGGAACTCGGCCTAATGAATCCTTTGTCTAGAAGCTCTTGCAATTGATTAGACAACTCTTGCATTTCGGATGGTGCTAAACGGTACGGTGCTCGCGCAATCGGTGCAGCTCCGGGCACTAAGTCAATATGAAATTCTACTTGACGTGCCGGTGGAAGTCCCGGTAAATCCTCGGGAAATACTTCAGAAAATTCACGGACAATAGGAACATCTTCAAGTCGCTTCTCCTCCGACTTTTTCTCGGTTACATGGGCTAAGAAAGCAAGACAACCTTTCTTAATGTACTTCTCCGTTTTGATGCACGATATGATACTAATTCTAGTTCCACTTCGTTCCCCACGAATAATCAAAGTTTCGCCGTTGTAGGGAAGATGAACAACTTTCTCATCACAAATGATCTTTGCGCGATGCTTAGATAACCAGTCCATGCCGATGACGACGTCGAAACTACCAAGCTCTACGGGCATGAGGTCTATGTTGAAGGGATGATTAAGAAAATTGAATGTGCAACCGCGGACAATGGTGTTGGTGTTAACTACGCTACCATTAGCTAATTCGACAATGTATGATGTATGTCTAAGGTGTAGTTGGCTTAATGTTGAGCAAAGGTGCAAATGCATTGGACACAAAACTTTTATCGGCACCCGAATCAAATAAAACTGAAGCATAACGATTATTGAGAAGAAACGTACCCGTTATGACATTCGGGTCCTCCCTATCTTCTCCGCCTCCAATGACGTAAACCCTTCCCGGTGCCAAACCTCCTTGATTCGGATTTGCTTGATTCTTTCCTTTCTTACAATCCTTCTTGTAGTGTCCAGTTTCCCCGCAACCAAAACATGTAACTTGTGGCCACTTGCAATCCCTAGTACGGTGACCAACTTTCTTGCAATTTTCACACGGATCAGGACATCGACCCGGATTGTGATGACTCAAACACTTATTACACTTCGGCAAAACCCCCGTATATCCTTTTCCTTCCTTCGGACCCGCAACATAAGCCTTAGCAACCTCTTGCCTCTTGGGTGGTGGTTGAGTAGCATTCCTACCCCTAGTGTTGTCCCACTTGCGCTTGTTATTGTTGCTATTGTTGTTGTAGTTGCCTCGGTTATTGTTGTTGAAACGGTTGTTGGGGTTGTTGTTGTTTCGGTTGGTGGTGGTGTACTTACCTCGCTTCACCACTTGTGCCATCAACTTCTGAGTCACTCGAATAGCTTCCTCAATTGTTTGTGGATCAAACGAAGTCACATCTCCTTGAATAACCTCGGGAAGTCCCCCGATGAAAGCCTCTAGCAACTTTTCATTATCCGATACCATCGACGGGCATAACGCGGCTAATTCCTGGAATCTCCGAATGTAAGTGTCGATATCATAACCAATGGTTACCAATTCATAGAACTCCGTCTCCAACTTTTTGATTTTCGTTCGAGGACAAAACTTCTTAGTCACCAAGCCCTTAAATTCCTCCCACGTAAGCTTAAAAGCATTCTCCATTCCAATCGGTTGAGCATATGAATTCCACCATGACAACGCTCCATCGAGTAAAGTGCTCGTAGCAAATTTGACCTTATTGTCATCCGGACAGTTACAAAGCAAAAACACCGATTCCAATTTCTCAAACCATCGTACCATTGCAGTAGCTCCCTCGGTACCTCGAAACTTAGTGGGTTCACCACTCTTGAAATCCTTGTACGAACATTTCTTAACCCCAGATCCTCCGGCATTACCGGTAGCAGTAGCTAGCCTAGCGGCTTCAGCAGCAGCCACTGTTTCCCTTTCGACTCTTAGAGCATTAGCAATGCTATCATTCACCAACTTTTGAATTTCTGCTTGGGTCATTTCCGGTGTAACTTTCTTATGCGCCATAATTCTTCAAAATCACAAGATGAAACAATCATGAGAACTTCGTAAGTAGAAACAACCATCATACAAATATATCCACAACCACATCATGCATAAAGATAAATGGAATCACAACGGAACAATAACGAAATATCACAAATATAATCACAACACACGTGGATAATATACATGAAAATTTCGGCCTACATGGACCGATATCATAGATAATAATAACCATTCCTACATAGTAGAGTCAATACTTGATACATTTGTTTGTACAACAACCAAAATACAACAAGTTCTTTAAACTACGTCACACACCTTGTGACTAGGATAATAATGGTCAAAACTATACAATGACAAAAGTCTACATAAGACACCTCATGGTGCTCGCCGGCCTCGATCACTGAAGATCGCGAACACTGAGTAACCAAACTATCCACCAAACTCCTCAACTCATCAATCTGACCCTGCAAAGCAGCAATACTCTCCCTGTCCTCTAACTGTCTATGCTGAATACTCTGATGAGATAATCAATAGAAACCCCTGCCTAACACTAAACCCTCGACCTCCTCAACAATGGGCTCAATCCTATCTACCGACAGTTCCTCCAACTGTCGTGACAACCTATCAATCTGGATCTGCTGACTATCAATACGGGCTCCTAATGCCTCGGTAGAAGGCTGTCGTGCAGCAGCTGCCCTAGAACTCTCACCTAACTCAAATCTAACAGGTGGCTCGGGCTCAGTAGATGGTGGTGTAGGGATATCAAAACGAGCACGCTGTTTGGGCGGCAAGTCATGTCGTAGGTAAAGGATCTCTAATAAAATATGATGGAGATGGTGATGATGGTGGTGATGGTGCTAGTAGTGGTGCTGGTGGATCGTGAGCTGGGCTAACGTGAGGAGTGGGTGCAACCTCGCCCTCCTCGAAGGGTTCGGTCTCAGTGTCGGTCATGATAGGTGGAAAGACTGGAGTAGATCCAATGGAAGATACGATCTCAGTGGAATGTGATGCAACATCATCCATGATGGGGTTAGCTGGGACATCATCCGAGCTAGAGTCCGATGATATGGTGATGGGATGTGAATCCGAAGACATGTCTGTGACAACCGATGTGAAATAAAAGTAAATAATCTCGAATAAAGTGTAAGTGAATCCGCATGAAAAGTGAATATGTACTATGATGAAATGATGAGATGCTATGATAATGTAGCTATAGTCTAGGGTCAATGATGCAACCTAGTTCTCTATAAGTGTAGCTCTGGTACCAATCTGTCACACCCCCAAATTTACTGTTTTGCAGCGGAATGGAATTCCTGGGGATTGACTGTCATAGCACCACATCACAGTTATATTGAACGACCTAAAGTGTCGTTTTAAAAACACATCGTTGGATATTTCATAAAACATTCAGAGTACAACATCGGTCCCAAAAGGTTTACAAAGTTTGCGGAAATACAAATGTAATACAAATCCAAACGATGTTTTGAAATAAAGTGCCATAATGTACATAATGTAAGTCGATGCCGCGACTCAAAATGTAGGTCCCTAAACCATGTCATGATGATAATGCCTCAGTTACCTGAAAATACATTGCTAAAACGGTCAACAATAATGTTGGTGAGAAATCATAGGTTTATGTAAATGTTTTATACGACTACACAAGTATCTATCATGCATGACCATCAAGTCACGTAAAAATAATGTTACAATTGCTCTAAGCCCATGACCCCGAGACTAGACTGTTCAATCATGTATGCCCCTGCAGAGTGTTTGCCGGACAACTCCGTAATGTGATCAAATGAAATGCATCCGTTTACCTGGTTGGGATTCACCAACCGGATGGAGCGTCACCCTCGATAGATCTATCCACTCATCCTCGCTTCAAAGATTAACGGTTCATGTTCAAGTAATGGGGACTTTCAAATTGGCAAATGCGGTAACTTAAGCAATGTAATGAATTTAACATACTTGGTATCGTACAAAGAAAAATGTAGTGCAATGTATTCTCCCCGTGGGTTTGAAAATAATCGAAAGCATGTAAAACGGGGCTATGAAAACTCACTTGGATAAACTGGAATAATGGCAAAAGTGAGTACAACGAGGTTTAATGTGATGCGTTAACCGGGACCTATTATCAATGATATGATATGTCATGAGTTGCAATGTAATGTTATGCATGCATTTGATATGTTATTTATACCATTTACGAGTTTTGAAAATATTACTCGACGTCGAAAAATACTCTTTTGACGTCTTGACCAATCAAAAATCACTTTACATGTTTTTACGTCAAAATGTCATCCTACAATGGTTTTATAATGATTTTTGGAGAAATTACCACTTTTCGTCGCAAAACAATGTCGTCGGAAAAATCATGAAATTAACAAAAATGGCTTTGGAAAAACTAGTCGTAAAAAGTGTATGCGTCGATCGTTAGAGAACGAACTCGACTGTTTTGGAAAGTTTGTATCGATATCTAAAAGTTTTAGTTCAGGAGTTTTCGTCCAAAAGGTCTCGAACATAAAGATAATAAGGGTTAAAGATGGTGGTTTTGGCTAATTGTGTGCAGAAAATTAGTTACGGCAAGTTTATGAAAAAGTGCATATCTTTGTCGTTTCAAATCCGTTTTCTACGTTTAATATGTCCTTAGCTTCGTATTGAAGTAAACTAATATATTTTTGAGAAGTCGAAATAATTTGTGAAGCTTAAGGCTCGTTTTTGACCCGGACAAGATAAAAACATGTTGCTGAAATTTCTGAAAATAATATATTTTCGTCGTCAAACTTGTAAAATCCATAACTTCTTCGTTATAAGTCCGTTTTATCCGTTCAAGCGGCCACGGATTCGTTTTAAAGTATATTTTCTAAAAATCATGGCCAAAAAGTCGTGCCTACTGTCGGATTTTCCAGAAAAGCAAAACAAGGACAGAACACAAAATATACTTATCGAAAATAGTTTTTCTCGGACAAAACCTATTCTAATCCCTTCAAATCAACTCCAAAACTAATCTAATCCTACCATACACCTTCTTAGGGTGTCATGGGTTCCTAATCACCATCAAGACCAACCAATACCAAGGGAATAATTATAGGATGACCATATATATATATAACTCTAAAATCATGAAATAAATGGTATAAATCACATATCATGCATAATAGCTCCAAAAATGAAAAGAAACATATGAAAATGAAAAGGAAATATGAAAATGATAAAAACATGCTTACTAGTGAAGATGAAGAGGTGGAAGTAACAAGGATTAACTTAAATACCCTTGGTTTTTATTTCAAAACCTTATAAAGGATATAAACTAGGTTAATAAATAACACTTGAACTTGAGAAAATTTTTGATCCCTTGTGAGCCTCTTT
This sequence comes from Chrysanthemum makinoi, assembly GCA_910596185.1. Classification (NCBI taxonomy): domain Eukaryota; kingdom Viridiplantae; phylum Streptophyta; class Magnoliopsida; order Asterales; family Asteraceae; genus Chrysanthemum; species Chrysanthemum makinoi. Next base: position 221,900,459 of record OU343223.1, on the reverse strand, counting down.
GTATAACCGGTTGAAGAAGGAGCAAAGAGAAAGAAAAACTACTAACACTTTGTGAATTATGATTGAAGTGAATGAGATAAATGGTAACAAGTAAGACTTTTATGGTAGTGTGAAATAATTAACAATCACAAACCATACCATATTAATACACCCTCCCCTTGGTGGCCAAGGGGAGGTATGAACAAAATATATATTTTTTTTTTAAAATGTTGTATAATTTGTATAATTTGTAAAGAAAATATAAGTAATGTAGGAAATTTGTAACTTGTAGGTAAATGGAAATTTTTGGTACAAGTAAGTTTTTAATAGGTCAAAATAGAATGTAATGATATAATAAAAATTGTAAAAATACTTTCCTTGTGAAATTCGGGTGATAAAATAATTATCGTATAATTTTTAAGAAAACGACGTAATAATTAAACTTTAACGATTAATATACCAAATAAATTTGAAACACTAGGAAAACTAAAAATATAGTTTTTATAAACTAAATGTAAGTTTAAAAATACATCGGGATCATTTTTGAAAGTAATGGATTAAATATTAAAATAATAACTCACGCGATAAAGATTATTAAATATAAAAATTACGCGTTGAATGAGAAATGAAATGTCGTGAATGAATTGATATGATGCAAATGATGTCAATGAAATGTAGACTAATCATAGTCCATATGAAATGTACGTGATGTCATGATCATGAATTCGCCGCTAAACCTCCAAGGTTACGCGAATTTGAAACAAGTAAACCAAGTTTACTATAAATGTTGAAATAATGAGACATGAATCGTGTCGAGAAATGACCTGAAAGTACGGATTGTCACATTAGCCCATCCAAAAAGGAATTCAGTCACTGAATTCAATCGTTGTTAGGTCTAACGGTGTCGGTGAAAAGATGAGGATACTTGCGGCGCATCGGTCTCCCGTTCCCAAGTAAACTCAGGACCTCGTCGAGAATTCCATCGAACTTTCACAATAGGAATACGACTCTGTTTCAACTGCTTGACCTCGCGGTCCATGATTTCTCTGAGGTTCTTCCACAAAGTTGAGTTTGTCGTCAAGCTGAACTTCGTCCAATGGAATAACGAGCGATTCGTCCGAAAGACACTTCTTCAAGTTTGACACGTGAAACGTGTTGTGCACATGACTGAGTTACGGCGGAAGATCAAGTCGATAAGCTACCGGACCAACTCTGCTCAAAATCTTGAATGGTCCAATGTATCTCGGGTTTAACTTCCCACGCTTTCCAAATCGTACCACGCCCTTCCAAGGCGATACTTTCAACATAACTTTGTCACCTACTTGAAATTCCAAATCCTTGCGTCTAACATCCGCATAACTTTTCTGTCGACTCCTTGCAGTTCCGAGTCTATCACGAATTTGAACAATCTTTTCCGTGGTTTCCGTACCATTTACGGACCATAAGTTGTCGTCTCCTACCTCGGCCCAACAAACGGTGACGGCACTTACGACCATACAGTGCCTCGAATGGTGCCATCTTTATATTGGTGTGATAACTATTGTTGTACGAGAATTCTATCAATGGCAAATGGTTAGCCCAACCATTTCCAAAATCAATAACACATGCCCTCAGCATATCTTCTAACGTTTGAATGGTCCTTTCACTTTGACCGTCGGTTTGTGGGTGATATGCTGTGCTCATCTCTAATCTGGTTTCGAATGAATCTTGCAATGAATTCCAAAAGTTTGAAGTGAATCGACTATCTCTGTCGGAAATGATAGAAATTGGTGCTCCGTGCCTTGAGACTATTTCCTTGACATAAAGTCTAGTGAGTTGCTCCATTGAATAAGTCTCTCTAATCGGTATGAAATGGGCTGACTTGGTAAGGCGATCAACAATTACCCAAATAGCGTCGTAACCTCCCGATGTCTTAGGAAGTTTCGTAACAAAGTCCATTGTAATGCGTTCCCATTTCCATTGAGGAATTTTCGGTTGTTGGAGTAAACTGAGGCTTCGATATTCGACTTTTACCTTAGGCGGGTAAGGCATTTGCTAACGTACGTGGCAATCTCCGCTTTCATGTTCGGCCACCAATAAAGCTTCTTAAGATCTTGATACATCTTATCCGATCCTGGATGAATAGAATACTTTGACTTATGCGACTCATGCATAATCAATTCTCGTATTCCGCCATACAATGGAACCCACATTCTATCCTTGAAACATAATACTCCATCTGCTCTCTTTACAAAACCATTTGCGCTTTCGGGCATACCATAAAGCTTTTCACTTGGTCGATTTTCCTCCTTAAGTGCCTCGACTTGTGCTTCGTGGATTTTCGATGGTAGAGGAGAAATAATCGTCATTCCCAATGATCGAACTCTTAAAGGTTTAGGCCTCTCTTTCCGACTAAGAGCATCAGCCACAACATTGGCTTTTCCTGGGTGATACTTGATTTCACAATCATAGTCGCTGAGTAACTCCAACCAACGGCGTTGCCTCATATTAAGCTCCTTCCGATCAAGAATATATTGCAAACTCTTGTGGTCGGTAAACACTGTGCACTTTGTACCGTAGAGGTAGTGTCTCCAAATCTTGAGCGCGAAAACTACGGCTCCTAACTCGAGATCATGAGTTGTGTAGTTCTTCTCATGAACCTTAAGTTGTCGAGAAGCATACGCTATCACCTTCTCGTTTTGCATTAAAACAGCCCCAAGTCCTTTATGCGAAGCGTCACAATATACAACAAAGTTCTCAATGCCTTCGGGTAGTGCCAAAATTGGCGCACTGCAAAGCTTTTGTTTCAACAAGCTGAAAAGCAACTTCTTGTTTCTTTCCCCATTCATACTTCTTGTTTTTCTGTGTCAACTTGGTCAAAGGTCTCGCTATCTTCGAAAAACCTTCGATGAACCTTCGGTAATATCCTGCTAGTCCTAGAAATTGTCGAATTTCTGTAGGATTCGTTGGAGTAGCCCAATCTTTCACGGCTTCAATCTTTGCGGGATCAACTTGTAGTCCTTGACTATCAATGACATGACCAAGAAATTGCACTTTGTGATTCCAAAAATCACACTTCGAAAATTTGGCATACAACTTCTCATTCTTGAGTAGCCTTAAAATCGTCCTTAAATGCTCTTCGTGCTCTTCTTTGCTCTTGGAGTAGATCAATATGTCGTCGATGAACACAATAACAAACTTGTCCAAATACGGTTTACAAACTCTATTCATGAGATCCATGAATACCGCCGGTGCATTAGTCAATCCAAACGGCATCACTTGAAACTCGTAATGACCGTAACGTGTTCTAAACGCTGTTTTTGGAATATCCTCTTCCCGAACTCGAAGCTGATGATAACCCGATCGAAGATCAATCTTGGAGTAAATACTTGAACCTTGCAACTGATCAAACAAGTCATCAATTCTGGGGAGTGGGTAACGATTCTTCACCGTTAACTTGTTCAATTCTCGATAATCTATGCACATTCGGAAGGATCCATCCTTCTTCTTCACAAACAAGACCGGTGCTCCCCAAGGAGAGGAACTCGGCCTAATGAATCCTTTGTCTTGAAGCTCTTGTAATTGATTAGACAACTCTTGCATTTCGGATGGTGCTAAACGATACGGTGCTCGCGCAATCGGTGCGCTCGGGCACTAAGTCAATATGAAATTCTACTTGGCGTGCCGGTGGAAGTCCCGGTAAATCCTCGGGAAATACTTCAGAAAATTCACGGACAATAGGAACATCTTCAAGTCGCTTCTCCTCCGACTTTTTCTTGGTTACATGAGCTAAGAAAGCAAGACAACCTTTCTTAATGTACTTCTCCGTTTTGATGCACGATATGATACTAAGTCCGGTTCCACTTCGTTCCCCACGAATAATCAAAGTTTCGCCGTTGTAGGGAAGATGAACAACTTTCTCATCACAAATGATCTTTGCGCTATGCTTAGATAACCAGTCCATGCCGATAACGACGTCGAAACTACCAAATCTACGGGCATGAGGTCTATGTTGAAGGGATGATTAAGAAAATTGAATGTGCAACCGCGGACAATGGTGTTGGTGTTAACTACGCTACCATTAGCTAATTCGACGTTGTATGATATGTCTAATGTAGTTGGTTTAATGTTGAGCAAAGGTGCAAATGCATTGGACACAAAACTTTTATCGGCACCTGAATCAAATAAAACTGAAGCATAACGATTATTGAAGAAAGCGTACCCGTTATGACATTCGGGTCCTCCTATCTTCTCCGCCTCCAATGACGTAAACCCTTCCTCGTGCCAAACCTCCTTGATTCGGATTTGCTTGATTCTTTCCTTTCTTACAATCCCTCTTGTAGTGTCCAGTTTCCCCGCAACCAAAACATGTAACTTGTGGCCACTTGCAATCCCTAGTACGGTGACCAACTTTCTTGCAATTTTCACACGGATCAGGACATCGACCCGGATTGTGATGACTCAAACACTTGTTACACTTCGGCAAAACCCTCGTATATCCTTTTCCTTCCTTGGACCCCAACATAAGCCTTAGCAACCTCTTGCCTTTTGGGTGGTGGTTGAGTAGCATTCCTACCCCTAGTGTTGTCCCACTTGCGCTTGTTATTGTTGCTATTGTTGTTGTAGTTGCCTCGGTTATTGTTGTTGAAGCGGTTGTTGGGGTTGTTGTTGTTTCGGTTGGTGGTGGTGTACTTACCTCGCTTCACCACTTGTGCCATCAACTTCTGAGTCACTCGAATAGCTTCCTCAATTGTTTGTGGATCAAACGAAGTCACATCTCCTTGAATAACCTCGGGAAGTCCCCCGATAAAAGCTTCTAGCAACTTTTCATTATCCGGTACCATCGACGGGCATACTTGGCTAATTCCTGGAATCTCCGAATGTAAGTGTCGATATCATACCCAATGGTGACCAATTCATAGAACTCCGTCTCCAACTTTTTGATTTCCGTTCGAGGACAAAACTTCTTAGTCACCAAGCCCTTAAATTGCTCCCAAGTAAGCTTAAAAGCATTCTCCATTCCAATCGGTTGAGCATATGAATTCCACCATGACAACGCTCCATCGAGTAATGTGCTCGTAGCAAATTTGACCTTATTGTCATCCGGACAGTTACAAAGCAAAAACACCGATTCCAATTTCTCAAACCATCGTACCATTGCGGTAGCTCCCTCGGTACCTCGAAACTTAGTGGGTTCACCACTCTTGAAATCTTTGTACGAACATTTCTTAACCCCAGATCCTCCGGCATTACCAGTAGCAGTAGCTAGCCTAGCGGCCAGGCACCACTTGTTTCCCTTTCGACTCTTAGTGCATTAGCAATGCTATCATTCACCAACTTTTGAATTTCTGCTTGGGTCATTTCCGGTGTAGCTTTCTTAGGCGCCATAACTCTTCAAAATCACAAGATGAAACAATCATGAGAACTCGTAAGTAGAAACAACCATCATACAAATATATCCACAACCACATCATGCATAAAGTAAATGGAATCACAACGGAACAATACGAAATATCACAAATATAATCACAACACACGTGGATAATATACATGAAAAATTCGGCCTACATGGACCGATATCATAGATAATAATAACCATTCCTACATAGTAGAGTCAATACTTGATACATTTGTTTGTACAACAACCAAAATACAACAAGTTCTTTAAACTACGTCACACACCTTGTGACTAGGATAATAATGGTCAAAACTATACAATGACAAAAGTCTACATAAGGCACCTCATGGTGCTCCGCCGGCTCGATCCTGAAGATCGCGAACCTGAGTAGTCAAACTATCCACCAAACTCCTCAACTCATCAATCGACCTGCAAAGAAGCAATACTCTCCCTGTCCTCTACGCCTATCGAATACTCGATGTGACAAATCAATAGAAACCACTGCCTAACACTAAAGGCCCTCGACCTCCTCAGCAATGGGCTCAATCCTATCTACCGACAGTTCCTCCAACTGTCGTGACAACCTATCAATCTGGATCTGCTGACTATCAATACGGGCTCCTAATGCCTCGGTAGAAGGCTGTCGAGCAGCTGCAGCCTTAGAACTCTCGCCTAACTCGAACCTAACGGGTGGCTCGGGCTCAGTAGATGCTGGTGTAGGGATATCAAAGCGAGCACGCTTTTTAGGCGGCAAGTCTGTCGTAGGTAAAGGATCTCTAAGAAAATATGATGAAGATGGTGATGATGGTGGTGCTAGTAGTGGTGCTGGTGGATGTGGATCGTGAACTGGGCTAACATGAGGAGTGGGTGCAACCTCGCCCTCCTCGAAGGGTTCGGTCTCAGTGTCGGTCATGATCAGTGGGAAGGCTGGAGTAGATCCAATGGAAGATACGATCTCAGTGGAATGTGATGCAACATCATCCATGATGGGGTTAGCTGGAACATCATTCGAGCTAGAGTCCGATGATATGGTGATGGGATGTGAATCTGAAGACATGTCTGTGACAACCGATGTGAAATAAAAGTAAATAATCTCGAATAAAGTGTAAGTGAATCCGCATGAAAAGTGAATATGCACTATGATGAAATGATGAGATGCTATGATAATGTAGCTATAGTCTAGGGTCAATGATGCAACCTAGTTCTCTATAACTGTAGCTCTGGTACCAATCTGTCACACCCCCAATTTAACTGTTTTGCAGCGGAATGGAATTCCTGGGGGATTGACTGTCATAGCACCACATCACAGTTATATTGAACGACCTAAAGTGTCGTTTAAAAACACATCGTTGGATATTTCATAAAAACAATCAGAGTACAACATCGGTCCCAAAAGGTTTACAAAGTTTGCGGAAATACAAATATAATACAAATCCAAACGATGTTTTGAAATAAAGTGCCATAATGTACATAATGTAAGTCGACGCTGCGACTCAAAATGTAGGTCCCTAAACCATGTCATGATGATAATGCCTCAGTTACCTGAAAATACATTGCTAAAAGCGGTCAACAATAATGTTGGTGAGAAATCATAGGTTTATGTAAATGTTTTAATCGACTACACAAGTATCTATCATGCATGACCATCAAGTCACGTAAAAATAATGTTACAATTGCTCTAAGCCCATGACCCCGAAACTAGACTATTCAATCATGTATGCCCCTGCAGAGTGTTTGCGGACAACTCCGTAATGTTATCAAATGAAATGCATCCGTTTTCCTGGTTGGGATTCACCAACCCGGATGGAGGCGTCACCCTCGATAGATCTATCCACTCATCCTCGCCTCAAAGATTAACGGTTCATGTTCAAGTAATGGGGACTTTCAAATTGGCAAATGCGGTAACTTAAGCAATGTAATGAATTTAACATACTTGGTATCGTACAAAGAAAAATGTAGTGCAATGTATTCTCCCCGTGGGTTTGAAAATAATCGAAAGCATGTAAAACGGGGCTATGAAAACTCACTTGGATAAAGTGGAATAATGGCAAAAGTGAGTACACCGAGGTTTAATGTGATCGTTAACCGGGACCTATTATCAATGATATGATATGTCATGAGTTGCAATGTAATGTTATGCATGCACTTGATATGTTATTTATACCATTTACGAGTTTTGAAAATATTACTCGACGTCGAAAAATACTCTTTTGACGTCTTGACCAATCAAAAATCACTTTACATGGTTTTACGTCAAAATGTCATCCTACAATGGTTTTATAATGATTTTTGGTGAAATTACCACTTTTCGTCGCAAAACAATGTCGTCGGAAAAATCATGAAATTACCAAAATGGCTTTGGAAAACTAGTCGTAAAAGCGATTACGTCGATCGTTAGAGAACGAACTCGACGGTTTTGGAAAGTTTGTATCGATATCTAAAAGTTTCAGTTCAGGAGTTTTCGTCCAAAAGGTCTCGAACATAAAGATAATAAGGGTTAAAGATGGTGGTTTTGGCTAATTGTGTGCAGAAAATTAGTTACGGCAAGTTTATGAAAAAGTGCATATCTTTGTCGTTTCAAATCCGTTTTCTACGTTTTATACGTCCTTAGCTTCGTATCAAAGTATACTAATATATTTTTGAGAAGTCGAAATAATTTGTGAAGCTTAAGGCTCGTTTTTGACCCGGACAAAGTAAAAACAGCAAAGCTGAAATTTCAGAAAATAATATATTTCGTCGTCAAACTTGTAAAATCCATAACTTCTTCGTTATAAGTCCGTTTTTATCCGTTCAAGCGGCCACGGATTCGTTTTAAAGTATATTTTCTAAATATCATGGCCAAAAAGTCGTGCCTACTGTCGGATTTTCCAGAAAAATGAAACAAGGACAGAACACAAAATATACTTATCGAAAATAGTTTTTCTCGGACAAAACCTATTCTAATCCCTTCAAATCAACTCCAAAACTAATCTAATCCTACCATACACCTTCTTAGGGTGTCATGGGTTCCTAATCACCATCAAGACCAACCAATACCAAGGGGATAATTATAGGATGACCACAAATATATACATAACTCTAAAATCATGTAATAAATGGTATAAATCACATATCATGCATACTATCTCCAAAAATGAAAAGAAACATATGAAAATGAAAAGGAAATATGAAAATGATAAAAACATGCTTACTAGTGATAATGAAGAGGTGAAAGTAACAAGGATTAAACTTAAATACCCTTGGTTTTTATTTCAAAACCTTATATAGAGTATATACTAGATTGTAAATAACACTTGAACTTGAGAAAATTTTTGAAGATGATCCCTTGTGAGCTCTTTGTAGAACCGGTTGATGAAGGAGCAAAAGAGAGAAAGAAAAACTACTAACACTTGTGAATTTGATTGAAGTGAATGAGATAAATGGTAGATATAAGACTTTTATGTAAGTGTGAAATAATTAACAATCACAAACCATACCATATTTAATGTCTCCCCTCCCCCTTGGTCGGCCAAGGGGGGAGGTATGAGACAAAAATATATATATATTTTTTTTTTAATGTTGTATAATTTGTATAATTTGTAAAGAAAATATAAGTAATTTGTAGGAATTTGTAACTTGTAGGATAAATGGAAATTTTGGTACAAGTGAGTTTTTAATAGCTCAAAATAGAATGTAATGAGATAATAAAAATTGTAAAAATACATTCCTTGTGAAATTTGGGTGATAAAATAATTATCGCATAATTTTTAAGAAACACAACGTAATAATTAAACTTTAACGATTAATATACCAAATAAATTTGAAACACTAAGAAAACTAAAAATATATTTTTTATAAACTAAATGTAAGTTTAAAAATACCTCGGGATCATTTTTTGAAAGTAATGGATTAAATATACAAAATAATAACTCACGCGATAAAGATTATTAAATATAAAAATTACGCGTTGAATGTGAAATGAAATGTCGTGAATGAATTGATATGATGCAAATGATGTCGATGAAATGTAGACTAATCCTAGTCCATATGAAATGTACGTGATGTCATGATCATGAATTCGCCGCTAAACCTCCAAGGTTACGCGAATTTGAAACAAGTAAACCAAGTTTACTATAAATGTTGAAATAATGAGACATGAATTGTGTCGAGAAATGACCTGAAAGTACGGGTTGTCACATCTCCTCAACCAGCAACTCAACCAACTGCTACAATCACACCACATGATCCTTCACAACCTCCATCTCAACATACTCAATTGGTTCCATACACAACAATGCTCAAAATTTGAAGCTAATGAGGGGAGGAATCGACGTCCGTTGCACTGCAACAAGGATTTTGCTATGATTGCTAATGCCTTTAGCCGTTATACTACTCAAATCCAACAACCGTATTACGTTCCTCATCTAATACAAAGAAATCAAGGCTATTGAACAATGGGCGGAGTTAAGAGTTCGAGAAAAGTAGTTATGGTCGTCGAGATGGTGGTCAAGGGTTTAATCATGGAAGTAGGAATAACAATCGAGCTCCGATTGGTGGAACAGAAATGTTCGAATGGGATTTGAATGGTCTTGATGCTACAACTGCAATGAGAAGGACACACGAAAAAGCTAATACATGCCCAAAAGCAAGGACTAAGAGCGGTGCTTATTTCAAAGAGGCTCTTCTTTTGGCTCTTAAGGATGAAAGTGGTGGATCTCTCAAACAAGACAGATTTTTATGGCAAATGCGATTTCCGGATGATGATATGGAGGACTTGCGGTGTCGGTATTATGTTGATGGCTAATATGCATGGAGATTTACATGGTGACTGAGGGCTGATGTATGACAACGTGATGGCTTGTCGGTACCCGAACAAACCATTTTCATCTCAGTCCTACTATTTCTCCGCCCAACATCGAATCCGGCAAGGCTCGGAATGTTCAAAATGGGCCATCCACATCTCATTGGGGCGATTTTCAACTAGACTCCGTAGTTATATTTGACGATCAAGATGACCAAACGGTCTCCCTTGATAATCAAATTGACTCCGTCGTTATACTTGGGATCTCGGTAATGATCATGTTGAACTCACGTTGAACACGCCGAACTTTTGCTTCATCCCAGTTTTTATCGTTTAATACAAGACCAACAGACCATAAGTGGACAAATTTCATGCCATTAATCCGGGACTTGAAATGCAAAATGCCATTTAACCAAGGATTTTGAATGTTTACAAAAGCAACTCAACTTTTTCAAAACTCAAGAAAATCGTGAAAGCGGTTTTGAAGCGACCTTTGCAAATCTTATCAAAACGAAAATACTTAGAAAGAGCAGAGGCGTGATCTAGCCCTTCAAAAAGAATGCTTTGTTATGCGAAATAGAACAAGCTGAAACATGAACATAAAAAGCAAATTAACGCTCTCACCTTGGAAAATCAAAAAGCTAAGGCTGAGTTGTTAACTTGTCAAAAACAGTTCTCTGCATACAAAAGCATTCAGCGAATAGATGATCATCTTGGAAAATCATCGACTTGCAAAACAAACTAACGAGTTTAAAGCTGTTGTTTACAAACATGGCGAGTCGGTCACAACCATTGAAAAGTTTACTTTAAAACCCAATCCAAATGGATATGGACCGAATCTTGCTGATTATAAACCTAAGCTTTCACCCAAAGCATTCAAACCAAATCCTGAAGTTTTCGAGTCACGAGAATATAAGTTGATAATTCTGTTGAGTGTTGTTGAATATCATCGTCAAGAAGGAATTAGATCTGAGAAGACAAAGTCGATCAAAATTAAAAGCTGTTGTTTACAACAAACCTTTTAATTATTCAAAACCGGTCACTTTCGTCACACCAACAGATTCTTCTAACACAAAGGGTTATCATAAAACACACGGAGTCTTCTAATGTTAATCCCCAACAGATTATGCACAAATTTATGGTCCTTTACCTTCGATCGGTGAAGAAATTCAAAACACGAAAATGAAAAATTCTTAGATATTTTGACATTTCATGGTGACCTCAAAATTTTACAACATGAGATAGAATATGTTAAATCAAAATTGATCATTTTCAATAAGCCTCTAGCGAGAACAAAGAGACATTTTCAGAAAAATCTTTACCTTAAAAATTTGAAAAATTGTGCATTAGCAGGAAAGGATTTCATAAGGAACTTGGATGATGAAGGTCGTTTTCGAGAAAAACATCTATTTCTAATACTAAGCGTAAAAGAAACTATTGAGAAAAGATGTTGATCGACTCTTGGAAGATGTCATCTGTTCTGATGTCCATAATGTTGTGCTATTGAATTCTTTGTCATATGCATTTGATTATATCTCTCATATGATTCTGTGGTAAATGTTGAGAACTAATAATGTATTAGATCGAGTCCTAAAATTTGAAAACAAACGATTGTCAAACGAACTTTCAAATGCAATACGTAATCTTAGTGGTGTCAAAAAGATATTCACGATCAACAAATTGCTTTTCAACACAAAATCGCCCAATTGCATACAAAATCTTCTAATCCTAAAATTGAGCAATTGGATGATCAAAGCGTGTCTTTTAAGTGTCAAATCTCAAAATATGAACAAGAACTTGTAAAAGTTAAAAGGAATATGGTGTCATATTTGATTTACTAAAAAGAGCTCGTGATGAAGCATCAAATGAACGATCATTATCTTATTTCACCAAGAGTTATGCATTTCTTTGGAAATGTTAGGTCTGAAAATCAAGATCTGATTCATATCTTCAAGTTAAAAGAATTGTTAGGAAAGTATAGACAACTTCGCCAACCATCATTAAGAGATTAGCCCATTAAACTTAGCACTCATGAACCTAGAATCCCTATGCAAATCACAAGTTGCTAACGTGCCTCAACTGAACGAGGGAATAGTTGCATCTTTTCCAAATGTCCGCACTTCATACAAGAAGCACTAAATCGAAGAATAGGAAGCTGCGACCTAAGAAAGATCAATCAGGGAATGCTAAAGTAGAAAGAACACCCTAGGAACTATAAATAAGACTCACGTTGCCTCCACTATAGATGTGCGTATTGGAAACAATGAAATGAGTGATGTAACGAATGCTAAACCGTTAAGTACTTTTGATATTCGATTGATGCACCTTGTTATTTATTGTGGTAAAAGTATGAATTCGATTGTCATGATATAATGTTGCTAAAGCTATCATCTCTCTCGTTTAAGGAATCCTAAGGCAAGGAATACCTCTGACCACTAATCTTTCTAAATTAATGCAGTAGGCCATGCATCTTTAGATTCTAAAGAAGCGCATTCTGTCCACTGTAGCTCCGTGTCACCTCCTAGGAATGTAGTACCACCTAGTTGCATTCACTAAAGACTAAAGAAATACTAGTTAGGAGATGGCAGGAAATGGATATATAACACACTAGGATTTACGTGGATACCTAAAGCTATTGATGTGTGTATATATCTACTATGCTTCTGAACCCTATCAACATTTGGGTTCCAATCACTTCTATTCCATGTGTGTAATGCGGCGTGATAATGCGGTGATCTGGTCATTCTCTGATTGTTGATAGCGGATGTTCGGAGCCACATGGCGAGCAATCTTAAACATTATCAAACTTTATTGCAAAGTTCATTTGGCCTTTATCAGGTTCGGGAATGATCACTTCCGGCTATCATAGACTCACGGAGACTATGTCAATGGGAACATCAAAATTGAGGGTTTACTATGTGGAAGGCCTCGGTCATAATCTGTTTCGGTAGGAATTGGTTTGTGATGGAGATTTGGAGGTTGCTTTCAGGGAGAAAACTTGTTTCATTAAATTGATCTACAAAGGAAATGACCTTATGTGGATCAGCGTAATTCTAGTCTCTACACTATCTCTATGAAAGACATGGTTTGGCTTCATCTCATTTGTTTACTTTCAAAGGCAACATCAACAAAATCCACGGCTTTGCACCGTCGTCTCTCACATCTAAACTTTCAAACCATCACCAACCTTGCTCACAAACTAGTTGAAGGACTCCCACTTTTCGGTATTCTAAAGATCACCTTTGATCAGCTTGTGAACAAGGAAAAAGCACTTTCATTATCATTTCCTTCAAAGATGGAACCGCGGCTCTGACATGTGCTCTTTCTTTACATGGATTTGTGTGGCCCAATGTGCTTTTGAAAAAGCGATTAATGGCAGCTACATCTTAGTAATTGTTGATGACTATTCATTGGACTTGGGTCTACTTTCTTGAAAGATCAAGCTCCACGGATGATCATCACCTTTCTCCAAAAGCGCGAAACAAGTTCACTCGTAACACGGTTAGCCTAATCGAGGCAGAGATAGAGCTGTTTGTTAGCAAACTCTTACGTGAATTCTATAGAAAGAAATTGACATCAAACATCTATTGCCACGTACGGGGAACAAAATGGAGTTGTCGAAGAGCCGAAACCGAGACGTTAGTGGGAAGGCTGCAAGAACAATGTTAATCAATGCTAAACTTCCGGATTACTTATAGGCGAGAAAGGCTGTATCTGCATGCTATACTCAAAACCGTTCTATGATTACAAGCGTACAACAAAAACACCTTTCGAGCTTCGTCCATATGAGGAAAACCGAATCTAAAACACTTTCATGTATTTGGATCTCTTTGCTGCTCGGAATAATGATCGTGATGACTTTAAAACTCAAAGCCAAAGATGACATTGGAGTCTTTTCTCGGATATTGTGATAATTCCAAAGGTTTGAATCACAGGTCGTGGTACAAAACTGGTGATGGAAATGATTCATGCTCATTTTGATGAACTACGGAAATGGCCACGGTATAGCGACTTAGGAACGGACCTGACCTTAAACTTCCCCAAACCCCATCATCGGTGAACAAAGCCCCGATTACTCGTCAACAAATGGAAGGTTATTTGCTCCATTTGTTCGTGTGATATTGATGAGCGTGCTCGGGTGTATCCGAGCATCAGCGATAATCTTTAGCATACGATACACGCTACAACAACTCGCGGCGGATGCACCTACGCGGTTGACTCCTGCAGCGGTTGAACAAAGGCTTCAAACAATGATGAATTTTGCATGATATTCTGAATGTAGTATCCCACGCTGCGTTTTGATCCAAATCGTTCTTCAACCCGTTTGCTAATGAACTTGCTGCGAGATGTGCGGAATCTTCAAGCAAACCATTTGAATCCCTCAGAATCTGCAATGTATATCAACATCAACCCTCCATAGATGGACGAAGACCATCCTCTGGAAAGGCATTATTGGCAGCTGAATCAACGATGCGTTACCGAACCAGCGTCTTCACGCAGAGCGGTGAACATTGCATTTAATGCACTCACGCATGCCAATCACGACCTAAAAACATCAAAGAGCCAATGACAAAGACAAGCTGATTGAATCCATGCAAGAAGAACTCAACCAATTCAAAGCGTCTTGAAGTAGGCTGGTTGAGAAAAGACCTGAGTCTCGTCATTGGTCTAAAATGGATTTGGAAAAACAAATTGGATGTACTGGAAAATTGTCCAGAATA
>OU343223.1:221787423-221885502 GCA_910596185.1 Chrysanthemum makinoi | reverse complement strand
GGGAGTCGCGAAAGAAGAAGGCCATGGATACAAATGCCAAGAGGGCAAGCTACAGTCAAGTATCGGCAAAGCTTTAAAGGAGAATTTAGAAACAAACCAAGAACAAGAGAAAAGCAACAAGCGTTCCGCATCCCGCAAAAACCTTTCAGAGAAAGGTCGACACAAAGGAGAACAAGATCTCCAAATCCGTCCCCAGCTACCGCAATCGAAGAAAATAATGACGGTAAATTATGTGAATTTCATGGAAAAGCAAGGCATACCACGGAAGAACGTCTATATATATATATATATATATATATATATATATAGGGAAGGGATCCAGTAAGAAGAAAAACTAAAATAAGAAGAATAAGAAGGATTTTTAGCCACACATTTCAAATAAGGAGGAGAATTTTAAGGGGAGATGCATCCATTTTTGTAGATGCATCTGAAATGAGTGGTTGTAGTTTCTTCTTATCATTCTTATTTTAATTTTTCTTCTTATTTGATCCTAACTCTATATATATATATATATATATATATATATATATATATATATATATATATATATATATATAGTTTGGATCAAATAAAAAGTTTTCTAGAATAAAAAGGATAAAAAGGGTTAGAAGTGTAAAATAAGTCATTTGATAAGTAATGGTATTTTAGACATTTACCACCACTCTTTATAACTCCTCATTTAAGCCTTTTAAATAAACCATTTAAGTTTCAATTTAGTAGTTAATTCACATTAATTGTTTCTTGCCATAAAGATGAAATGGCTCCTTGAGAATATTTTATAGCTTCTCAAGATGTGCTTCAAGCTTACGTTGTTGAAACTCAAAAAAATGCCGTTTTGTTTCTAATTCCTTCATTGTAATTATGTTATATTGTAGTCTTGTTTTGTTTCAAAGTTTCAACTTGTGTAATTCTGGTCTTTATTCTTCAATTTTAGTTATTTTATTTTTAAGCTTGGTGATGTTTTATTGTTACCGCATCATATAATCTAGGAATTTTTGTTGTGTGTCAGTTATCTTTTAACTTTTTATAAATGTATCAAAAAAGTATGTTGTCTTTAAAAATGAGTCACAAAAATTAGTATGTCATTAAAAAATTTAGTGTGTCATTTAAAATGAGTCACAAAAGCTTAGTGTGTCAATAAAAATATATTATGAAATTAAGTGTGTCAAAATCTTGATGTGTTACAAAAAATGTATCATAAAATTTAGTGTGTCACTACAAACATGTCAAAAAAAATTAGTGTGTCATTATATATGTGTCAATAAACATAGTGTATAAGGATGTGTGTGTGTGTCAAAATGTATATGGATGTGTCACTCTAATAAAAAAAAGTGTGTCAATATGTATAAGGATGTTTCTCTTTATTAAAAAGATGAGCAAATATGTCTGAGTATCAATGTGTCGAACTGTCGATATATATAAAGATATGTCACTCTATTAAAATAATGTGCCAATATGTTTAAGAATGCAAATCAAATGTGTCAATAATTTTAAAGATGTGTCACTCAATTAATATGATGTGCCAATATTTATAAGCGTATCAATCAAGTGTGTCGGTAAACAACATTTTGAATCAAAACTTGATTTAAAAATAGAAAGATGTTACGTTTTTTTTATAAACATATCGAATACAAGATTTTTTTTCCTACTCATTGTTTAAATAATAATAAATTACGTTTTATGGGGCATCACCATTTTAAATTCAAAATTTGTTCCATTATTAATTGGTAGCTATCGAAACAGCTAATGTGTATTAATTGGACGTGCTAAAATGACCTTGGTACCATTATGAATACATGCAATGACACACCTAGTCCTTTTAAGAGTTATATATTTACATTTTTTACCCAAAATGATCTTATACACACATCTAATTTTAAATGATACAATCCAATGGTTTATATTCCTTCTTATACTTTTTATCCTAATTTACTTTTTACACTAACCACACTCTATATATATATATATATATATATATATATATATATATATATATATATATATATAAAGAGGCATGTTAATCAGTCATATGCCACTTTTGCATCCATAAGCCCATGTCATTATTCCATGTCATCCGTTTTGTCCACGTAGGCTCTATATTATATATATATATATATATATATATATATATATATATATATATACATTATATATAAGAGGAGGCATGTCACGTCATAATGCCACTTGGCATCCCATAATGCCATGTCATATTTCCATGTCATCGGTTTTTGTCCACGTAGGCAATATGTTTTTATAAATTTCGTGTGTTAAAAAAGCAGCCCATGCAAGATTCGAACCTTGGGCTGGTCATCCACTAACAAGAGCCTCAACCATTATTACCATGTCACAAGTTGTGATATATCATTGCAATTCAAAATTAATATATTGACATAAACATTACCTATACCATGTTTAAAGCCGGATTGAAAGGGTGAAACATAGTTTTCTTCTCATTCAACATTCAAAATATCGAATCCCTAATCTATTCAAAAAACAGTCGCACGTAATCACTACAACAACAACAACCCTAAATCCAAGTAACCCTACTCTTCATCTAACCAAAAATCTCCGGAGCCAACGATTTCAAAAGAAAGTTATTATGAAGCTTTGATAATATCAATTTGAAAACTCACTCTATTGTGAATGTTTGACAATCCTTTACTCGATCCATTAGAGGTATCATTAACTATAAGCTCATATGATTTCCACCAGGTTATGAATTGTCTATTGTTGTTTGCAATTTTTAGTGATTTCTATTAATACTATTATTCCAGGGTCCAATTAAATCGTATTGTAGTTGAAAAGATTGGCTTCATACATAGCTGAGATGGTACGTATACACAATGTTGCGTGGTCAGAATGGTATTAGTTGATTCAGGTGCAGTTTTAAGTTTCTGTCTTTATGTCGTGCATGTTTGCATTAAATCATTTTTTGAATTGCACCTTGGGGTAACGGTTCATGTATAATTTTTGATTACAGGTTTATAGTTTTATGTTGTACTTTTAACTCTTGATTTGATGATGGTAAGGTTTTCCAATGGAGTTAGATTTAGATAAAAAAAACACATAACTTTCCCATATTTATTTTTTGTCAGTTATAATTTATTAATACTCATGCTAATCCAAGTAATCAAGTCACTACGTTATCCTTCATAACCGTTTAACACCAAAATTTTTGCTTTATTATAAGAGGGTGGGTCAGAAGAATAGTTTTCACCATGTTAGGGGTATTACCTGGCGGATCGTATAAATAGTTATATGTATTTAAATGTTGTGTTTTCCAGATGCAATTTTGTCATGCCAGAGACAAAATCTAGAAAAACCATCTGTAATAGCCGAAGATCGATACGCAGTCACAAAGCCATTGTTCAGCCATGGTCCAACACCACCTGTTTCTACTGGAGCTTATGGAGCCAACTTGTCTGATAGGTATATCCGATGAGAAGTTGAGTACAATATTAAAATGATGCATATATCATATTATTGACTGGATCACAAGGTTGTTGGCATCAATGTTTCAAGTAATCAAGTCACTACATTATCCTTCATAACCGTTTACCACCAAAATTTGTGCTTTATCATAAGAGGGTGGGTCAGAAGAGTTTTCACCATGTTAGGGGTATCACTTGGCGGATCTTATGAATAGTTATATGTATTTAAATGTTGTGTTTTCTAGATGCAATCTTGTCATGCCAGAGACATAAATTAGAAAAATCATCTGTAATAGCCAAAGATCGTTACGCAGTCACAAAGCCATTGTTCAGCCATGGTCCAACACCACCTGTTTCAGCTGGAGCTTATGGAGCCAACTTGTCTGAACCATCTGATATTTTCATGAGTACACAGTTTCGGATATCCAACTAAACCCGCCAAAAGATCAGTTTCCATGAACTCGAAAACAAGATGTAAGTTCCCTTTATGAGGGACACAATCAATCAATTCGATTATATTCAGATCCTTGAGGTATTTCAATAACTTAATCTCTCTAAGAGCAGTAAAATTCACTCCCTCTTTCTGCTTCAACTAAACCCGCCAAAAGACCAGTTATACACTTACTAAGACTTATGTTGTTTTCATATGTTGGTGGGTTGAATTTGGTATTATTATTATTTTTTTATTCTGAGCAATTACCTAATGTTTTATGATTAACATCTTCGTGTTGTGGTATATACATTGCAGGCTCTAATTAACACGAGTTTTTAGAAGGTTCTATGTGTTATGTATATGGTTAGTGTTGGTTTTAGAATGCGTTATGTTCTTGATTCCAAATTGCATCGTGGTAGTCTTAAAATTGAAAAATGCTTATTGGGTAGAGCCCTTCATCAGCCCCACCTTCGCCAAACAAAAATGCTACACAAATCTTACTAATGTGTTCCCCCTTTATTCATGTTATTACCCGACAATGGCTTAGGAAATACTGATACTACACATTAGCATATGGATCTTATAGATAATCAATAAGAGGTGGTTATAGTTGTTCGAGTTTACGTTTAGCAACATGTGGGTATGGTTTAATTTTGTTTAATTCATACTTTTTTATATTTGAACCATGATTTATACTGCATATTTTGTTGTTTCATTAGGGGTTGCTTGGATTAGCTTACCACCGAGAAGTCGTCGGTCTTGCAGTTTTAGATATTGGCTGTGTGAATAACACCTTTACTGGTGCTAATTGAGGTGGGTTTTTTTTTATACTTTCAATAAATATTAGATTTTCTGTGAGGAGTATGATGTTGAAAAAACTTTGGTGCTGATGAAGATGAAGATGAACATTTTTATATGTTAAAGTTTTATCATCTTGAAGTTGTGAATATGTATTTTTACAGCGTAAGCGACATCATCTCAACAGGCCGCGAAATCTCCAGTAAAGTTCTCAACATGAAAACGGTTATGATTTACAGTCATGGGAACAGGATACACAAGTTAAGGTTAGTACCCTTTTGACAAATAGTATGATTAGTGTCAACGACAAATTTCATTCGTTGATGTCGGTTATTTCGACAATGATAGTTACTTCAATTATTTGCGTCTAATTTTTTTTCACGAAGGAGTAATTAATATAACCATACTATATCTACCTTTATCATGTAACTGTGAAGTACAACTTTTCAGCTGACTGAGATAAAAAAAAATAGCCATTTTGAATTGTCGGCTTGTCGCGGACAGTGAGTGAGAAAGAACAGGCTCTGGTGTAAGTTATTACTTAATTTGTTAGGAGTGTGACTGTTTGCTGAGTTGGTTATGTTGTAAGCTGTGGTTAATTATTACGTGTGTGGAATTTATGTGGTTTAGGGCAGTAAAGATGAATTTCTATGTTTGGATTTGTGGCAACGGAGAACCGCATCAGCAGATTTCATCACTCAGTAAGCATCCCATCCGTCTTTGAAGCAAGAAATACCATAGAAGGGATATTGGACAAAAAATAAAAGTACTTTCATCGTTTCTATTTACAGCTATGAAGGAACCATAACGAGACTTGATGATACTAATTCCACTGAGTGGTCGGAATTTAAATGGAGGTGTCTCATAGTATGAGATTCTTTTAATCTGTTTATAGTTTCATAAAATGGTTTTCCTATTCGTCGAATGACTAAAATACTAATGAGTTCGAGATTGGAGAATAATCAGTTTGAGATTGCTTATTTGAAACTAAAAAAGCTGAAGCAAATATGAACACAATTGTTGCACTCGGACACAATGTTGACGGCTATGACAAACTGCCCACCAGCTCTAGGCGCCTACAACAAATAAGACGTGACAAGGTGAAACACCCACTGCAAGGTAATAAGACGCTGATATTTACCATAACCTTCTGATTATTTCAGGTGTTACTGCATACGATGTGTAAACAACGAATTCGTGTGGTTACTTATTTGTTTCATGGCTGTAGATACACCATCTGGGATTCAGTCTCCTATGATTTCTATCAACATGTGCACATCTTCCGATTCGATCTAAGGTACGCCTACCTTTGTCGTGCTAACCTGTTAGGATTTCTCAGTCACTTGCCTATAACTTAGGTTCATTAACAATTAGGAAAAGGTTAAAGCAATGTACCCTTTTATTGAATGTGGATTTTTATATGTACCTTCTGTGGGCTGTAGGTGGCGTTCAAGATGCGTGCCAGGAAGATATCATTGCTGCAAAAGTTTCCGTCTAACAAATTCCACAATGTTGCACTGGTATAGGTCGGTTACACCTGTTGGAATTCTAAGTCAAAGAAGGGTTGTTTACAGCTTCTAGAAATCACAGCCTTCTAGATGGCTGTCATCATTTATGTCATCATCTGTGTGAACCCATTATCAAGACTTAGTGTTCCATGCAGCCAATCAAGACCCAACAATCTGGACTACATCAATATACAACTATGACCATTCAGACCAGAAGCTGCTGGGTTTGTTATGGGTATAAATAGGGGTGTTTAGCAAGAGGTTAGATATCACAAACACATACAAAGTATTGTATAACATGTAATAGGTTTTGAGCTATTTTCCTATTATCAATCAAAGAGTTATTTTGATTATCTGTGTCTATACAATATCAATCTTTAATTGGTATCAGAGCCTGAGAGAAGGGGCTTTGAATTCATACCTGGTGTTTCCTTGAACCATGTCAGATGTTGAAGACGCAGCAGGTCCTCCACCGGTGAGGGTGAAGGAGGTCGGAACAACCACCATAGCATGTCCAATGCTCACATCCACCAACTACACTGTCTGGGCCCTACGAATGAAGGTTGTACTCAGAATTCATAAAGCTTGGTTAACTATTGAACCAGGAACAGACGAAAGTGAAGAAAAGAACAACCTGGCGATGGGTTTGCTGTACCAAGCAATCCCTGAGACTCTGATAATGCAAATAGGTGATGTCGATAGTCCGAAGGTGCTGTGGGAATCGATCAAAGCTCGATATGTAGGAGCTGATAGAGTAAAGGAAGCCACGTCGCAAACCTTGAACTCGAAGTTTGACCGATTGAAGATGCACGGAGACCGAGACCATTGATGTTTTCGCCGGAAAACTCGCCGAAACCGCTTCAAGTCCGCGTCACTGGAGAAACAATTGAAGAAGCGAAGCTTGTGAAGAAGCTGTTAAAGTGGTGCCCGAAAGTTTATCCATCTTGTTGCCTCCCTCGAGCAAGTGCTCGATCTGAAAACAGTTGGGTTTGAAGATGTGGTCTACCGTTTGAAAGCTTACCAAGAGCGTATTCGAAGTGATGATGGAGGTGATGAGCAGCAAAGGGTGATGTTTACTCGTTCGAGTGGTGGCGGATCGAGTGGAGGTAGCGGCGGCCGGAGTGGTGGTGATTTTGGTGGTTCTGGTTTTGTGTCGAGAGAGATGAAGGGGAAAGAGAAAGTGGGATTTAATAACCGGTCAAAGGGTTATTATCAAAAGAGTGTGGATAATGGATCCGGGTCGGGTGGATCCGGTTCTTCTAGTGGGTCAAAAGCCCAAAATAATTATAAACCCAATAAGCCCAACTCCAACTCAAACCGAAACCAGAAAAAAGATCTGTCAAAAATTATTTGCTACAGATGTGATAAATCAGGTCATTACGCGTCTAAATGTCGGACCGGACTCCATCAAAAATTCCAAGAAAGCAATTTTACGGAGCAAGAAGATACTGATGAAACTGTGTTTTTACACGAGACAGTATTTTTAAACGAAAAGAATGTGATACGTCTGGTATAACACACAAGAAAAGATGTGTGTGTATTGGACAACGGGCAAGTAATCACATGACGGGAAATCGATCGTTTTTCTCTGAACTCGACGAAGGAATAACCGGAAAGGTTAAATTCGGTGATAATTTGTGTGTCGAAATTAAAGGGAAAGGCTCTATTCTTTTCCAAGGAAAATCGGGACAACAACGATTGATGACGGAGATTTATTTCATACCGGATTTGAAAAATAATATTTTCAGTCTCGGACAAGCAACTGAAGCCGGGTGTGATATTCAGATGAAAGATAACTATTTGACGATGCATGATGCTGACAACTGCTTATTAATGAAGGTACAAAGAACTCCAAACCGCCTTTATAAAATAAATTTAACAATTGGAGTACCTATTTGCCTTCATTCGAGACTATGTGAAGACACGGCCTGGCATGCAAGACTTGGGCACATCAATTTCGAGTCAATGAAAAGATGTCCAAGAAAGGTCTAGTCAAAGGGTTACCTCATTTTAAAAATGAGAATCAATTATGTGAATCTTGTTTGGTGGGCAAGCAAACAAGAAAGTCATTTCCATTGATGACGACGTACAAAGCAACACGACCATTGGAGCTCGTTCACGGTGATTTATGCGGTCCGATCACACCGTCAACGAAAGGTCAAAATCGGTACATTTTCACACTAATTGATGATTTTTCACGATATATGTGGACTTTTCTTTTGAAGGAGAAAAGTGAGGCATTTTTACACTTCAAGAAATTCAAAGCCTTGGCGGAGAAGGAGCTCGGAAAGTCTTTGAAGATGTTTCGAAGTGATCGAGGTGGAGAGTTTACTTTGCTCGAGTTTAATTCCTTTTGTGATATAAATGGAATCAAACGACAGCTTACCGCCCCATATACACCACAACAAAATGGAATTGTGGAACGAAGAAACCGAACACTCATGGACATGATACGGTGTATCATGAAGGCGATGCATGTTCCAAATTATCTATGGGGAGAAGCTGTAAGACACTCTACAAATTTGATCAACCGCGTTTACACAAGAGTCCTTGGCGATACAACTCCGTACGAGAAGTTGTATAAAAGAAAACCGAATTTGGAGAATGTTCGTATCTTTGGGTGTCTAGCATATGTGAAAGTTGAACCGGTGAATCTCAAGAAGTTGGATGCAAGATCAAGACCACTAGTGCATGTTGGTTCCGAACCGGTACGAAGCTTATCGGCTTTTAACCCGCTACACAAAAATAATTGTAAGTCGAGACGTTATTTTTAACGAGACCAAATGGTGGGATTGGGACAAAGAAGCAGGTACCAATAATGAAGAACCGGGATCATTCATAGTTCCATGGGACTATCCAGAAGATAAGGCTATAAACCAAGGAGATGATGTAAGCAATGATCAAACTGAACCGATTGAATCGGATCACGATATTGAAGACGGAGTGCAGGTTCAAGACAACGAGCAACCAAGTCCGGTCAACAATAACGTGAACAATGTCCAAAACCAAAGGCCCACGAGAACAAGGAGACTTCCAACTCGACTGCAAGATTTTGTGCTTAACCTTAATAATCTTGATGAACTTCTCCTAATCACCAATGACGAACCAGATCGGTTGAAGAGGCGAAGAAAGAACCAGAGTGGGTCAAAGCCATGAATTCAGAAATCAATTCGATCAACAAGAATAACACTTGGATTCTTGTGAACAAGCCTATGAGGGTGAAGGTGATTGGACTCAAATGGGTGTTCAAACTGAAGAAAAATGCAGACGGCACCATCATTAAATACAAGGCAAGGTTGGTTGCTAAAGGGTACGTGCAACAAACTGGTATTGATTTTCAAGAGGTATTTGCACCAGTAGCTCGAATCGAAACCATCCGGTTTCTTATTGCATTAGCCGCAACAAATGGGTGGGAGCTTCACCACTTAGATGTCAAAACGGCTTTCTTACACGGAGAATTGAAGGAAACCGTTTATGTGTCACAACCGGAAGGCTATATAAGGAAAGGCAACGAGCATAAAGTGTATTACCTTAACAAAGCACTTTATGGTCTAAGACAAGCACCTCGAGCATGGAACACGAAGCTTGATGGAATTTTGAAGGGGTTGAAATTTCACAAGTGCTTGAAAGAACCATCGGTGTACCGGAAGCGAGAAGGAACTAACTTGCTAATTTTAGCAATTTATGTTGATGATTTATTTGTTACAGGTACAAATTTGAACATGATCAAAAGATTCAAATTTGAGATGTCCAAGAACTTCGAGATGTCAGATCTTGGAAGATTGACTTACTACCTGGGAATTGAAGTCAAGCAAGAAGAATCGGGGATTACGATAAACCAAGAAGCCTATGCTCGACGCATTCTGAAGGAAGCTGGATTACAAGATTGCAATCCAACTCACATTCCCATGGACCCGGGAACCAAATTGTCAAAGGCCGAAGATGAACCTGAAATCGACCCGACACAATATCGAAAGGTGGTAGGATGCCTTAGATATCTCTTGCAAACAAGACCCGATATGGCATATTCGGTTGGAGTTGTTAGCCGATACATGCAAAGTCCAAGAGAATCACATGGTCATGCAATTAAACGCATTCTGAGGTACTTACGAGGAACAACGGGATACGGAATTAAGTACGAGAGGATGGGTCAAAACAGAATCATTGGTTTAGTGATAGTAGTCACAATGTTGATCCGGATGACGGAAGAAGCACACCTGGTCACATTTTTCTACTATGGGTTATCTCCGATAACCTGGTGTTCGCAAAAGCAAGATACCGTTGCTTTATCATCTTGCGAGACAGAGTTCATGGCAGCTACCGCGGTTGCTTGTCAAGCAATATGGCTTCAGGATTTGCTTGGAGAAATTATGAACAAGACGCAAGAGAAGGTGGTTCTTAGGGTTGATAACAAGTCTGCTATCAAACTAACGAAGAATCCCGTTTTTCACGGAAGGAGTAAACACATTCACACAAGGTTTCATTTCATTCGCAATTGTGTTGAAAACGAACAGGTGGAGGTGGAGTATATTCCCGGTGAGAAACAGAAGGCGGACATACTCACGAAACCATTGGCACGAATCAAGTTCAAGGAAATGCGGAGCTTGATTGGAATCAAAGATATCTCTAGAAGGACTTAGAGATTCGGGGGTGATTGTTGGAATTCTAAGTCAAAGAAGGGTTGTTTACAGCTTCTAGAAATCACAGCCTTCTAGATGGCTGTCATCATCTATGTCATCATCTGTGTGAACCCATTATCAAGACTTAGTGTTCCATGCAGCCAATCAAGACCCACAGCTGGACTACATCAATATACAACTATGACCATTCAGACCAGAAGCTGCTGGGTTTGTTATGGGTATAAATAGGGGTGTTTAGCAAGAGGTTAGATATCACAAACACATACAAAGTATTGTATAACATGTAATAGGTTTTGAGCTATTTTCCTATTATCAATCAAAGAGTTATTTTGATTATCTGTGTCTATACAATATCAATCTTTAACACCAACGTGGCCATGACACTATTTTCTCTTACAGCTTCGTACGGACATACTTATTTCAGAACTCACACCTCCTTTTTATAAAAATGTATACACTTGCAGGCTGTGGTCCGGTCTAACGGTTTATCTTTTAGTAGTGACAATGGGTTATTGAATAAATCGTGCTGCCACTGAGATAGATGTTGTTGTTTCACGTGCGCCGACCAATGCCCATGTTGTTAACTATTTGGATAATGTACCCAGCTGTCCGATTACTAAAAGTAAGCTACCTACCTTAAATTCCGATATTTGTCATATAATTGATGGTTTACATGTGCATAGCCTTTACCATTCTATTATTTTCGCATGTATAGATGAATCAGTGCACATTCGGTCCTCTTACTCGCATCAGACTAACACGCGCGTACAATCATTGGCTACAGGTATTTTAACCAATAGATACATCTTCATTTTTGGATATCTTTTAAACAAAATTTCCCGTTTTCTTTTTGCTTTTTTTGGGTTGCGAGTGCATCAAATACTACATTATACAGGCTGCTGTCGCACCAAAGTCTCTATTATGAAATATAAATATACTTTGGTATCATTGGCTACAAGTATCTTAACCAATAAATCTACTTTTTTATTGATGATGTTGTAAATCCCAGACCCATATACTTTCCTATTTGTATGACGGCGCAACAGATTAAAAACCAGATACACGTGTGTGTGTGTGTCAAAGTTGATGATTCTGGTGCTAAATGACGTGGTAGTTCACATTTGCGTGATCCAAGTTTAGGTTCATCGCGTCGTAGATTTTGCGACACAACATCAATGAAAAAGTAAATTCAGATTTCATAGTAGATGATTTGGGAGTGTATACTGCGTCTCAACTCTCGAACTTGAATTTGAGCTTTGGTTTGTATGTAAGTTAATTTATGTGATATACTGATGTTTGTTTTAGAGTTTCACTTTCGTTCAATAAACTATTGTCAGGAGATACCTGCCGGTGGTTAATGCTTGAATCCGGGAAAATGCAAATGGAAGCGGGCTCAGCTAAGTCTAAAGTATGCAAGGGTTCAGGTAACAAATCAAGGTAGGCATTTTCTGGTTCTTATATCATTTAGTTTTAATACATGATAGCTTATTTACTACCTGGATGCAACATATATATAACTTTACGATTATATATCAACGATGATGTTGGGATATTGTGTTTTGTAGGATTCTTACCCATGCCTTAAGACCAGGCAAAAGAATTGAAATTGAAAATCGAAAGTATCAAATACAAAGAGGTATAAGGCTAGCCCCAATAAGAGTAATCGCAAGTCGATCGTGGTGATGTGGCGATCGAGTGGAGTCGATCGCTGCTATTGTGGTGAAATCGATCGAGTGGCAAAAAGAAGCAATTCAATCTTCTGGCCGATCGAATACATTTGCTATGTTACCGTTTGTTTCCATCCAAAAAGAAGCAATTCCATCCGTTGCATATCCAATAAAACAAAAAAAAAACATTACCGTTTGTTTATTAAAAAAAAAATACAATTAAAACTACCCTATAAATACACAACATATTTACACACTAAACTCACAAATCTCATTTCACACATTCTCTATATTCTTTTACACACTATGAGTTTTAATTCTTACGAGCTATTCATTGCCGATTCGTCATCGGATGATGAGCGCAGTTAGTACCGAGTTTATGATTTTTTGCGGAGAGGCTGGAGGCTATTCAAGCCTCAAAAAAAGTCTCACGAACCCAAGTTAGTAGGGATCGTGTGGGTGCTCATAACCGTTTAGTTGATGCTTACTTCAGTGAGACCCCAAGATACGGCGATACAGCATTCCATGATCGTTTCCGTATGAGCCGACGACTATTCACACGAATTGTCCGAGATATAACCGATCATTCACCTTATTTCCAACAAACACCTGACAGCAGCGTACTTGGTATTTCTCCATTGATAAAGTGTACTTCGTCAATCCGTCAATTGGCATACGGGGTCAATGCTGATGCTCTAGACGAATACGTGCAAATGGGTGCGTCAACAATTCGTGAGTGTCTCGAAAAATTTTGTGAGGTGATAATGGAGTTATATGGTGCAGAGTATTTGCGAAAGCCGACGGTTAGTGACATTGACAAACTCTATGCTCATCACTACAAAAGTCATGGGTTTCCTCGATGATAGGAAGCATCGATTGCACAGATTGGCCGTGGGAGAATTGCCCACATGCTTTAAAAGCTCAATTTTGTAGGGGTGATCACGGGCAAAATCATTTCATTTTATTGGACGTCGCGTCACAAGATTTATGGATTTGGCATGCGTTCTTTGGTGTTGCCGGGATGAATAACGACGTAAATGTTTTACGTGCATCGCCTCTTTTCAATGATCTCAAAACAGGGAGAGCACCGGATGTGGAATTCGTTGCTAACGGCGTGCCTTATAAACGCGGATATTATCTTGCTGATGGGATATATCCGGAATACTCGGTTATTATGAAGTCCATTAAAAATCCTGGGACGAATGATCACAAACGAATATTGTATAAGATGATGCACGAAGCAACAAGAAAAGATGTGGAACGTGCTTTTGGTGTACTAAAGAAGAAGTGGCTAATGATTAAATATCCGCTAGAGGTTTGACAAAGAGCGTCTATCGCATATAATGTACACATGTATCATATTACATAATATGATAATTCAGGACGAACAGTCGGCGATATCTCCCGTATTCTTTCCAGCAGAGCAGCACCGTTCTTATGATCACATAAGAACGCATGTGGAATCGTTGAAAATTACCAAGGAGATATGCAACAGAACATCTCATCTTAGCCTCAAAGCCGATTTGGTGGAAGACATTTGGCATCGTCATAATCAAAACTAGTTTAGTCGTTGTATTCGTAATGTTTTAATTTTATTTGAATTATTATGTAACGTTTTAATTATTAATGAAATTTTATTTTGTGTTAAAAATATTGTTTTTTTTAAATTGAACTTGGTCGCCCTTACTGGGGCACCTAATCGCCTGAAGGTCGCCGGAGAGAGAAAGCTGACGTGGCAGGGAAAATGAGGGGGATTGAATCCCCTCATTGGGGCTAGCCTAACAAGCAAGGTGGAAAAAGAAGAAGTTTATCAGTTAACAAATATGGTATTTATAGTTCTTTTTATAGCTTTTAGCTACTGTTTTTACAACAGAATTTGGGGTGTTTGGATATCAGAAATATGGCAGACGCATGTCTGTTTGGACGACAGAAATATCGAGCATTTGCGTGATGTTTTTATGCCTTTGTGTGCTTTTTTTTACACCTTTTGTACAACATAACTTTGTGCATCCACTGATATATATATATATATATATATATATATATATATATATATATATATATATATATATAGTGTAGTGTTCAATGCAGAACCAGTTTTATGTACAGAACTTTACAGAACCAATTAAAATGAATCTGGACCATTGGATGAGCTTAATCAATGGTCTAAAAGATGTGTGGCACAATTGTAATAAAATAAAACTTTAGATATTACCTTTTAGATACTGGAAGGGTAATATTGGAATATCATCTAATTTATTTTTTAAAACCGTCATTTATTATGGAGATTAGGTCAAAGGAAAAAGAAACCACTCAAACATTCTCTCCCTCTCACAGCCTCCAAAATTAGATCTAACCAAATAATCATCTGTCACAAACATAAAAACAACGCAATAATCTCGATCCCGTTTTTGGCCGATTAAAACTTTGATTTTGATAAGGTAATCAAATCGTTATTATTTTGTATTTAATTGGAAGTACGATTATTTTTTTTTACACGATCTGGTATGTGGTTGGTTTGTCAGTAGTTAAATATTCCTACCAACGTTGGATCTCCCACTAGACAAAAGTATATTGTTATCTTATCTTATGAGTTATGAGTAAACAAGTGCATATGTGTTCAATACGTGTATATAATTGTGTGTGCATATGTGTTCAATACACTTGAAGTAATTTGGGTTTTCAAATTTGGTCTTTTGAGGCTTAAACATATGAATTATTTTCAACTTACTATCAAGTAGTAGTCTGTTGTGTGGTTTAGTTGTTGGTTCTGTGTAATCACTTTGTTTGTGAATGTGGTTAAAATCTTGAGATTCTAAGTTATTAGCAGTCATTTAGGTAATGATTTGTGTTATTTTGTGTTTATGATGTTCATGAGTTATGCGTGCATATATGTTTTTGATATTGTGCATGTATGTTTATATGGTTTAGATTAATGGACCGCACATTATTTATTCTTTTTTTAGTTTTTATTTTTGTTTAATGATAGTTGGACCAAATATTTAATTTTTAGTTTTTGTTTCGAAACAGGTGTTGTGTTTTTGGTGCTCTAGAAATACGCTTTTGATTGAAGCTTATGTGGCCACCGGAAACATACATGTTTTTCGAAGGCGTGCACCTATATTCTAATGAATTTAATGAGAAATCACAGCGTGCACATATGCTCTTGGAACACGTGCACATATGTTCAAAAGAATTGGACGAGAAAGTGAAGAGTGCACACATGTTTTTAAACGGCGTGCACATTTATATTTAACAATATACTTGTACATGTATTGTATTTGATTTTATATTAACTTTTGTGTATACTATATATGTTATTGGTTTGTTATAAATTGTTAGAGTTTACATGTGTGTTTTTATGTTTACATATATATAGTTACCATTTTAAGCAAATAAGTTTTGACATCTAAATGCAAGAAACACATGTATATTTACTATATTTAAAAAAAACACATATGCATTTGATTTTTCTATAAAACATGTTTGTTGAAAAAAAACATATATGCACTTGAGATTTTTTTGAAACCATGCATGCTATAAAAATTAAAAACTTAAAATAAAAAAAATAAATAAAAATAAAAATAATAAAAAAAAATAAAAATTAAGGGTAAAAAAAAACGTTTTTAATCAAAAAAATTTAAAAGAAAGTAAATATAAGTTTTTACTATTATACCCTTGTCATTTAAATAAAAATATTTAATAATACTAAATTCTTATTGGTTCAAAGTGGTTCTGTAAAGTTCTGTACAAAATAATGGTTCTGTATTGAACGTGACCCTATATAGTGTAGTGTATCTTTATTTTGAGAACCCTGTTAAGTGCGAGAACTGCGAGAACTCTTTTTAGACCATTGGATGAAAAGATCAATGGTTATAATTGAAGGTGGCAGTTTTGTAATTATACTAAAATTAAAACATATTTAATTTAAAGAAGAAGGGTATTATAGGGTTTTACTAAATATGTTGATAATAAATAACATTTACATCTCAAAAACCTACTCATCACATCTGCACATCTCTCCAACTGCCGCCCTCTCTCCTTTTCTTCTAGATCTAAAAGCTGCCTTATGTCTTCTTTAAAAAGTCGCCGGAAAATATATGAATTATCATATTAAAATTACAAGGTAATGATGACTTATTCATTTTGTACTATTACATAAAACGTACAAGATCATTTGTCGCCAAAGAAGGTTTGATTTTTAATTTATTTGAATCTTTTTCTGCTATAAGATTGTAACTGATATATTTGTTATAGCGTAAATCAAGTTGTGTTTTCTTTCGTTTTGGTCTCGACTCACACGGCTAGTCACAAGGTTTTGGGTCGAGGCCTAAAGGGTCTCAGAATTTTGACTCGGATTCATGTGTTTAACCCGTTTGGGGTTTGAGAAACGGTGCCAAATCTCAGCCACGAGGAGAAGAAAACCAAAAACCTCCTCGGAATCCTCCGCTGCCGCTGTTTGGGTATCTTGTTGCCACCGGGTATGAGTTTTTTTTTTCTTTCTTTCTAGATCTATATATTTTTTAAGTTTTGAAAGTTTTTTTTTAATGAATTCATTTATTGTATTTATAGATCTCTGTTTTTTTTTTTTATTTTTTGACATACTTTTCAGATCTTCCGCTGCTAACTCGCCGGAATCCTCCAATGCCGCCGTTTGGATATGTTTTTGCAGATGTCGAGGAGTTGTGACAACTTTTTTTTAATGAATTAGGGCATTGATAACACCCGATTATGGAAAGCTTGTTGTCATCGTTGATGTCATCGATCAAAACAGGGTATGTATCTGTTTGTTTTAATTCGATTGTTGTTACTGCTGTAGGTCTACACATTTATGTTTCATTTCCTTAAAAGATATGTAAACTGGCCTAAATAAATTGGTTTATGAGATCTAGGTTGTATTATTTGCTATGGCTTTAAAAGTGGATTGATGAGATTATTTCAAATTCACATAAGCTTACAAGGCAAAAAAGCTAATTTAAACACCCTTTTATTTATGGGTTTTTTACATTATTATCTGAACCCGCTTTATTGATGAAGAGGTTGACACATCTAGTTTTTTATCCTTGAAACGAATGGATTTATAATTTTTAATGAGTTATGCCATTTTTATTGTTTATTTTGAGGTTAACTATATTTATTTTAACTATGAAATCAACATGGTTTACCTTTTGGAACATGTAGGTTCAAAACATGTATGTTTTATAACTTGAATGCTTCTAAACATGTATGCTAAAAACATGTATGTTTCTAAAAAAAACTTGTGTTATTAAACATATTTTTCTTTTAAAAATTTGTGTTTTTGATTTTTATTTTTTTATGTTTAATAGTTTATTAGTAGTTTACTGTTGGTATGACTTTATTCTATCTTCATTCATATCTAATAGTTTCAATACAATTACAAAACATGTATGTTTCATAACAATTATGGTTCAAAACATGCATGTTTCAAAACATGCATGTTTGACAACAAGTCTGTTCTCAAAGCATACACGTTCTCATGAACATGTATGTTTTGATAGTTGTTTATGATTAAACATGTTTGATATACCCAAGATTGTGTATATGCGTTATGATAGTTATGATTAATTTTTGTTTTTTATTTGTTGGAGGTTTAATTGTTTTTGTGCATGCTTGTTTTAGATTGATGAAGATGATGATATCATTAAAGACTATGGAGTGGATTAATACAAATATACATGAAGATAATTTGCGACTTTTGAAGATATACGATTATTGCATATGTGTTTTTTGTACTTGTAATTAAATGAAATGTAACATTTAAGTATATGAATCTTGTTTTTTCTTTTATAATGGTTTATGTTTTTTAATTTATGCTTCAAACTTCAAAAAAATAATAATAATGCTAGCAAAAAACATACATGTACTTCACTAAAAAACATACATGCACATCATTTAAAAAACATACATGCACGTCCTTTAAAACAAACATGTATCTCATTAAAAAAAAACATGCATGCACCTGTAAGATTATGAAACCATGCTTAAAAATAATAAGAATAATAATAATAATAAATCCGAAAATTTAGGAATGCTTAAAATAAGGATTTAATAAAAAAAAATAATAATAATATAAAAAATTGTATTTTACTATAATACCCTTTTGGATTAATAATAATTTTTAATATATAAAAAAATCTCATTGGTTTAGAGGGGTTCTCACAGTTCTCGCACTTAACAGGGTTCTCAAAATAAAGGTCCCCTATATATATATATATATATATATATATATATATATATATATATATATATAGTGTAGCGTTCAATGCAGAACCATATTTATGTACAGAACTTTACAGAACCATATAAATCAATCTAAGCCATTGGATGAGTTTGATCAATGGCTATAATGAATTGTGCCATTGATGTCATTATTTGAAAGATTAAGGTATCACTTGTAAAAATAAAAGGGTAGTATAGGAAGTTTGCATCTACTATTTTTTAAACCGTCCCTTGCTTACAGGGATATGGAGAAATCATTTTATGGTTTATCACTTCTCCCCATCTCCTTCTTATTTCCAGATCTACACAAGATTATCATCTAAAATTATTCATTCTCACTGTCACAAAAACCTAGCCGCCTATTTTTTATACCACGACCTCCACCGTTGTCACATTCAAACACGGTTGTTCCTCGAACCTAACTGCGATATCCAATCCTTCGTTAACTTCTTTAACCGATTTAGGGGTTATCTTTAACTGATTTAGAGGGAGGACGACGACTATAAGATGGTTGTGTGACGGTTTGGATTTTTTTTAGCTTTATCCTTTAAATATGTGTCGAAGGTTGTGTGATGGAGGAGAACCAAGGCGGTTGTGGCTGGATGAGGAGGACAGCAGCGGCGGTTGGATTAGGATGACGGCGGCAGCGGCGGCTGGCGATGGGGTATCCTTTCCAGGTTCTCTTTTTTGTTTCACTAGTTTCCTGTTTGCTATTCTATGGGCTTTTGACTTTTGTTATTGTTCATTTTGTAAAACCTCATAATGTTATTAGGTTTTAATGATCAAAATTCAATTGTTATAGTTATTTAGTTTAAACATTTATAATCTTTTTATATTTTCTAAACTGTGAAAAATCAATTGTCCTCCTAACACATGACTGCAACATTGACAATTTCTATTATAGTATATTAATGATGTATAAAGTTAGAAACAATTAATAAAAGTTTGTGAAAGAAAATGTTGGGATCTGAGATCAAGGGGTAGTTATTCATACGTGGCTATGTTTTTATTCATACGGGGGCTATATTTTTTTTTTTTTTTTTTTTTTTTTTTTTTTTATCAAAAGCTATAAACCTGAAAATGCGGAACTGTAAATATAAAGTTTAATAAGCCAAATGCTTAAAACTGTCAGAAATACGGAACAAAAACTGGCAAAAACTGTGTTGTACTGAAAAAAGTGGGGGGACAAAGGGAATATTCCCTGAAAAAGTGGGCAGGGCTATGGAATAGCCCCGTATGAATAGTATGACCCGAGATCAAATGTTGAAGTCTTCGATTATTGTACGTGCATATCATGTAGTGAATGTTTGGAATCAAATGGTGAATAGAGGGTACGTATAAACAGAAAATCATTTGAAGGTGGCTTCTTTAATTAATCGCGAACTTTCTTGTTAGTGTACACTTACAACAAAGTTCTTTTTTTAGTCTTTGTTTTTGTTTAATGATAGTTGGACCAAATATTTAATTTTTTGTTTTTGTTTTAAAACAGGTATTGTGTTTTTGGTGCTCTAGAAATACGCTTTCGATTGAAACTTATGTGGCCACCGGAAACATACGTGTTTTTCCAAGGCGTGCATCTATATATTCTAATGAATTTGATGAGAAAGGGCGGCGTGCACATATGTTCTTGCAATGCGTGCACATATGTTCAAAAGAATTGGACGAGAAAGTGAAGAGTGCACACATGTTTCTAAACGGCGTGCACATTTATATTTAACAAGATTCTTGTACGTGAATTGTATTTTATTTAATATTAATTTTTGTGTATACTATATGTGTTCTTGGTTTGTTATAAATTGTTAGAGGCTACATGTGTATCTTTGTGCTTTTGTTTATAAATTTCGATAATCAAATAATGTACACTTAAAACATATATGCAATTACCATTTTAAGCAAATAAATTTGACGTCTAAATGCAAGAAACACATGTAAATTTACTATGAAAAAAAACACGCACACTTGATTTTTCTAAAAAACATGTTTGTTGAAAAAAAAAAAAAAAAAACATATATGCACTTGAGATTTTTTTTAAAACATGCATGCTGTAAAAGAAAATCCGAAAATTAAGGGTTAAAAAAACGTTTTTAATTAAAAAAAAATCAAAAAGAAGGTAAATATAAATTTTACTATTATACCCTTTTCATTTAAATAAAAATATTTAATAATACTAAATTTTTATTGGTCTAAAGTGGTTCTGTAAAGTTCTGTACAAAATAATGGTTCTGCATTGAACGTGACCCCATATATATATATATATATTTCCGAATACTTGTTTTACATATAGGTGGGCACTATTTGGAGTTTTATGTATTTGTTAGTTAGTTTAATTTGGAACAGGTACATGTATACTTTGAATCAAATTTGGTGGTGCAAAAATAAGGTGTGTTCGGATCAGGTTGTGAAAGAAACGAATGGTGTTTAAAGTGGACTCCTAATGTACGTATCAGGTCACTGCCTAAGTTAAGTCTGTTACAGGTATCTTTTGATAAAGGGGTGGTTAATGAACAACAAACTCTTTTTTTTTCTATGTAATATATATGAGTGCAACGCTATACTACGATGATAATAAGCTTTTCTTTTTTTGGATCTTACATTATAGGCACTTGATCTTTTAGCTGTTATCTCTTCTTTGTTGGACAAATGGAGTGGCATGGATAAAGTGAAAGCGAAGAATTACATATTCAGTTTTCAGGTATATATACATATTCACTTTCTTAAGTTTTTTATTTCTTAATATTGTGACTTTTGATTTTCTTGCTCTCGGTATGGTAAAAGTGAACTTTCTGTCTGACTTGCCACTTGGCTTATTTGGAATTAGAATAGCCAATAAGCTCAATTTTAAAGGCTTATAAGGTGATCGACTTTTTTAATTTCAAATAAGCTCATAAGCTAATTATCCAAACACCCTCAACAACCCAAAGTTTTGAAAAATCCATTGTACATATCTGGAATTTCTTACATGGGAATTGTCACGTCTATAATCACTTTAGCTGTATAACACGTAAATGTTTATGTCCTTTGATACTATATCCGATTTGATTTTTAAACACTGTACAGTTGGAACTATGTTTTCGGTTTTTGTCTCATATACTTGAGGAATATGCTGGTATCCAACTCCCTAGCTCATATATTCTAATGCTATTTCTGATAGGAACCATCTCCCGGTTTCTTGAGAAATAGAAAGATAGAATTGCAGTTGTGGTCTTCTGCACAATTATAGCGAATGATACTGAAATATATAAGAGGTAAGCTGGTAATTGTGTCTGTTGATGTACACTTTTATGGAGTAACCAATAGGGCATTGGAAGAATGGTGGTCTTAAAATAGCTACAAGCTTAGTTTGTGTGGTCTTACGTTGTTCGTGTTGTGTCCGTGCTCAAGTGGTTTGCCATCAGATCTCTTTCAAAGATTCACATCAACAGTTTAGATTGCATGTATGTTTTCTATGATATTATCATCTGATTTGCTATATTATTAAAAAAAATGCCTAATTTGAGCTATAGTGAAGGAGACTTAAAGTTGGTACTTGTGAATGATGAACATGTTTAGAGAGCTGGTAGGGATAAATGGAAGCCTATGTCAGATTCTGTAAGTTGTATTTGCTTTCGTATGTTTAGTGTTCACTTTATGAGCCCATGTTTGTGATATGTACTAGATAGTGAGGTGAAACTCTTTAGCTTTACGGATTATTGTTCATAAATATCTTATGGGTATATGAGTATTCGATTGAAAGCTAAAATAGAAAGAATCTTGAATTTGATCACAGTAGGATTGAAGAAAATATGTTGAGGCCGTGGTTGATTGGGAAACCAGTACTCACGATGCCTTTTAAACTATTGGCTTCTCATCATCTTCGTGTAGCTTTGACTATTCCTGTATACAAATCCAAGCTTCCTCCAAATGCATCTATCCGAGATCGGATTGAACCTATTGTTGGGTACTAATTCGCTTCGTATTTTGTTGTGTTTGGAACTAATTATTGCGGGTTTGGGTTACTATAATCAATTTAAGATAACTACGACGGTGAGCTTTGGTACTGCTTATCCAAGTCCTTATCCATTATTTTTTTAGCAAGTAAGCATTTTGTAGTCTTTGGATAAAGGTCAACTACTTATATTAGAGTAATGAAAAACCCGATGCTCATTTATGCAGGATCATGAATTCAACTGACAATGGAATACCAAGTTAGTGTTGTTTAACTGGCTTTTGCCTTCCTTCCAATTCAAGTGATTATTTTGTACTCAAACTCTAAATATGTATCTGATAAATTTAAAAGCCCAAAAGAAAGATTAATAATTCTAATAATAACTAATAATAATAATAATAAAACTTGAAAATAGGATTCCATGGAAAATATTTTGTTAAAATGATATTTTACTGTTTGGTTGAGATTATAGTTTTTGAAAATGCTCCATTTCTAGAGCTCATGCTTTTAAGCTTATTTTTGGACTTATGAGGTTATGTGAATTCTGTTGGTGTTTCATTATCCCACGTTTTCCGTTAAAACTTATGGGCATAGAGAAGCTTATCACATAAGCTTATCATGATTCAACATAAGCTTATTTAAGCCCATAAGTTCAAAATAACCCGAAAAAATGGGCTTATAAAACTTAAGACGAAGTCACATAAGCTCATAACCCCAAAAAAATGCTTAAGCAAATGGCTTATGAGCTTATAAACTGGAGTTTCTACCTTATTTCAGTTCAGAAGCTTATTAGCTCATCTGATAAACTAACACAAACACATCAGTTATTATGTTTTTCCCACTTTTTTGGTAAAGTA
Organism: Chrysanthemum makinoi; assembly: GCA_910596185.1. NCBI lineage: Eukaryota > Viridiplantae > Streptophyta > Magnoliopsida > Asterales > Asteraceae > Chrysanthemum > Chrysanthemum makinoi. The sequence continues at coordinate 221,862,003 of OU343223.1, read as the reverse complement.
TGTATTTTTACTCCTAAAAGTAATTCCTTATAAGAACCAATGTGAATTTTCGTAATCATAAGTTTTAGAGTACTTTAAGGTGGTAGCCAAAGTATTTTTATTCTATGTGTGGTTACTGAATATGGTAATGGTAAAGTTAGTAATGCGTTTTACATTATATATCAAAATTTTTTTTTCTCCAAAACTCATGATTACCGTAATTGATTACAAAAAAGTATTTTTCGGGAGAGGTATTCCAATTCAGGCTAACCGTTGGAAGTTAGCATATAGCTATAATGTACACGGCCTAACCAGTATTCTCATGGTCATTTCCAAACTTGAGCAAGTATAATTAATAGAAAACAGATTCCATCATTTTTCATACTTTCCAAAGTTAAACGCTAAAATGGTTTTTTTTTTTTATATTCGTTAATAGGTTATTGCAGAACAACAACATTTCATGCCACGTTCCGCCAAGCATAGGTCACCATCCAAAGTTACAAACATTGGATCTTTCGAATAATAAGCTAACTGGTCACTTGCTTGAGTCACTTAGTCATTTGAATGGTTTACAATATCTGTAAGTAGCCATACAAATTTTTCGAGAAAAGTGATTGTTCTGATTAGGGGTTTTGGTTTGGTAATAAATGATCCTTGATGCCGAATAACAAGTAGGTGGGATATACGTTTTGACTGCCAATCACAGTAATGCTAAGGACATCGTAAAAAGAAACAAGAAGGGTGATCCCATTCTCAAGGATGGAGAGGTTCAAATTCTAACATCACACACTCTTTAGCCGGTAAGCTATATGATGTATTATTTTGGCCTTCTGTGTTGTATATAGAAGTGCTTAGTTCATGTGTCGTAAAGATTGCAACAGTGATCATGAATTGGACCCACTTTGAACCAGCAAGATATATCGTAGACTTATAGTGGCCACATCAAGAAAAGGAGCTTGCAGAGATCGAAACAGCTTTTTTCAGATGTTGGGACTGTAGCGATAGCGAGAGTACTGTAAATGTCGTTAAAGAAGTAACACCAGGAACATTAGAAGGGCTAGAAGATGAGGAGAGTGATGTAGATGGAAATAAAAATGGGAAGTTTATTACTTTAGAAGTTGGAAAGTGTATCGAACAGAAGCATGGTCAAACCAGTAATTGGGAGAAATTCATCTAAGAGGCAGAGATACAAGAAAACGAAAAGTGGTAAATACAAAATTTTCGAAAGCAACATAGTATGCATCAGTGGAAGTCCAGGAATGGGGAAAACCAACATAGCATTACAGTTTGCTCAAAGACACTGTGAATGATACACGATGGTGTTATTGGTTGGTGGTGAAGCTCGGTATTTCAGACAAAACATATTGAATTTATCATTAAATTTGGGCTTAGATGTAAGTGTAGATGAAGAGAAAGAAATAGGGAGGATTAGGAGTTTGGATGAGAAAGAAACATAAGCATTTAAAAGGGTAATACGGGAATTATTTCGTGATGTAATACTTTTTACCAGTCTTCGTTTTTTTTTAAACTGTATACATCATAAGGTGGTCATAAACAGGAAAATGCAAGATAATAGATTTTTGTTTATGTGTTCTCTGTTGTTATTGAGATGTTAGCTTTGGTTTAGATTAGATTTTTGTGACAATAGGCGTGTTTCGAAGCTAGAATTGGGTGTGGGTCAACCAAACCATACCTTTTAGACCCATCACCCAACCCGCCCGGACCAAGCACTTTTCCAAACCAGACCATGTTATCAGATACAACAAAGTTGCCTAATACCATTTGGAGGTCAAAAGCTCTATATCTTATATTTCTCCTCTCTTTGATATGTTTCCACAAATAATGCTCTGCAATTTAGAAGTATAGTTCTGTACATGGGAAATATTTGAAGTTTAAACGCTATTTTTTGTGTGTGTCATTACTCATAAATATGAATTTTAAGTTTATGATTTTGTGCCAATGGTTCATAGTAAGAAGTTTCTTAGAAACAGGTCCTTAGCCGATGCTATGCTAATACTTTAGTTAATTTTCAGTTTTATGAAACAACACCAATGTGTGTAGACAGCTTATTAAATATGTTGGCATCATGAAACCAAACTGACCCTGACCCAATGTGTAAACAAGTATATATGACCCAAGTATATACTCATCATTAATAATATCATTGAAGATAATAAAATTAGAAATTGCAATTTATTATAATATCATTATAAATGTGGATAAGCTTGTGGGTTAACCAAATTGACCCTGACCCAAGTATTTATGATATAGGTGATCAATATTTCCTATGATGTTATCATATTATTAAACTTTGTGATAATGTGTATATAGTTTGTTTTAGTATTTACCATTAACACAACGATACTCATCATTTATTTCAATAAAATCCCTTTCTTTCAACATGTACACTTTCCAACCTTTTTTACCACTCTTCTTTCGTTATAGAAAAATATGCCAACGATATTTATAAGTCATGCCCGCCCATTACTAAACCCCCTGATTGTCACTTCTGATCATATAATAGCATGCAGTTTGACGAGGTACGATTTCTCACGATATCTTTTCCTATTGCATTTTCTAATGAAATATGGAATTTTACTTGGTTTTTTATCTTTACAAAATTACAGATTAAGGCCGCAGTTTCTGCTCTCCAAAACACAAACGGCTTTAATTAGCCCACCTCAGTTTGCCCTGAATGCTTTAAATAACATACTTATATACGTTACCCACTGATGTGTGGTAATATGGATACAGTAATTATGTTGCAAACTTGTACTTTGAACATATGAATTTTTAGCTAAGTGACTAATTTAGCTGTAAACATGAATTTGTTAATGTTATCTCAAGTTTGAGTTTTCTTTTCCTTGGGGACGGTGAGGACTCTGATCTTCTAAAGACTACTATGTTCTGTTATTAGGTATCTTTATACCAAAATAATGATAGTCACATTTCTTGCATGGAACCTGGTATGGCTTATGTGTAACTCTTCATGTTTTCAGTAAACACCTCCTATGATCAATGGATAAGTAAGTAAGTTCATTATTATAAGGGAATAACTGATTCATTCAATACTTAAGCAAAAGAAAGTTATAAGTTTAATATTTTTCACAAGATAATGGAACAAATATTCAAGCAGTTAAGAATGTAGGTGTTAACCCACCAATATAGACCACAAATAGTTAAACCCATTAACACAACGATACTCATAAATTTATTTCAATGCAACCCTTTCTTCATAAGTACACTTTCCAACCATTTTTTTACCACCCTTCTTCGCTTACGAAAAATTTTTTAGATATATTTTTTCTACTAAAACCTAAAAATAAAACCACAAGTCATACCCGTCATCGAACGGGTTTGACACTAGTGTATATATATATATATACACATATATATATATTATATATTATACATATACACACACACATATATATATTATATATATATATATTATATATATATTATATATATATATACATATATATATATATAAATATATACTAGCTTTCAAAGCCCGCCCAATGGGCGGGCATGACTTATAAATATCGTTGGCATATTTTTATATAACGAAAGAATGGTGGTAAAAAATAGTTGGAAAGTGTACATGTTGAAAGAAGGGATTTCATTGAATACATGATGAGTATCGTTTGGTTAAGGGTTTGGCTATTTGTGGTCTTTATTGGTGTGTCAATATCTACTTTCTAGCTGCTTGAATATTTGTTCCATTATCTTGTGAAAAATGTTATAGATGCTTTCAATGTCCTCCCTCATAAAATTGTAGCATAAAAAATTTACTAAAAGACATCACATATAGTTCTAGATATATATAAGTGCTATTGACGAGTAGGATGTTTCGTCATTTAAAATAAATATATACAGCCACAATAGCTGAGAGATTACAACAATATAACATATGTCATACCATAATGATTGCGCCAAGTTATAGAAAAATCAACCCCCCATTGAATTTTCCAAGCTCATGTTTAAAGGATTACAACTACAGTTACATAACTACCTATTATACTTTTGTAAGTTGTAAGGGGTTCAGTGTACGATTAATTCCATACACATATCCTGTCACCCGTTTGTTACCTGCAAATAATTATACATGCCCACAGCAGATAATGCTTTTGCGACTCTCACTTGTGTTTTATCATTGTTAATTGAATCGTCCTACGCCAAATGACACATCTACTCTAACAGTAAGCATAGCCACCTAATTCAGATCATTAAAATATAAATATGAGTACTCTTTATATAGTTTATGTCCATATTTGACATACAATCATAAGCAAAGACATATAATGCACGCGGTTACTTACTTAGCCATATCCACAAGGCATTTTCGCTGTCAACATTCAAAAAGAAAAACTAAATGTATATATCATAGCTAAGAAAGAAAGTAAAATCACACATATATCAGAAGTAACATATACCATTGGTAAACACCAAGCATCCCTTTATGTACAACGGACCGACATCATGTTTTTAACTGTAAGAAATGTATGTACGAATACAACAACATAGACATAGACAAATGAATGATATACAAAACTACTAATTCTTCATATTAAGCAAACAATAATATCACTATTATAACCTGAGTCATGGGTTGTTGGACTACTTCTCTGTCACCCTCCTCACGTTTTTTTTTTGCTGTCAGTTGTAGGAGTGTCATCCTCCTCTGAGTTATTTGACTCTAACCATTTCTGATACTCATACAATCTAATCCCCAAGGATGGTTGGCCATCGTTAGAGCCGGGCTTCTTAATTTTAGTTGGCACACTCCTTCTAAGAGCATTATTAAAGGTATCTGCTACTTTCTTTTTCTTCTAGGGTTCTGGCATAGATGTAGTTGGTGCGCTATTCTTAGAAGAGCTTTCCAATTGCAAAGACACAACAATCACATGCAATTTAATAAAGTGTAGAACATCACCAATTTAATAACAATTATTCAAATCCTATTAATAATAGTATAAAATTAGAACGCACAAACTATTTAGAATGTTTTATGCTTTAAAAAATACTTTTGGTGCTTTACACCTTTTGACCACGGCAATTCGAAATTAAAATATGCTTGGGTTAAACGTTTAGTGACACTATAATGAATGGGTTTAATATACTAAATTGGCCTACAGATATGATACACGTAATCTTATAGCACTGCAAATTCAAAACCGCACAATATTACAGATATGCATACCCGTAGAAATGTTGTGCCATAACTTCAACCAAGACTCATTTGCTTTAAAAATGGGTCAATAATGGTTTTAAACATAAATTTCGTAAGAATAATAATACTTTAAAAAAGTGTTTTCTAGTTATCTCTACCCAACCCGTATGAACCCTAACTAAAATAATGATGTGTTTAACCCATCCCGTTTTGACATGTTAAACATCCTGCCCGACCAGCCCATTATGTGACATTGGTTTGTCATCCAACATTAGTCACATATTTTTAAAAGTAACTGACATATAGAAATGATGTTCAGTAAACACATGTATTGAAATTATAGGAGACAACCAACCTTAAGGTGGAGACCCATGCCTGATTGTTTTAGACGCAAATATGCTGCTCCATGAATAAGCCGCCTCCACATAACGTCTTGCTCTTCATCTAATTTTTCCATCTCTTGGCTGTTGATGTCATCTGAATTATTAATCATTTTGGTGTTGTTTCGTGCAGCAACCATCTGAATTATTAATCACTTTGGCTCTTATCATGGGCTGCAACCACAACGGTAGCAAACACCCGCCATGGCTGCAATCACACTCTCAGTGTGACTGCCCAACCAAGATACGGGGCTACAAGCATAGTCACAAAAACCAAATAGCAGCGATGAGTTGCAAACACAATTCAGATGAGGCTGCCTGGCCAAGATAATGGCCTCGGTAAATTGCGCTACCAAATACCAACCATGGCTACAACCATGACCCGGATCACAGATCCCCTGAAAAAGGAAAAATCAATATATTAGCTAATATCGTGCAACTTCTGAGCCTATTTGTCATTCAAAATCACAGATCCTCTGATATAGTTTCTTCAAGTTTGTTGAAAATTATAAATGATTAATTTCTAACAGCAACTTCTGATTCTATTGGTCATTCAATATCACATAATTGTTGTATGTATTACAATAAAGAACATGATGACAACTATAGACATGGATAGAAAACAAAACATTTGTTATTTTATCTTATAGTTGTTTCCCTCTTTCCTTGAATTCCAAAACAACCTGCTCCTTTTCATGAAGTGAGCTATGAAGGTGTCTTAATTGTTTATCCAATGAATCTACATGCTCTTCATCCTTGACAATCTAGGTTGCACGGACACGGACACGGACACGGACACGGACACTGACACGGACACGGCGATACGGCAAAATCAAAAAATATAGGACACGGACACGGCGTGGACACGGGAATTTTATATATATATATATATATATATATATATATATATATAATTGAGATCAAATGAGAACTTTTTTAAAATTGTTAAAATGAGAACTCAATGAGAGATCTACAAATGTAATTTAAGATTTTAATGGGTATGAAAGGTATTTTACACATATTATTTCTCTTCACTAAACCTAATACTTCATCTCACATCCACAAATACAATTACAAGCCGACCTTTTTTTTTCTCTCAATACCATCCATAATATTTATCAAACCCAGCACACAATCTCATACCCTCTCACTTTCCGGCGACATTTTACAACAACCATAGCCTAATCTCTTAACTAAACAACAACACCCGCCACCACATGATCCGGCTGCTATCTAATGACCACCACCGTTAGATCTAGTCACCCGCGCCCCACAGCGGATCCGTCTCTCTTCATCTCGGCCTGAGGTGATAAAAGGTAACAAATATTCAAACCTTAAAACGCAAACCTTCTTTTTACAAAAATAAAATCCAAATCCGTGTCCAAATCCGTGTCCAAGCCGTGTCCAAATCCGTGTCCAAATCCGTGTCCAAATCCGTGCCCAAACCGCACGTAGGACACGCGATACGCGTGCTGTCCGGACACGATGTCCGACGCTGTCCGAAGCCAGGGTCCGGCGGCGTGCCTGTCCGACACGTGGTCCGACATGAACCGCGCCGAGGTTTTTGCCGTGTCCGTGCTTCCTAGTTGACAATCTACTTTCACTGAGTATCTATTTTCTCTTACTTCCCATGTATGTCTGATTGAAGATTTCAAATACTCTCAGTGGTGGCGAAATTTCATATTCCGAGTGCTTCCACTTAAAGTCTTGCTGCATTTTCAACGCCACATAATGATTAGGCATGATATCCTCACATGCTGATATATAATTTAACAATTAAAAATGACCACCATTTGCTACGCTACATAATTTATAAGAGCGACATTTCCTCTATAGATTCATTAGGAAGAACGTGAACACGAATTATCAGCATACACGGTCTAAAAGCCCTTGAAAACAGTGAATAGGTTACCGTTGATGTAATCGTTATCAACTAAGCTCATCAAGTAGTATGTGTTTTGTACCTGTAACCCACAACAAAAATAACAAAATAAGGCTCAAATGATTAAATATACATAGAGTAAGTAATAACTAATAATACACGATGCTATTGTTAAATAAGTCATGACATTGGTGCATAATTTGATACGAACCATAATTATAAACAAATATGATATGGCTTACTGATTAATAATTTCTCAAATATGGTATAATTGCACTATATTACTATATTACTAATAGTTAGGCCTGTAATATGACTTTGATATAGGCTTGTTTATTGCTAATATGGTTATAGTGCAATTATGAATGTTTATTTTGTATTATCTCTAATAATTTAGCTACTGGACATAATAGTTTTGTGGCAGGTCAGGTTTTTTTTTCCAGGTCTGATTTTGAAGTTATGAAAACATGTTTATAGTGTAGTTTGCAATGCTATTTTTTTGAGGTTGTAGTTTTGTGTACATTTATTGTTTGCTTATGTATTATGTATGTTTAGGTAACTTGATTTTAATTGCTAAATGTATATATCATTTTTTTAAACTGTTTTGTTTGTTTCGATTAACTGTTTTGTTGATTAGCCCAGATAGTATGTACGCTATTGATAAACTTACATCAGGAGCTGCCATAGTTGACGTAGAATTTGGCCACTTGAAGAATCTCCTCTTACATTCCTGTATTACGAAGAATTTTTATTGTACGTTGCTTTGACAATAGTGGTTTTACCTATCCCACTAATTCCAAAAACTGCTACGACCAAAACATCATCGCGATCTAACCTTAGTGCTGAAATTAGTTCATCAGCCCGAGATCCTATCACAACAGGGTGGTCTGAAACATGCAGCTCTTGTGGACTTTGCATCTTTTCAAGTTGTTTAACAATTTGCATTACGAACTTCCCCTCTTCCCTGCCAAATTGAAATGAGAAATTCAATACATCGTACATATATATATATATATATATATATATAAAACAAAGACATGTAACAAAGACAATTTGTGTAATTAGTAGATGTGTGTAAAGCTTTTAATAAAAAGTTATTAAGTAAGTAGTTTAACAATGTTGGTAGTCATACCTGATCAAGTTGGTGAGAATTTGTCGAATCCTTAGAACGTCACCAATAACCTGAAATTATGTTTAAATCTTACCTTCTATATATTCCTTAATTAAAAACAAACTAAATTGTTATCTCATTATGTGAATGCTTTACAGTCTCAAGAATAACATTAGCTGTATCATCCATTGAAATGGGCTCTTAACTATTCACCTTTTTAGAATATCGCATTGTAGTTTGAATCAACAACTCTACATGAACGAACCCCTGGTAGACTATTGAGCTAGATGATTTTATTTTTATTGAGGTTCAATGTCTGCACATGGTGGAGTTACGTCAAAGACCTCTTAGCAATGTGTCACCTATAAACCTATGAACTGCATTTTGTCTTAAATGACAACTTTTGTTTTATACACAAAATCATTGTGTTTCTGATGTAACTCGGTCCCTACCTCACACACATAAACACGTCTATGGGCTCTATAACACCTGCTTGGCTACTTGTATAAACAATATTCTGAATATAGCTCATGCGTGTGATTACCATAGCCATTAGATAAATTGTAAAATACCTGATCTTCTATACGCATCTCATCATATGCTACATTTGAACGTTCTTGAAGACTCTGATATCTTGTTTATTGAACAGAGTTAAGTAGCAAGTTGTCATTTCCATGCATACAAAATAACAGCCCCGTCCAGACATGGTAAAGGCATGTGAAGGCCCCAAGAATATTCATCCTACAATTATAAAAGTTCAAATTTGGTCTCATTGCGTTATTTTTGGTTTATAATTATTTTCTAAGCCATCTGACCAGAAATGTTTAAAGGCCTAAGAATGTTTAAAGGAAAAGTGAGGAACCATGACCGTTTGCACTTGACGGTTGTCCTTCAAGCTTTAATAATTCATCATGCATCTGATGAATTATAAAACTTTAAAACTCCTGTGCATCTTCTTGCCTAAAACAGAAATAATTTTCATTAAATCACGAATCAAGACGGCAAATCCAACTAACTGATCTGAGTGGGTATTGCGATTAATGATTATAGTGACTGCTACTGTTAGCATATCAGTACAAAGACCAGTTTCAACTCATCGTTGCAGCGGTTTTTATATGAAAAAGGGTTGCCTGATTGTACATCGCACTAATCACTCAGATAACCTACTTGGATATTCATAATTTTGATTCAAATAATATGTATATTTATAGATGATATTAACACGTGCCTGGGCCTTCCTGAGATGCTATTAGGAATATCAGGAATAAAATTCTTCAAGAATACTTCAAACATGGCTGGGCTGAAGGGCCTGCCAGTTTGTATAGGATTCATGTCCTTTGGGTTTGAACCAACCGGTATCTTGAATTCAGAAATAAATTCCGTAAAAGTAGCTAAACTCGGATAGCCAACCTATATAAAATAATGCAAGACAACCCTTTAGCTATGTAAAAAAAATTACATTAATGAACTATCACCACTTCAATATCACATACCTTGTCAACATTACGGGCTTTTAAACCCTGTAAAAGCTGAACTACTGACGAACATGACAAGAGAGCTTGTAGTGTTGCATTAAGAAAGCACATGTTCCCAGAGTTAATTAACCCACGAGGTAATAAGCATGTCCCTAAATCCGTTGGAATAGGTCCATCGGTAGTCTTATTCAACTTTTCCTCTTTCATCACACTCACTAAGGATGGGACATTTTTTTGAGGGTATGTGCAATGAAGTAGTATCAACATTTTCAGACGGTTTTAGCTTCTTGTTACCATTACTATGTGGCCCTCCATTTTGTTTTGGATGTACTAAAGCTTCTGCCTTTAGATTATTGTTAACTTCAGTATGGCTACCTTTACCATTCTTCAAAGTGCTAGCCGCGTTACCATTAACTATCCCCTTGGAAGAGTCAATATTCTTGTAAGATGATTCCCCATTAAAACTACCAAAAGATATCTCACTTGATATCTTCAACGAACCAAGATCCAAAGCTTTCTTCTTCACAATCTTTTCACCATTTTCAGATGGCTTACTAAGCCTTGATCTTACTTCATCTTCAGAAAACTATCCAAATAACAGTACCTAAGCAACCACATCAAAATATTACTATCATTTACTCGATAATTTCATCTGCTAAAAACCACAATCCAATAAGCAGCCACATCTTCGCTCAAACTTTAGTGACTATTTAATAATTAATAAATTTTCAAAAACCAAGTAGGCAAGTAACTATCTGCAATCTAAAGTCGAACGCATTTCTTCCAAAACTTAAAACCGAATTGTATTTTTTATACATTCCACCACATTTAAGTATATTATCGGTTCGTTTAGTCCATATACTCATCTATCATCTCAAAATAGAGCGATAACTATAATACTTGGTGATCAAAACACAGTTACAAATCACAGTTACCAAAGCTTACTACTAAGAATATAGCATCCAAATCCAAAGCATCAAAACTGACTTATGCAGATACATATATCAGAAACTCAGAAAGTTACCTTCATCTTCGACGACAGATGTGTCATTCACAGCCTCAGCTCCAGATCTTGACTGCCGTGAAAGGGGCTTTGACAAATGGTTTGAATCTGAAGGGACATAACTCTTTTTCACAGGCTGCTCTCTAGGTGTTGATGGTGCAGGATGCCCTTTTGCAACTTGCAACTTCCAGAAACGATGAGAACGGCCTGAATTGTTAACATAAGATATACATGTCATGATCGATCACATATACATGGATACATACACGTATGTATGTATTACCTGTAAATATTGCATGATTGTTGGGTAGGCATCTTAACAGCAATGCCATATACATGTCCCTTTTATCAAACCGAGAAGTTTTGTTTTGCCTGATAATTAAGTGGATTCTCAGCTAACAATGTAGCTAGCACAACTCGGTTTGTTATCTGTTCCTTTTCTCTGTGGTCAAACCTCTGTCTTTCAACTGCCATTGGTTGGCTCAAGTTACCTGCATATTGTTGACATAGGAGAAAACTAAACACCCAACAATAATGCGGACTTTAAATGATTTTTTCACTTGACTCACGCATCAATTATCTCCTGAAAATGCATACTGAAGTTCTTATATATTATTACTAAAGCAATATTGAAGATAGAACTTTCCAAGCTTTTCAGCAGCCAACCCGATCTTAAAAGCACCAGGAACCCCTATGACCTTATAAGTTTGAACAAATGATGTTAGCTTGTAACACCAATGGTAAACCAAAACAGAGGTAATAATAAAATTGCTACCAGTAATAAATATTTATAAAAAGGATGATACTGCATACATCAATATCTTCTTCTCTAGCTGAATATTTATCAAATGTGTCCAAAGCATCGTTCATCAAAGGCCTTGTCACAATTTCATAAAACCACATACCAAATGTTCTTATGTTCTAAACAAACTTGTTCTTATGAAGATGAATGTAAAGTAGACAACCTGAGTCTGGTAAATACGCGTCTGAGCCATGTATCTATATCAAAACATTATCGTATGAAGATGAATGTGAAGAACTAACATATACAAAGCAGATTAAAACATATAACACTGAAACTTGAATGTGTTTTGAAAAATTTATGTGGTGAGAGTGAAGCATGATTTTTGATGACAGAAAATGCGATGTACTTCTAGATACAAATCAGTCTTCTGCTTTTGCTTCGTTATCTCAACCATCAATTAAGAAAAAATGATATCAAAAGCATACCTCAGGTCCATTGGTTTCTTTTTTTCAGTGCTACAGAATATTTACCTTTAGCCATGCAAGATTAGGTTTTCTTCATGGTGAGAGTTTGGAGTTTTGGAGAGAATTTTGATAATTAGGGTTTTTTTTATTTTGTGAAAAAATATAAGTCATGATTTTTTAATAATGGATAAATTGTTTTGTATGAGAGATTATTATTGTAAAAGATTTGATACTTATCTCATTAAGATGGTTAATATTTGGTTGGGTTTATAAATTTGATTTTCCAAGATATAATAAAAAAAATATGTTGGTCTAGTGGTAATCTCGTCTACTAATCCTACAAACAACCCAAGTTCGAATCTCACCATGGTCATTTTTTATTAAATTCGAATTTTAGAAATAATTGCTTAAGAATTTCGATAATTAATACATAAAATCCGAAAATTAAATATTATTGCTTAGGTGGATAAAAATATTTCTTAGTTGGACAACAAATGATTATGTGACATGAAATTTGATTATTTGGCATTGAGGTGGCATTGAGGTGTCATTAATGCCAAATGCCTCCTGTTATAACACATGAATACTATCGCCGCTCCATTGAAATGATCATAACATGTGCATGTACTACATCCGAAGAAGTAGCATAAACGTCAACTTTCATTTTACAAGCATACATACATGTTAGAACCTGGATAAAGTTTAAATTGTTGGTAAATCACACATAAATGGATTATAATTGTGGTTTGTTCAAATATCAGAGATAAGTGGTGATCATGATCTATATCTAACCAATTAGAAGAGGTTGCTTCAAATTCTACAAACTTCTTTAATATTGAGTCAGCCTTTATAAAAAGACACAAGCATTAGTATAAAAAATAATGAGTCAATGGCTTTTAGCTAAAGTAGCTTACTACCATATCTAGTGGTGGCAATTAGTGGCTTGTGCAAGCAATCGACGTTTCCATTGTAATATAAGGTGCAACTAATGTCTGTTCAGCAGAAGGCAATGGAGGTACTTGTGTAGTTGCTGACCATGGTAGTTGCATTTAGAAATTTAATATAAATATCGGATTTAGAAATCAACAATACATTTAAAAATGAATGACTATTTCTTCTAGTATCTTACATTGTAAATTATAGGAAGGGCCACTAAGTCATTCTGACCAGGTATATAATTATTATTTATCAGTCTGCTCAGTTGACCATCAGGCATTGGAAAAGCTTGGCAAAGCAATTGTGGTGGAGCAGGCTTTGAAATCACAAAAAAGAGGCAAAGAATTTGACACCATCAGTAGATACTTATCATTGATTTTACCAGTTGTTTAAAAAATATATCGAGTCCTACTTTTCAGTTGCAATAGAGGTCGAGTCCTACTTTTGAGTTCTGCAACATTAATGGCTTCATCACGTGTATTCCTCATACAACTTCATGGTATGCATAAAAACGCTTTCAAAAAAAATTGTACAAATAAACCAAATTTCTGCACAAAACTAAGATTTGTTATGTACAAAAATGCGTTAACTTTGTGGTATGTCCATGTTTATGAGTTATGATCGTGTGTGGCAGAAAAAAATGAATGAAATATAACATAATTTCAGGCAGAGATATGCTCATTATACTGAATTCATACAACATCTGTGCCACACAAGTTAATATTTTTAGTTTTCATACATAATTAGTTTCGAGGTAGTAAGTGGGCGTGTTTGTGGATGTATGCATGTGTTCAAGATAGAAATACTGAACCTGGAGACACAAAGTTCTGCCTTTGGTAAGGTCTTCATATCCAACCAAGCAAACCTCAAGATCTTGGTATACTTTTAGCCAATTCATGTTTCCCAAAGCAGGTCCGGTAAGCACAGCTAGCGGGAACAATTTTGAAAAAGTCTTCAACTTCTGACAAATTAACACAACCTTCATATCTAAGGCTTGTCGCAGTGGATGGGTTATAGATCGGTTTGGCAACAAAAGTTTTATGGGTAAACCGATGTTAACATCGGTTTAGTCGAATGCGGGGATCGAGTGTCACATCGGTCGAGTGACAAAGTTTGTGAATATCGAGTGCCTACAAGACCGATGTTTATTGCTTGTATCTTGATATTTTCGAACATTTGCATTTAAACCAAAACAAAAATGACCGTTTGGTCATTCAATTAAAAAAAAAAAAATTTAAACCAAATTTACCACTCTATAAATACCAACTTCACCTCAAACACATTTCTTAACACACAATTTCAAACACAATTCAACTTCAAAATACTTCTTAACACAAGATTTAATATGGCTTGCGCCTCCCTCATTCTCGTTGAAGATATGCAAGTGTATGTTCAAAATCAATGTAACATCGACGATGAGGCTCTGAAACAAGCTATTATAAGCGCCATCGAATTGTTTGACCAGCGAAAGCCGAGAAGGAACAATGAGACAAAACTACCAGAGTTGCAACGACATTACTCCCGAAAGAAAAGCGGATCGAAATTTTTTGAAAGATCAAGCCCGCAAAGATCGCGAGGTTCGACAAGTTGTGGAAAGCTGTTTCGATGATAACGAACAACATCAGCACCAAAATCAATTGGAGCTATTGGGAGAACAAAGACGATGGTGTAGACGAGGAAGATTTGGCTCGGTTCGAGGGATTTACTCGTATTCCCCTCTCGCCCTCGTATGACTCTGCATGCTTGGAGCATTCGATTAGATTTATAATTATGTATTTCGTAGTGTAATGTTTTTTTTAATTGCGTAATGTATGTTTTTTAATTTGAATGAAAATTAAATTTATGTTAAAATGTTTGAATTCAAAAAAAAAAAAAAAAAAAAAAAATTTTGGTCAGTCGTGACAAGGCATCCGGTTGTCTTAGGTCGCTGGAGAGAGAAAGCTGACGTGGCACAGGTTGTCCCAGGTCGTCCCAGGTTGCGACTGGGACTAGCCTAAACTCTTGCAAGGTAAATTTATGTAATACAAAAG
Source organism: Chrysanthemum makinoi (assembly GCA_910596185.1). NCBI lineage: Eukaryota > Viridiplantae > Streptophyta > Magnoliopsida > Asterales > Asteraceae > Chrysanthemum > Chrysanthemum makinoi. The sequence continues at coordinate 221,846,825 of OU343223.1, read as the reverse complement.
TTACACTCTCAGGGAGTCACAGTAATAGATATACAATTTGGAAAGTTTTCTTGGGAGACACAAAAGAATTGTAAGTGCTCTACAAAAACTTAAGTCAAGGACCCAAATATTGTCAAGATGGGTGTAATCAGGTAGGAGCTCAAACAGATTGACGGCTAAGTTCAAGTATTCCAGTTGTAAGCACATTGATTAAATGAAAATGGATATGTGCTTTTCCTATCAGTGTTCCAAATTCAGAACACATACCTTCTCGAACACAGTGATCAAATTGTCTATAGCAGTAGTAAAATATGAGCACTTGTCCTTCCATATCGTTACCATTTAAGAGCCTGGCAAGTGATCACTGATTTTTGACATGATATTTCAACATTCAGTCTTGCTGTTTGGTTCCGCCTCCCACTGCTTTTAAGTTCTCATCTAAGAAACATATATAAACACACCAACGTCCTTGATATATTAACATTAGCTTCTTATTGCCAAAGTAGTTTCTTTTGGTATAATGTATGTGTAGGTATGTATGTTACCTTTAATCTATCTAAAGCGATGGTGAGAATACTATTAAGAACATGAAAATTACCCATAAAACACCATGCGGACTGCAAGTCATCAGCAACAACATATGACCTGGTTAGGAGACCCCACCACTATTACTAAAATATAAATATCAAATATAACCTGGTTAGGAGACCCTACCTTTATTACTGATTTGGGATGTTGATGTAAGTCATCAGAAATAAAATTCTAGCTCAATACAGGGCAATGGTCGACTATTGTACTAAATCCCTAAGTACGTACCCAAAAACCAACTTAAAAATCAATAAAAAATACGTTGACAAACTCAGGCCTATGACGAATAAACCATGGGCCACGGTCCTCATGGTGAACATAATGTGGTGTCACACGATTCACATCAGGTGCTGCCCTTATTGTCCACCACGACGGCTACCTTGTTGTTGTTGCTTCTGGGCTTGCTTGTAAACCTCCTACAAAGCCTCGCACTGGCATTCGGTCTCCACCCTTTCAAGCTCATTGCAGCCTTGTTGCATTTCTTGCTTGTATTGTTATCCTTGCTTGTTGAAGCTCATCAAAAGTGGTCGGTATGAATCACTTTGTTGTGATTTCCAGATATAGCTGTTATTAATCATTAGATCTTTGATTAGAAGTTGTAGTATAGGCTATCACTGAGCTAATATTATCTGGTCTAGGTGACACTAATTCATAATTATGGGTCCAAAGAACAGTTTTGGATGCTCACAACTCACAAGTAGCTGCAACTAAACTGATAATTAACGACACTAAGAAAGTTCATACCTTAGATTTTAAAGCTTCTAATTCCTATTAATTGACTGCTTAGAGCTCCTTGAAATTGCTTATCAGAAAAATGATTGTACATCTCTAGATTAGGAAGCAAGAATAGCAATCTGAAAACAAATAAATAAATAAGGGTAAGCCAAATATGTAGCTAAAACAAATAAAATATAATTAAAAAAGACGAAGAGGCTTGAGCATCGTCTGCCAAATTAAAAAACAATACACATGTTAAGCCACTGAAATTTCTTTGGCAATCAGCATAGCCACCTATGAGGCGGATGTGGATAATGTTGTGGATGTTGGGGCACTTGTATATTTGATTAGTGTGACTTTGAACTAGTGATATTGAACTTGTGTGTATAGCTGATTTTGTAACTGAATTTGAGGTTGAGGATAAGCGATTGTGACAACTCGTAATTTCTACAAACTTTAAAAGTTTCACTATTTCATCATTTATCGTAAACTACGTTTACGAGTATCAAATTCGCGTAACCTTAATGGTTTAGCTGCTAATTCATGAACATAACATCAAGGACATTTCATATAGACTAGATTTAGTCTACACAACATCGATAACATCACTTCATATCGATTCATGCATGGATTTGCATTTTTCAATTAAACGTTTAAATTCCTATTAAATAAACGCTATCGCGTAATCATTTATTTTGAATATTGATCCGACATTTCCAAAAATATTCCTAATATATTTTTATACTCATTTTAAGTTTATAAAAATATTATTATTAGTTTACCCAGTGTTTTAAATTTATTTTGTATATAAATTGTTATATTTGTATAATTGCGGCGATTTTTCTTAAAACTACACGATAATTATTATTTCACTCAAATTTTGCAAGAAATGTATTTTTATAATTTTATGACCTCAATATATTTTATCTTGACCCGTAAAAAATTATTTTTATCTAACGTTACCCTAAATACTCAAATGTGTATACAAGTTACCACATGTCTTCAATTAACTTACACTTAATTATACTTATACATTTTATAAAAAAAAATGTATTAAAGGGATGACAACACCCCCTTGTCGACACAAGGGGGGGGGGGGTGAGTCACTTAAGATACTAAATATCTACTAAGTATATAGTATTATACTTCACACATAACACATACACCTCAAATTATCAAAGGTGAAAAACCATTTCTCTTCTTCCTCTCCTCTTGCAACCGGCCAACCACAAGGACATAGGAGAAGATCATCAAAAATTTAAAAGACAAGTTTTATCTACTCTAGTATCGCTCTTGATTAAGGTTATGCAATAAAAACCTTGGGTGATTAGGAAAAATCATTTGTTCTCATAACCTCATCAAGTTAACTAGTAAGCATCCATATTCATGATCATATTTCATATTCATTGTTATATTCATTTTATCATATTTGAGAAAACATGCAAGTCTCATGGATGTTTATACCACTTTTATATGTTTTTAAGAGTTATATATATTTATGTCATCCTATAATTACTCCTTGTTATATATCACTCTTGGTGATGTCTAGGAACCCATGACACCCTAAGAAGGTGTATGGTAGGATGTGAATAGCTTCGGAGTTGTTTTGAATTGGTTAGAATAGGTTTGGCGCGAGAAAAACTCATTTCGACAAGTTTACATAAGGGTCTGTCCATATTTTTGAAATCTGGAAAATTAGACAGTAGGTAAAAATTTTTGGCTTAGATATTTAGAAAATACACTTTAAAACGAAAAGCGTGGCAGCAACGGATTAAAAACGGAGTTATAACGAAGAAGTTATGAATTTTCCAAGTTTGACGACGAAAACTATTATTTCAGAAAATTCAGCATGCTGTCTCGACTTTTTACGAGTCAAAATGAGTCTTAAGCGTTGTTAAATGTGTCGACTTATCAAAAATATATTAGTATATGTTATCACGATTCCGTGGATATAAAGAACGTAGAAAACGGACTTATAACGACTAAGTTATTCACATTTTAAACAAGTTGTCGTAACTATATTATATAAGAAAAACTAATATATTTCTATTAGACACATACAACGGCAACGAGGGACCATGTTGAGGGTCGTTTTTAACAATGACGGAGTACTTTTTATAACATGATGTCTTCTAGTAAAAGAAAGTTCGCCAAGTATATTTTCCAAAATGTCCAACCGTTAGTCAAGCGGAGTTGTAACGAATAAAATACGGTCACTTAAACTTTGCCGAAAACCATCCTTAAACAATATTTTGGATACAAGTACCATACTTTACATATATTTTTCTCAAAATGATCGAGACCTCTAGGATGAAAACTTAAATGCTAAAACTTTGAGGTAATGATACAAGCTTCCCAAAACCATTGAGTTCGTTTCCTAACATTTGACGTGCACCATTTTACAACTAGCTTTTCAAGGCCGTTTTGTCACTTTCATGAAATTTCAACGACATTATTTTACGACGAAAAGTTATAATTTCACAATAAATCATTAAATGATTATCGTAGGATATTATTTCAACGTATATACTTGTAAAGTATTTTATAACGTGACGAGATGTCATAAACATATATTTCGACGATAAATTCTATTTTCAAAAGCGTACAAGTGGTATAGATTACATGTGGATTTGCATGCACGACATTGTTTCATGACTTATCATAGAGCATATCATTCATAATAGGTCACGGTCAGAGGTTGCGCCTCATTTTAGTATTGCCTTTACATCATTATTATCATTGCAACAAGTGAGTTTTCATAGCCCCGATTTATTCAAGTTTTTACTTTATTTCAAACCCACGGGGGAGAATACATTGTACATCATCATTTTTATTACGATACCAAGTATATCAAATTCATTACATTGCTTAAGTTACCTCATGCCAATTGAATGTCCCCATTATATAACATGAACCGTTAATTTCATAGAAGCGAGGGTGAGTGGATAGATCTATCGAGGGTGACTCCTCCATCCGGGTTGGTGGATTCCAACCGGTTAAACGGATGCATTTCATTTAATATCATTATTTGAGTTGTTTGGTAAAACACTCTGTTGGGGCTTAACTTTTTTATCATGATCGAGTCTAGTTTCGATTGTCATGGACTTATAGCAATTGTAGCATTTTTGTGACATCATTGTCATACAAACTTATACTTGTGGTAGTCATATTATACATATACATAAACTCTATGAAGTCACTCAACCTTTGTGTTGACACTTTTAGCAATGTATTTTCTGGTAACTAAGGCATTCACTTCATGGCATGCATGTGGACATATCATAGAGTCGCGGTGACGACGCGTCTCACATGGGATTTATACACTTTAAAAACATCGTTTGATTTGTACCAAACTTATTTTTCCAGCATGTTGATTTTCATTTGGGACCTATCTTTGTAACTCTAATGTTTTTTATTAAATCAAGCGATGCATTTTCCAAACGACACTTTAGGTCGTTCAATATAACTGTGATTGTGATGCTTTATGGACCAATTCACCCCGAATTCCATTCCATTTGCCAAAACAGTAATTTGGGGTGTGACAGATTGGCATCGAGCTTGCATTATAGAGAACTAGGTTGCATCATTGACCCTAGACTATAACTACATCATCATAGCATCTCATTATTTCATCATAAGTGCATAGTCACTATACATGCGGTTTCATACGCACATTTTACGAGTTATTTACTTTCATTTCAAAATTGATTATCACATAGATGCCTTCAAATACCCATCCCATCATACTTACATCACTTTGACATGGAGAATGCCCTGTCATTCCCTATTACAATTTTAACATTAGTTGACTCAACACCGATAACATCGGATGATGAGATGAACCTTTTAGGAGGACAAAGTTGCACCTACACCATCGCGATCACTATTGATTCACTGTCAGAGGATCGGACAATTTTTATCATTCGGTTGGGACAGATTATACCAATTGGTAGAACTTATAGGTTTAGTCCTAATGAACCTATTTTCTTAACTCACCACAAGGATTTTCATTATCATCATTGTCATCTAGAGTACCATCCGTGCCATCACGTCTCATAGACACTACTCATACACGACTTGCGGCTTGGGAAGCGTGCATGATTTGACACACCATTATCATTTATCACTAAGACTATAGACACTACACCATCTCATAGATTTGAGGATTTGTGAGATTTCTAGGGCTATTGCTGCTAGACCGCCTACTACTCCTACACTTGAAACATGATTTGACCATCAACAGGAACTGATAATAAGTGCCTTTCTAGCTAATGTAATCTTTATCATTTATTATCTCCACAATAATCACAACTTTTGTTTATTTCATTCCTTATTCCAAGTGCCCAATTTTCAATCATTTCACGACAATACATCACTATCTTACTAGGGGTTAGGCCAACTTTATTCTTGACCAATTAGGAGACTATTACCATTTTATGAGGTTCTCCCATGTATCCTACAAATCATTCAACAAATTATATTTCAAGTTACTTTGCTACTACTTCATAACATTATCTCACTTAATTTTATTGCAAGCCATTCTACACCATCTTAGAAACATTGTTTCATAAGGTTTTAAAACAAGTTGTTTCGTTACCACCCTATCAATTGGCTTTCAGTCATTTTATCAACTTTTTAATACCATCATGTGAGCGTTTATTTCATATTACTCCAAAAATTGTTTGAACCATTGTCTCACAAAACAAAACGTTGAATACCATCTAAAAATTTCAGAGAAACATAACACCATTTCAACAAAACCAAGCATTACATCAATTGTCCTCGATTATACATGGCCTGATCACCTATGTATAATTCAGGAAGAATTATGTCATGAAAGTAACAAGCATCATTTCAAATCTCTTAAAACAATCTTTACTCAAAAGCAAGGCTTTGTAATCATATAAATTGTTCATAAATATTTCTTTTGATAACACTCTATAGATGCTCACGCCATTCATCCCTCACTCAACCGATAAGTTAGAATTTGACGAGTGACCTTTTTTGGAAAGGCTTCCTATACCATCTATGAGGAGGATTCCTCGATACAAGAAAACAATGAAAACATTCTAGGACTACCAACAAGGACTAGAAGTATATAGTAAGACGTTTCAAAACTCAACAAAAATCTTAAGCCATCACGGGATAATCCGAACCACTATTTTTGGTTTAGAAGCCAAATTATATCATTTCAAAAGTACTAGCTAGACCGAGTTACGAGATTAAGTACGAAGCAAATACCCACTAAGCAACATCATAGGGATAAACCAAGTCTTCTAACTGAGACTACAGAACATTCCATTTAACATGGCTTCAACAATATGTGAACTTCCCTACAATGAGTTTTCCTTAAAGGAAAATGTGGTTAAATTAAGGTTATCAATATAAACTCCCCCTAAGGCATTGTGTTCTCTAGAAATTCCAGATAACCTCACATTCATATTAAGAGATGCAATATGTTTGTACATATCGTACAATCAATGACTCTCCATCTACAAGTGAAATTAGAACAAACATTCTTTGACATAATATAAGCTGATATCTATGTTTATGCTAGCATGATAACAATCTAAGTGATGAAATAATTTTAGAAGCACTCAATATCGGGACAGATCTTGAAAGTCAATCACTACACCACATCACTTAAATATTTAAGGTTTTGTGACTTTACAACATATAGCATGGAAACACTTCGATAATCAAACAATAAACATTTTAGTCATGGAGACTAAGCACCTTAGGTAAGTAAGACTCAAGTAATGACATTCGCTAGAACTAGAAACGCAGAGAGATCACAACTGTACCCATAATCTATTCCTTTCTATAAGGTCCTTTTCGACAGATTTAATATTTTGAAATTTGGCACGAGACACGTAGTATCAATTTCAGTTGTACATAATATAAGGAAGCCGATTTTCCTTAGATTTCTAGCAATCATTTCAATCTTTCCATGGAATCTATTAGGACATGAGTACCCCCTATTATCCTCAGCTCAATGGTTTGAGCGAGAGAACAATTCCCACATTAGAAGATATATTCAAGGCATGTGTGATTTTTCTAGAAATGATTCGGCAAATCATTCTTCATCGAACAAATTGCTTTACAACAATAGTTAGCACATGAACATATTGACTACACCAATTGAGGCACTCTATGGTTGAGGTGTCAATCACTTACTCACGGGTCAAAACCAGGAAAGTTTAACTCACAAGTCCATAAGTCATTCATGAAATAACAAAGTGATCGAACAGATCAAGAATCAGTTACAAGTAACAACATATAGCTAGATAAGCTACATTACGTTATAATGACGCAAAATATTGGAAGTATGTTCCATAAGTCGCAAACCATTAGAATTTCAAGTTGGCAACAAATATATGTTCAATGTCCCGTCCTGGAAAGGCGTGGTACGATTTAGAAAACATTGGACGACCCAATGCGACTCAAATATCCTCACCTTTCACCGGTAACACCGTAGAACCCAACATGGACTGAATTAGTGGATGAATTCCTTTTGGATGGGCGAATGTGACAACTCGTAATTTCAGGTCATTTACAAACTTTAAAAGTTTCACTATTTCATCATTTATCGTAAACTACGTTTACGAGTATCAAATTCGCGTAACCTTAATGGTTTAGCTGCGAATTCATGAACATAACATCAAGGACATTTCATATAGACTAGATTTAGTCTACACAACATCGATAACATCACTTCATATCGATTCATGCATGGATTTGCATTTTTCAATTAAACGTTTAAATTCCTATTAAATAAACGCTATCGCGTAAACATTTATTTTGAATATTGATCCGAAATTTCCAAAAATATTCCTAATATATTTTTATACTCATTTTAAGACTATAAAAATTATATTATTAATTTACCCGATGTTTTCAATTTATTTCGTATATAAATTGTTATATTTGTATAATTGCGATGGTTTTCTTAAAAACTACACGATAATTATTATTTCACTCAAATTTTGCAAGAAATGTATTTTTATAATTTTTATGACCTCAATATATTTTATCTTGACCCGTAAAAAATTATTTTTATCTAACGTTACCCTAAATACTCAAATGTGTATACAAGTTACCACATGTCTTCAATTAACTTACACTTAATTATACTTATACATTTTATATTAAAAAAAAATGTATTAAAGGGATGACAACACCCCCTTGTCGACACAAGGGGGGGTGAGTCACTTAAGATACTAAATATCTACTAAGTATATAGTATTATTCTTCACACATAACACATACACCTCAAATTATCAAAGGTGAAAAACCATTTCTCTTCTTCCTCTCCTCTTGCAACCGGCCAACCACAAGGACATAGGAGAAGATCATCAAAAATTTTAAAGACAAGTTTTATCTACTCTAGTATCACTCTTGATTAAGGTTATGCAATAAAAACCTTGGGTGATTAGGAAAAATCATTTGTTCTCATAACCTCATCAAGTTAACTAGTAAGCATCCATATTCATGATCATATTTCATATTCATTGTTATATTCATTTCATCATATTTGAGAAAACATGCAAGTCTCATGGATGTTTATACCACTTTTATATGTTTTTAAGAGTTATATATATTTATGTCATCCTATAATTACTCCTTGTTATATATCACTCTTGGTGATGTCTAGGAACCCATGACACCCTAAGAAGGTGTATGGTAGGATGTGAATAGCTTCGGAGTTGTTTTGAATTGGTTAGAATAGGTTTGGCGCGAGAAAAACTCATTTCGACAAGTTTACATAAGGGTCTGTCCATATTTTTGAAATCTGGAAAATTCGACAGTAGGTAAAAATTTTTGGCTTAGATATTTAGAAAATACACTTTAAAACGTAAACGTGGCCGCTTGAACGGGTTAAAACAGAGTTATAACGAAGAAGTTATGAATTTTCCAAGTTTGACGACGAAAACTATTATTTCAGAAAATTCAGCATGCTGTCTCGACTTTTACGAGTCAAAAATGAGTCTTAAGCGTTGTTAAATGTGTCGACTTATCAAAAATATATTAGTATATGTTATCACGATTCCGTGGATATAAAGAACGTAGAAAACGGACTTATAACGACTAAGTTATTCACATTTTAAACAAGTTGTCGTAACTATATTATATAAGAAAAACTAATATATTTCTATTAGACACATACAACGCAACGAGGACCATGTTGAGGGTCGTTTTTTAACAATGACGAGTACTTTTTATAACATGATGTCTTCTAGTAAAAGTAAGTTCGCCAAGTATATTTTCCAAAATGTCCAACCGTTAGTCAAGCGGAGTTGTAACGAATAAAATACGGTCACTTAAACTTTGCCGAAAACCATCCTTAAACAATATTTTGGATACAAGTACCATACTTTACCTATATTTTTCTCCGTGATCGAGACCTCTAGGATGAAAACTTAAATGCTAAAACTTTGAGGTAATGATACAAGCTTCCCAAAACCGTTGAGTTTGTTTCCTAACACTCGCGTGCACCATTTTACGACTAGCTTTTCAAGGCCGTTTTGTCACTTTCATGAAATTTCAACGACATTATTTTACGACGAAAAGTTATAATTTCACAATAAATCATTAAATGATTATCGTAGGATATCATTTCAACGTATATACTTGTAAAGTATTTTATAACGTGACGAGATGTCATAAACATATATTTCGACGATAAATTCTATTTTCAAAAGCGTACAAGTGGTATAGATTACATGTGGATTTGCATGCACGACATTGTTTCATGACTTATCATAGAGCATATCATTCATAATAGGTCACGGTCAGATGTTGCGCCTCATTTCAGTATTGCCTTTACATCATTATTATCATTGCAACAGGTGAGTTTTCATAGCCCCGATTTATTCAAGTTTTTACTTTATTTCAAACCCACGGGGGAGAATACATTGTACATCATCATTTTTATTACGATACCAAGTATATCAAATTCATTACATTGCTTAAGTTACCTCATGCCAATTGAATGTCCCCATTATATAACATGAACCATTAATTTCATAGAAGCGAGGGTGAGTGGATAGATCTATCGAGGGTGACTCCTCCATCCGGGTTGGTGGATTCCAACTGGTTAAAAGGATGCATTTCATTTAATATCATTATTTGAGTTGTTTGGAAAACACTCTGTTGGGGCGAACATCATGATCAGTCTAGTTTCGGTGTCATGGACTTATAGCAATTGTAGCATTTTTGTGACATCATTGTCATACAAACTTATACTTGTGGTAGTCGTATTATACATATACATAAACTCTATGAAGTCACTCAACCTTTGTGTTGACACTTTTAGCAATGTATTTTCAGGTAACTAAGGCATTCACTTCATGGCATGCATGAGGAATTATCATAGAGTCGCGTGACGAGCGTCTCACATGGGATTTATACACTTTAAAAACATCCTTTGACTTGTACCAAACTTATTTTTCCGCACATGTTGATTTTCATTTGGGACCTATCTTTGTAACTCTGAATGTTTTTTTATTAAATCAAGCGATGTATTTTCCAAACGACACTTTAGGTCGTTCAATATAACTGTGATTGTGATGCTATGACAGTCAACCCCAGGAATTCCATTCCGCTGCAAAACAGGTAATTTGGGGGTGTGACAGCGATTGAGGCTGTCCAATGGATGGAACTTTAGGTGGCTGACATACATGGAGAAACCCATATCATAGTAGCAACCTTAATTTGAAGAATATTTGTTAAATACTAAACAAACCTGATACGGTAACAGAATATCTGTTAAATTCGCCATCGTTTCTAACCACGTCGTTGTTTCTTTGCCTCATTGATCTTTCCCATTTACTGATCTTCTAAACATCATTAACTTCTCTTTCAAAGACAATATCGCTGAAAAAACACTAAAAAATTACAGTCAACCATTTCATCAAACACATGTATTGGCCCCTGATCAAGTTGTCCAATAAAATAGGCCATGACTTTTGATTTTCTCATTGCCATTTTTGTAAAAAATGCATACCTATTTGGTTTTCTGAGTCATTGGATTTATTAGTTGCATCATCATGCATCCTCCTGACCAAAGAACACCTAAATAATAAGATATATAGCACTTGATAACTTGAAAAAAAATAATTAGTTTATTACCATACCATCCATGTCCGACCTTTTGGACTTCAGCAAGTTTCTTCTTGGTCAGATAACATCCATACCAAGAATAATTATGGGTGCTTTAGATAGAATAGGAATCGAATGTGAATGCTCAATTGAGAGCATCAAATCTAACCCTTTATGCTTGTAACTGATAAGCCTTCAACCTTAGACGGGACATGAGAATAATAGGCTAAATCGCGTAACTGAGCCTGTTGTTCGAAAGCTTGTAACCAGAGCTTAAGCTCTATATTTTCAAAAGATAGGATTATTGGATCCCTCTGCGTTAGGAAAATATCTGTCAATCAAAATCAACAATATAGAATGAAATTTGTGTTACAGATATAGAGCATTTCGTAAAAAGTCAAACCACATCAAAATTACAACTTGAATCGTACATGAAACATGGGTTGTGAATGGTGTAGTTGTGGTGCATCTAGGTGCTGATAATCGGCATTGGGTCCCATGTGAGAGTAATTTTGATCAGGGTAAGGTGGCATAAAAGGTGGTCTAGGCTGTGATGGTAGTGGGGGTTGAAGTGGCATCTAAGGCATGCTACTCATATGTAAAGGCTGCTGCAATGGGGTGCTTGAAGCAGACATTGTGGGTTGAACCACTAATGGTGGCTGGCTAGAATAATGAGACAGAAGAGCCGACATATTTGAGGACTATAGAGATGGTATTCATGCTTTATGAGTCGGGTAGTGTGTAGCAAATGACCTTACACCCGAAAAGCCAGGCAAGCAGATAAATAAAGGCATATCCACTGGTATCCAAATAGTAAACCAAAACAAATTTGTTCAAGGCTTCCCACGCAAGGTACACCGAACTTATGAGCATACCTTAACTTTATCGGCATAACCAACTAACGAAAGCGCAACTTCAGCATTTCTTTCACCAACCTGAGAAATATAAATAGCTATATAAGTATTTTTCTAGTTATATAACTTAACGTTATGACTTATTTAAGTCCATAAGCTAAACATGATAAGCTCCTAAGCCGGAAAAATTTGACTTATGAGCTTTTCCAATTCTTAGAAAATAAGCTAATCCAAACACTCTCTATATGATCATTTTAGATAAATTCATAAGCAATCCTAAGCAACGCTTAAACTATAACAACCCAATCAAGTTATTTCAACAAAATACCTAACCAATAGCAAAGACATGTGCAAACTTGTAACTGACTTTATGAACAAACAACCTGTTGAGGTATCTATTAAATAACCAAAAAAAGGACCGTTTAAGCTATGACATATAATTCTATATCACTGATATATAGTAAACTCAAGAAGAAAATTATGTGGTTGAACCACTGATGCATAAAATAACCCTTAATCAGTGGATGACGAAGGTATAAATGGGTATAAAATAAACCCTTAAACATGATTATGATACTATTCTTATGGTTTTGCTATGATTATTCACATAAATATTCTAGACCGACACATACACACTCTGAATACTAAAATATGATTCTTCCTTAAACTATAATAAATGATGAACTTAGACCAGACTCTTGGCTTTGGGTGCGTATATTTTCCTTGTACTTCAGTGGTTTTCTAGGTTACTTATGATATTTTCTAGGTTACTTCAGTGGTTTGGACGTGCTATCGTTGTTTAGAGTAGTAGTAATCAGACTGTTTTGCAAACACTAATTAATAGCCAAAATAATAAAAAAGGCATCTTTACGAACAGGATGGGTGTTTTGCCGCATATAATCAAATTTCATGTATCTCAAGTTCCTAACATTAACCACTAAGTTAGAGAATTCTGAAAGGCAAATCCAAACACCGCCTTGATCTAAGTAACGGATTTCAATAATTATATAGATTTTAGAGCGGTAGTGTGAAAATGGTACCTGAACCAAAGTAATTCACGATTGCAGCTTCTGGTTGAAAGTATGCTCCAACTGCCATTGCAGGAGCAACCATTTTCTTAGCTAGTTGATAAAGCGCATCCATGATTTTGTTGTGAGGGAGTGAAACATTATAACCCCTTTATACAAAGATAATTGTTGGTAAATTTAGCAGTTGATTATCAAAAACACACAATATATCCCACTTACATAATTTCAAAGATGGAATGACCGAAAAACTTGCTCAAGCAATGACCAAATTGAAAATGGGCAAAGGTTGTATCGTCCTTTGCATTGTATGCATCTCCAGCAGCTTTGCTAGATAATATCATAGTAGGTTTGGGCTTGGAGATTGAATATAACTCAGTGAGCATTTGCTACAGATGGTGTCATATACCACAATTAGAAAGCATAAAATCTTATAGCCAAAATATTCAAAGTAACTAATAAAACAACAGAGTATGCAAAACAAATTCCTGGATAAAGAGTCGAGTGGGAGGATGAAATTTTTTTAAAAAGAGAACTTAAAACCACCCGAATTAGAGTTTTTACAGTATCCCAGAAAGTCGGTTTCACTTGCTCAGCCTTTTTCTTCTCGGCTTTCACCTCCAAATCTTCAATAGTTCCGGGGAAAGACGCTTCAATGGCTTTCTTGAACTTGTCATGTAGATTCACCCGGTCTCTTGTTCCAGTCACGAGTGTGCTGGCATTTGGTCTCTTGAGAAAATCGAGCACATTTAATAAATTCCTCCTGCAAGATCACATAAAGAATATATAAGGGGGTGTTTGGCATTGTTTATTTAAAACTGATTATCTGCTAAAAAAATACTCCGTAATAAGCAAGCTTGTTACCTGCTTATAATACATGATCCTTTAAGCTGTGCTTGGGATTGCTTATATTGAAGTACTTATCTACTTAAAAATAAGGAGGTACTAATCTACTTATGTTTATGTGCCTATTTGCTCCAAACACAAAACTGATTATCTGCTTATATATACACAAATAAGCAATTAAGAATCACTCCCAAACACCCTCTTAATTTAACATACGTATTTAAGCACTTTAATAAGCAAGTTGGCCCATGCATATCTACACTAAATAATTAACTTAGGTAAAGATAAACGAACCTGCTAACAAAATTTTATGTAATGGCAATTGAATCTTCAAGATTTATAATCAAATGCCACCATCCTTGCGGTACAAAGATCACTTCACCAGCTTTGCAAACACATTCCACTGGTTTCTTTTTCCATGTTTTATTATAATAATAATCAATTGATAAAAGCGATCTCACAATCCTTATGTCTTGGCCTCGGGTTATTTCTAATTTGAGTTCTTTGAATAATTATAATCAATTGATAAAAGCTAAAATGATTACATTCATCATCAATAACCACAATTTCCCAACAACTTCATGCTCATTTCTACAACCCCGATAACTCTGACCCTAAATAGTAAGCAAAAGTTTAATTTGTTTTCAAACATTTTAAAAAACCCGACTAATTATCACGTTTACAACAGTCCAAACTCTCATAAGTAAAAAAAAATACATGGATCTCAAAAGACATTCAAACTAAAGCTTGAATCTTATTTTAGCTACTGTATGAATTAGCTTTACGTTTCCTTAAGCCACGATCTTGCCTTTTTGTTAACACTATTTTTCATGATCAAAATCAACTTGGTGACAAATTTGGAGTTTGCAAACAACTTTTCAGATGAAACTCAAAAGAATTCAAGTGTTTGTCATTTCTCACCACTCTCAAGTATTCATCATAATATGAGCTAAACTATTCATGGATGCAAGTAACTCAGAATTCAAGCATAAAATGTATAGATGAACATATTTACAACACTTTTGATATTATAGAAAATAAAAATTAAAAAT
This sequence comes from Chrysanthemum makinoi, assembly GCA_910596185.1. NCBI lineage: Eukaryota > Viridiplantae > Streptophyta > Magnoliopsida > Asterales > Asteraceae > Chrysanthemum > Chrysanthemum makinoi. The sequence continues at coordinate 221,831,663 of OU343223.1, read as the reverse complement.
AAAAAGCCAAAAAGGAACAGATTTGTCAACCTGATCATTTCTTTATGGTTAAAGAGTTGGACACATGGTGTACCCATGATATTTGTTGCCTCTGCAATTTCTGCATCTTCTTCTATATCAATCTCAACAAAGTGGACATTACGGTCAAACTCATCTATCACCTGTCATTAATCGATATTTACAATTTTAGTACGCTAGCGTATTTACAAAGAAAGAAATCATGGAAACAATATCAATTATCTCCTAATTCTATGATATATGCACATATTTACCTATTTTACATACATTATCAAAGACGCGGAACACTACCTTGCCGAGAATGGGCTTCAAGGTCCTACATGGACCACATGATGGTGCTGTATATAATTCACAAATGAGCCTGGCACTTTCATGGTACAATTTACGCATAACATACTGTGATAAATGTAGTCATGTAATTGTGAACCTAAAAACTAATTACAATTTACATATCATGATCAATTACCTTCTCTATAGTTTCGGCTATTATGAGATCACGAAGGCTAGCCAACTCGACGGTTCTTGTAGTTTTACCTTGTGCATAAAACCTGCATCAATATACATCAAAGAACAAATTAACCGAACTTGTATAATATAATTGTCAGAAACAACAAATTAGAATAAACCAAGACAAAAACACAAAATTATTAAACATGAAAATAATATGCACAACTTTCCCTAAATCGGATTAATTTGGAATCATAATTAAGGAATGCTCTCATAATCACATATCGACTCAAAATTATCGAGTAAATGACAATATGTTAGCTATGAGTTTCTATTGCCTTCTCAAGCTCGTGTTATTATCCTGTAATTATATAGTTGTTTCTAGTATAGATGACAATTTCGACCCATATACTTTTAAATGGGTCCTATGGGAATTGGGTTGTATACAGCTAGGACTCGGACCATTCCAAATTGGACTATTGGATACATCTATTTTATAAACGCAAATTATTCACTATTATTTAACAATTTCTTAGATTTTATAAATCTAAACAACATTTCCAAACCGTGACTTTTTACGCTCCTTGGTAGTAAGAGTTTTAACCGGCTTTAAGTTGAAATTGTAATCAAGATGAAGGTAATTTAGATTCTTTCTATGAATCAACATATTCAGCATGTTATACCCCTGCTTACAAACTTCCAGACCCGCTTCAACCCAATCAGGTTCTGTGGTATGGAAAAATTTGGTAGCCTAAAGAGAACGAAACAAATGCTTATTCTTTTGAGCTTTACGGGGGTCTATGATGCAGCTCGTTCAAAGCAAAACATTTCAACAGCTTCTAATAGCTAACCCTGACTTTCACTGGATAAGAAGGCGGACAGTGTTCTTTGTACCACTCGGACACAAGAGGGACGTCTTGAGCACCTCGCATCAGACCAGATCTCATGTTAAAGGGACGAGGTGCAAATAACAATGAAATACCATCAGCAGTAGTGTCCGTACATAAGGGAGTGCTAGTAAGCAAGGGCTCGACACCATTTGGCAAAGAGAATTTGTCCTCGTCGTCGTCATCCGTACGCCGATCTTTGTTAACATAGTTTATAACATTTATCAGGCGATCATAATACAATGCAGGATAACCAGGATCCTCCGGTTTAATATACATAACCATTGGTTTATGATATATACCTAACCTTACTTTCCTAGGCCTATTGTTGTACAGATAAGGAAACGCAATCCTATACTCTGTCCTCAAAGGTGAACGGATAATGAGTTTATTTATATCATTGAACTCATTCCAATCCTCGTCACCTTTCTCTATGTCACGAAATGATGGCTCAAATTTTGGCCCACCTGGTATGCACATAATAAGAGCTTTTGCTGTAAAAAATGACTCCATATCAAATAAGTAAAAATAATTACGATCGACTAAATCAGAAAGTACCTGTCCTGCTAATCGATGTAGAGTCACCATAATAGGGAGCGAGAGATTCCATTTACGGTAACTTGGTCCATTAATAAGCTTTGTCTTCACCAGAGGCTTATGATCATAAAACCAATTAAAAACCGCGGAATCTTCCTCCTCGTCCAACTCTAGTTGAATCGGTTCCAAAGGATCCAAATCCAGAAGATTATCAACATAGTCCAGCGGACATTCTTCATCGTCAAAAGGAGTAATAAATCAGGCCCAGGTATGTGAATTCAAATGCGGTAGTAAATACCCATCGTGGCTGCAACCGTAATCTAAATAATTCGGAATTAAACAAATAGTTTATATACAACACACTTAAATTCCATTCACGTAAAACCAAAAAGAATATTGGTAGTCGTACTTTACATACAACACACTCGTACATCACTATAATCTCAAAAACCTTAGCTAGTGTATAAATTTCCACGACGTACGTAGACCATACTGAGGACTGTACTAACCTATAGGTCACTAAGAAATTATGTTTTCTTGCAAGGATGCATTGCTTGGGGCGGCTGGGAAGCTCGTAGTACCAATATCTATCTATAACAATAAAGTGAAAAGTTCACAATTATCTTGATAATATTGGCAAAAAAAGACACTGTAACTAAACGATGACACTATTCAGATAACAACCTCTATCACAAGATTTAGAAAGAACTAAATCAACAAAAACAATCATTAAAGAACCTAAATCCAACGATATTCAACAAATCATACATTCATGTGCCTGTAAACATAAAACACCAGTTGAAAAAAACAATGTATTGTACCTCCTTTGTGAAGCCACGAATAAGCATGAACCATGATCGGCTGAGTTTTCAAAAATACTTGATGAGTCTAGTTTCGGTAAAATTATGGATTTGTTGGCTGAAACTTACCATCTAAATACGTGAGAGCCACAGTGAAGAGGATATTGAAGAGAATTGCAAAACCAAGAAGAACAGATGCACCAATCTAATATGAGCTTTCTGACTTTGGGACATCCAGATTCTTTAGCACATCTGAGAAAAAGATGAAATTAGGGTTTTAAGAAAGAAGAATGAACGTATATTTTTTACGTATGTTTATATGTTTGATATACTTATCTCATATCAATAATTGGTTGCATAGGTTTATAGATAAAGATTTGCAAAATATAATAAAAAAAATATGTTGGTTTAATGGTAATTATGTGTATTAATGTTACAAACAACCCAAGTTCAATCCTCAACATTGTCATTTTTTATAATCAAATTTCGAAATTTAATTCATAACTAATTAAATTTCGAAAATAATTGCTTAGTTGGACAACAAATGCTTATGTGGCATGAAAATTGATTATTTGGCATTGAGGTGGCATTAATGCCAAATGCCTCCTGTAATATATAATATAGAGATACATATAGGAAGAAAGGGCCGATGATAGAGGAAGAAGAACAACGGGGAAAAGCCAAATGATGAACGTCATACCAAAAAAAATCATCATCACTAAAAAATTACTCATAAAAAGGCGAAAACGCTCAACGCAGAGGTGGCGGAACCCCGCACACATTCGGAAAGAGATGAAATCAGAACTCCAGCAGGAGAAAAATAGTAGGGACGCCCATAAAATAATTACGGACGTGGGTATCCCCATCGGAAAGAATAAAAGTCCCGATCCCATAAACCTTAACAAGTAAAAACTTAAAAGGCCCAAGTCAAAACACAAAGTAAGGAGGCGAGCAATTAAATATAAAAAGAGGAATCAGTCACCGAGAAGACTCAAGAAGCAAGTACAAATGTTGAAGAAGCGCCCTATCAATTTTAAACAATTAGATCGCGGAAAAGTCATATAAAAAGAAGCCAACATGAAAGACGAAGAATACCGAAACACACCACGGGTGTACGTAGGACTAACAACATACACAAAAAGACCCTACGGAGCTTATTCCCAGAGAATAAAAGGTACAAAAATCCGCGGCTCAACAAAAATCGGCTCCAGAAAGGGCAACACTCCGAAAGAAGCAAGCAAAGAGTTGCGGCAAACACAAAACACAAATACCACAATGTGGGAACTAACAAAATCAGGGGAAGGATACGGCTTTGGGAAGGAAATTCCTCGATAAAAACCATGCAAGGGCGGAAGCAAAAGGATAAACCTTATCTAAATGTCAAACAGGAGAGAAAATATGCAAGTACAGATTTACGTTCCTTCCCAAGAAATTTTATGTCAAATCTAGCAGGAAAAACAGGCGCCCAGGCTACGAGCCTAGGCACGTGCAAACCTACCAAATAGTAGGAAAAAGTAAATGCTAGCGCATGAAGAAACAGTAAAATCTTCGCTATAAATACGTGAAGTAAAAAAGGGGGGAAAGCAGAAGAGACAAAAGATAAAACACTGTCCTCTAGCACCAAGCATCTTAACAACAAAAATCCCAGAAACCCTAAAAGTCACTTTAAATAAAGTTGAAGATGTTATTCAGAAGAAAAGCGCGATGGCACACAGGGAAGGAGATATGCAATCAGCTTTCAAAAGCAACACGTTGCTTACACACGATTGTTTCCAAAAAGTTCATAGATAGCCTAAACCTTTACCCCCCCCCCCCAAAAGAAAAACATAAAAGCAAAGCAGTCATTGCGACAACCAAAACATGTTCTTAAATGACTACTAATAACAATTAGTCGTTCTAAAATAATGACTAATAACCCACCACCACAATAACTCATAACACCCCTTCACTTAAACCTCCTTCTATGACATCTACAAGTACCTTGCCAATTAACATGGCGATCTCCATGGCAAGAGTTATACTGTCGATTAGACCCCCAGTAGCTGTTGGGAAATAAGATAGTGCAGGTACTCCCTGGTCAACTTCGGTGGCTGCCAGGGCAAGGAGGCACGAGGGAAGTGAAATGGTAGTGAAGGGAGTGATAGTGCGTGGAAAAGGATGGGTCCTCAAGGAAGAGTAGAAAAGAACGTTAAGGACAATGAATTGCATCAAATATACCCTAACCAATAGGAAGCTTCCCTTACAACGGCAAGCAACAAAGGATGAAAATTACGCCTTCATTCTTTCGTTGTTGTAGCCCGGCCCCAAGCAAGCGTATGTCTACCAATCCAGGCAGATCGGGTTGGATAGACTGGGTCTAAGTTAAAGATGACCAAATTGCGGGTTCCGGGATACATATATAAAAGCTACCCCACCAGGCCGTGCCATCACACAGAAGAATGGATTTATACGAAAAGATCCTCGAAAGGCCTATCGCACTTGCTATATGCCCTACAACATTACAAGCTCGCTGCTAAAAAAGAATAAGCATACTTGGCAATCATTCCAGTCCTTCAAAGAAAAATAAAAAGCCTGGTGATTCCTCAGGGAATACCGTCAGGAGAAAACGACAGCTCCGAAAGGAAGTAACCGTCAAGAAATTCTCCAAGAAAAGGGTTGTAGACAAGAAGAGGATTCTAGCCCATAAAGGGGAGAAAGAATATCTGCAAGCACAATACCCGCACTGGGAAAGCCAACGGAAAATGATAACGTTAGCAAAAGCACATCCAACAAGGAAAACCCTTCAAGAAAGAAAATTACAACTATTATAAACAAGACAACGCATCACGGGTAACCACTAAAGCAGACTTCAGCAAGAACAAAGAAATGCAGAAAATTTTCAGAAAGCACAGCTTCAAAGAAAAATGATGTCCGCCATCAACAAAGTTCCGGAAGAGACACGGCTCAAGCGGCCATAAGTCTCAGAATAAAAAGGGTAAGAGCAATTGACAGTAGAAAAAATGTATAATGTATTTGAATTTACCAATTTTTTAATGTATTTTGAAACCTGTTGATAAGCATTTAAAACATACACTTTTAAGGGGTCATTTAAGCCCTTAATCGACCACTTTTTATATGTTACTGCTTAATTTCGTTCCTTTTCACTTTTTAGGTCTCTTTGAAGCAAAATGCTAGAATGATGCTTATTTGGACGAAAAGGAGTGAATACATGAAGAAAATGCTAAAATTGAACCTGACGGCGTCCCAATCAAAGGGCGACGCCGTCCCTCTCTACAGATTTGATAATTACATGCACTAGAGGGCTCAGTGGAATTTTTGCTCATAACACCTGACGACGTTAGGCTTTGAAGAAGAAGGGCGTCACTCAGACTTTTCATCTCAAACGGCCCAGATCCAGAACCAAGACGACGTCCCATCTGAAGCCTGACGGCGTCACAACTCTAAGGTGACGCCGTCCCATCGATAACTTGGCCAAGACAAAAACCCTAATGACGGAGATCTGACGACGTCCCACCTATAAGACGACGCCGTCGCAAGTGTAAATCTATATATAAAATTCGATTTTTCTGCATTTAAGTAGGTATACTTTTGGAGTAAAAACCCTAAACATTTGTAGTCCGACTTGGACAATATCTTAGGGTACCAAACCCTATTTTACACATCAAGATAAGTGTTTTAATCCATTAGTATCATTATGTGTTCCATTGAATGTGTGTATGCTTGCTTGTTTAACATGTCTAGCTAAATTTCTTATGTGTTTGCTTAGATCTATGAAATCTAGTTGTTAATTATTGTTTTGTTGTCTCTTATCTTAATTTTAATTGGCTTAGGAGTGCAACTAGGCTATCGTTGTGTTTAAATGCTTGAGTAATCTTTGTGAATATTAGTTTACGAATCACTTAGCGGATTTCGTAGTCTAAACATCCAAAGATAACCTTAAAGTTAGTTTATGATTAATATAGCAGATTTCGTAGGCAATAACCTAAAGGTATTCTGAAAGAGTTAGGGCATAGGCACACCCTACGACCTTAGAAAGCACAATGCGTTAAGAATAAGGACGTGACAATTCAACCAACAATAAAAGATAACTATGGAGTAATAGTATCTAGGTAAACACATTTTTAATCATCATACGAGCACACAATCAAATAGACATAGCTACCCATAGTAATAGATAATTAGAATAGTAGAAGTAATCGGTAGAAGTACCACCCCCAAACCAATTGCCCCGAGATTTTACCCTTAGCTTTCTAAAAATCCAATAAAAAGATAAAAAAAAAGAATCATCCTCAACCCCACCTTAGCGTAATACACTTCTTGCTAGCATTCCTATTCCCTTACAGAACAATATCAATACCCGAGGCTTACCCAATACTACACTACAATGATTAGGTTCACTGCCTAGGGTGTTGAAAAACTTGCTCGACGAAAAGAAAGTTCCTTTGACCCCGAACGCTCTTCGTACGCGCATCAAGTTTTTGGCGCCGCTGCCGGGAATTAGAATAGCTAGTTAGATTTCTATCTCGTTTAGTTCCCTTGCTTGATTCCTATCAAGTGAGATTTTTCCTCATTTTTAGCTTCCTTGTAGTCTATCCCCCTTCTTCGTGACTTTGTTTGTAATCCCATCACTTTTCATAATGGAAGGTGATAACCCCCCACCTCATCACCCAATTCCCATTGACTCACCACCACTTGACCCACCAAGAGGCCGCACTCTTGGTGAATACTCTAGACCGAGCCACCAAGGCTATAGGAACACCATTGAGCTTCCGATCAAGCTCAAACTACGGCCCTGCAATCCGACACCATCCGGTTGGTGCAAAATGGATGTGCATTTCATGAACTTCACTCCGAAGATCCTAATCAGCTTCTCAAGGACTTCCTTAAAATTATTGATTCCATCGACCTTGATGCTACCACACAGGAGACCACGCGCTTTCGTCTATTCCAATTCTCTCTACGGGACCAAGCTAGTAATTGGCTTGAGCGACTTCCCGCCAGATCCATCTCAAGTTGGGATGATCTTACCACTCGTTTCCTCGCCTAATTTTTCCCACCGGGGAGAACTACCAAACTTAGGAATAAAATCTTGATGTTCCAACAACGTCAAGGTGAATCCCTCTACGAGGCATGGAATCGATTCAAGGACTTGCTCCATAAAGTCCCTCATCACGTCATCGATCTTTGGCTTGAAGTCCAAATCTTTTACGATCATGCCAACTTCCTCACCAAGTGATCCATTGACCGAGCGGCTGGTGGAAGGCTCAGCAATCTCAATGCGGAAGAATCATGGGATATAATAGAAGAGCTTGCCAGTCAAAACTACGAAAATTGGAGTGAATCTCATGAAACCCCCATAAGAATGGTAAATGCCATATCAATTCCTCATGAGCCTTCCAACATTACTGAAGAGCAAGTTAGTGCTCTTGAGAGAAGGATCGACTATCTAATTAAGAGGCAACAGAAAGTACCTGGACCAATCCATCGAGCAATGGTTAATTCCATTAACTTCGCCAACTACCCAACACCTCTCTCTGAATCACCAAGCCGTGAACAAAATCCCAATTCCGTACGACGCTTCCGTTCTACCTCTCCAATTCCACTCTCACCAAGCTTCAAAGCACAAATGAGAGAAGACATGGCAGCCCATTCGGAAAGATTAGCTAAATTTGAAGAAGAGGTTTATAGGTAAAGGGAAGAAATGCAGGCAAAAATGTGGAGATGATGAACTTGGTGAAGGGGTACACTAAGACGAAGGTTCCCGAGAATGTGTTAGTTAGAAACGATGATCACGCTTCCCCCACTTCGTTTATTAACGCCATTTCCATTGTTTTCGATAAGGGGGAGTAGTTGAGAAGAAGGAGACTGAGAGCAGCAAGGATAATAAGGACAAGGATGAGGCTGAGACTGATAATGAACCCAAAATCATTAAACACTACCTTAAGCATGAGATCAATAAGAAAAAAATTGTTAACTAAGTGAACAACTTTAGGTTCAATGAGGTTCTTAGGAATGCCCTCTTAGGTGAAATAAAAGAAGAAGAATATGACACGATGCCTATGGGACCTATGTACGAGTTGATTCTGAGAAAACCAGTAACTAAGAAACAAGAGATCTCTGGGAACTTCGTAATACCATGTAGCATAGGTGACATCGAGAATATAAATGCCTTAGCTGATCAGGGATCCGATGTAAACATAATGCCGCTATCAGTCCATGGTAAGTTGACTAAAGAGGAGCCTACCAAGACCAATCTTAGACTTTCCTTAGCAAATCACTCATATGTTTATCCCATAGGAAAAGAGAAGGATGTCTTAATTGAGGTTGCCAATATTGTCTATCCGGTAGACTTTGTAATCATAGACATTGAGGAAGATAAAAACATGCCATAATCCTTGGAACACCTTTTCTGGCCACCGCCAAGGCAACCATCAAATGCGGTGAGGGTATCATGATACTCAAAAGTGGCAAAGGACAAGTTAGGATAACTATTGTTTCGAGATATCCTTTGTAGATTATGGAGAAGATAAATGATAAGAACTCGCAGGTCTCCAATAATACTGTTAAGAAGAAAATTAGTGAATGGGAAAAATGGCTTAGAGATTTAGCGAGTCAAGGGTTAGATGCGACATTGTGGAAATGTGATAAAAAATTAGGGAACAACTACACCACAAAGCCACAGCCTCAAAGAACCCTAAAGAATTTTTGAATGGAGAAAAGGTGCTTTTGTAAAGATCAAGATTAAAAGCATTAAGAGGAAGGAATAGGCCAAAATGGTTTGGAACCTATACGGTGAAAGAGACTAATCTAAAAAGTGAAACCATTATCATATTAGACGACGATGGGAGAGAGTTTACGGTAAGCATACAACATGTACAACCTTATGATGAAGGCTTAGTGAAAGAAAATAATAACGGTAAAGAAGTCATGTAGGAGCACGACTTCGAGTCTAGCTACAAGACACATAAATAAAGAAAAGCGCTTCGTGGGAGGCAACCCATGCTTAATTGTTTGCTTGTTTGAGTGTCATATATCTTTTTCATCTTTGTTTATTCTCGTGTTTGATTTGTGAAAATGCTTTATTTTGTCTTTAACCTCGTCTTAATTACATATAAAGGTATTTTACAAAAAGATAAGTGTAGGGAAGATTACATACGTTTTTAAAAGAGCGTGAACATGAGAATTACGATTAGTGAAATTGATGTATATGTGTGTTTGTTAGAGTCAAATGCTTGTATCGAGTCATAATGGATATTTTGCAAGAATTTTTGCAGGTTTTAAAGATGTAATTTTTCAAGAATTTTTCCAGGAAAACGCGGCAAACCAGTTTCTGTCATGACAACCTGACGGCGTCAGGATTAGAACCTGACGACGTCAGGTCAAGCAAAAACAGCTTATATATTTTTTTTCTTTTTTCGTGCTACTTATAAATTTTTGGAAATTCTCAGGTCTTAATTTTCCAGAAAATCTGCAAACATCCATTCCACAAGCATTATATCTTAGTGTAGTTGTGTCGTATATAGTTTTACCGCCTATTTTACGTGAAGGTTTCGTCTGTTTTCTTAAAAGTGTGCAGGTTATATTTGGCAAGAAGAAGAAACTCAACACTGGATGGAGCTTATCACGTATACATTCTTCTTGGGAAAGAATTTAACCACAAATTCACACGAATCCTACCGAGCTAATCAAGGGAGTACTAGTTTCATTCTCTTTTAATTTCCTTCCTTTATCATAACTTTGAAACTTTCGGGGAATATTGGGGACAATGTTCAGTTTAAGTGTAGGGAGGGAGAATAAAACGGGAACTTAGAAACTATGCTTATCCTTGATTATTTGTCTTTTCCTTGGTCATTTGTGTAATAAACTATGAGAAATATTTGTTAGGGCAATTTTAGCACCAAATTTAACTTTTTTTTATGACATGTACGAACTAAAACTTTAGTCTTAATAAAGCGTCTCATGGATAGGAATTATTTGACTAGCACAAAAACCGTTTACCACTCAAATTCCACCCAAAAAATGTGAGCTTCGACCCTAGATCTTTAGGAATAAAAGCATTCACCTTTAATGCTTAGAGAGTGTACTAGTAGTATAATAGATTCTAGAACTTGTTTGTGATGCATTCCGAGATCGCTAGTGAGACTACACTTGTGTAGTTAGGAATAACTAAATGATAAGAGGAATTAGGTCAAGTAATTACCCCATACCCTTGCGATGTACTCATCTTTAGTACACGATACCCCTATTTAACCCCTCAGAGCCTATCCTTTTCGCGGTTCTCGTGATGTTTCGGTTTTCCGAAATATCAATAAAGAGCATTGTTTACAATCCACCCCCAAATGTACACCCAAATCGCCTTAGCCTACCTTGTATGCACTCACCTTTAGTGCATTATTGTTATCATTACTAAACCCTTAGTTCAATTATCTAGTTACTTGCATGGTTGATAAGTCGAGTCATATCGTTTGTACACAATTTTGGGATGATTGGGACTCATAGGCAAAAGTACGGTTTTATGGAGTGACGGGAAGGAACGTTAAATTTAAATTCTCTTTGTCTACGTAATTAAATACTCCAAGTGTTTTAATCTTTTCAAATCGGGTCAAATTAGTGTTAGAGTAATAAAAACTCAAGTGTAGGGACGCTCCTATAAATCCCTTATATTTTGATGGTATCGTAGAGGATGGTAGAGTAAAAATGTATGCAAAAAAAAAAAAAAAATGAAAAAAAAATAGTGTTGAAAAAAAAATGGAGAAAAACATACGTGCTACCATCCTACATCTATATTTATGTTTATGTCTTTTAAATTTATGTATGTTTGTTTCAAATTATCTAGAGTTTAGTGAGTCGAGTCTTGGGTTAGCAACGCCACACTTTTCATGCTTGTAACATAAGATTTTTGACTTGCTACCACTAAATCGCCTATCCAACAAAACCCTTTGTTTCCCTACCGTAAGGCTAACGTTACAACCCTTGAAAAGACCTCTTAGATAGTTGTTCCTAGGTGCTTACGCCAAAGCGGTGGAGGTTTGATCTAGTTTCAAGCCTATGGTAATCTATGTACTATGCTAGGTAATGAGTGTTTATCTTCCATTTCCATTTACTATATTTCATATAAACCCGAGAGATGAGAGAATCCAAACACCCCTTGTGAGGTGCTAGTATATAATTTCCGTGCTTGTTATTACTATTGCGGTGCTTTTACTTGTTATGAATTATTCTAAAACTATGCTTCATGCCCCCTAACCTATAAAATGATTGGCCAAAAGCACATTTGCTTGAGGACAAGCAAATACCAAGTGTAAGGATATTTGATAAATATTTAAAACATACACTTTTAAGGGGTCATTTAAGCCCTTAATCGACCACTTTTATATCCGTTACTGCTTAATTTCGTTCCTTTTCACTTTTTAGGTCTCTTGGAAGCAAAATGGTGGAATGATGCTTATTTGGACGAAAAGGAGTGAATACATGAAGAAAATGGCAAAGTCAAGATCGAAGCCACTCAAGCTGCTAAAACTGAACCTGACGGCGTCCCAATCAAAGGGCGACGCCGTCCCTCTCTACAGATTTGATAATTACATGCACTAGACGGCTCAGTGGAGTTTTTGCTCATAACACATGACGGCGTCAGCCTTTGAAGAAGAAGGGCGTCACTCAGACTTTTCATCTCAGACGGCCCAGATCCAGAACCAAGACGACATCCCATCGGAAGCTCGACGGCATCAGAACTCTAAGGTGACGCCGTCCCATCGATAACTTGGCAAAGACGAAAACCCTAATGACAGTGATCTGACGGCGTCCCACCTATAAGGTGACGCCGTCACAAGTGTAAATCTATATATAGAATTCGATTTTTCTGCATTTAAGTAGGTAGACTTTTGGAGTAAAAACCCTAAATATTTGTAATCCGCCTTGGACAGTATCTTAGGGTCCCAAACCCTATTTTACACATCAAGATAAGTGTTTTAATCCATTACTATCATTATGTCTTCCATTGAATGTGTGTATGCTTGCTTGTTTAACATGTGTATCTAAATTTCTTGTGTGTTTGCTTAGATCTATGAAACCTAGTTGTTAATTATTGTTTGGTTGTCTCTTATCTTAATTGTAATTGGCTTAGGAGCATAGACGGAACTTGAACATTTTTGGGGGGGGGGGCCGAATTTATTTTGGGAGGGCCGAATCGAATATTTTTTTGTAACCTCAATTAAATTACCCTTAAAACCTATAATATTTACACCAGGTGCCGCAAATTTTGGGGGGGCCGCAGCCCCCCCGGGTCTCTATGAAGGTCCGCCCTTGCTTAGGAGTGCAACTAGGAAATCGTTGTGTTTAAATGCTTGAGTAATCTTTATGAACATTAGTTTATGAATCACTTAGCGGATTTCATAGTCTAAACATCCAAAGATAACCTTAAAGTTAGTTTATGATTAATCTAGCGGATTTCGTAGGAAATAACCTAATGGTATTCTCAAAGTGTTAGGGCATAGGCACACCCTACGACCTTAGAAAGCACAACGCGTTAAGAATAAGGACGTGACAATTCAACCAACAATAAAAGATAACTAGGGAGTAATAGTATCTAGGTAAACACATTTTTAATCATCATATGAGCACACAATAAAATTGACATAGCTACCCGTAGTAATAGATAATTAGAATAGTAGAAGTAATCGATAGAAGTACCACCCCCAAACCAATTGCCCCTAGATTTTACCCTTAGCTTTCTAAAAAACCAATAAAAAGATAAAAAAAAGAATCATCCTCAACCCCACCTTAGCGTAATACACTTGTTGCTAGCATTCCTATTCCCCTAGAGAACGATATCAATACCGAGGCTTACCCAATACTACACTACAACGATTAGGTTCACTGCCTAGGGTGTTGAAAAAATTGCTCGACGAAAATGAAGTTCCTTTGACCCCGAACATGCTTCGTACGTGCATCACCTGTCAAATCAATAAAAAGTGAAGATTAGCTACCTTCATTATTTTATTTTTTTAGTAAATTAATTTTGATGAAGTGCACAAGACGCGGAAGCACAAGACTGGGCACGACCCTAAGAATGTTATTTCCGAATAACAAAGAGTTATCACGAATAACAAAAAGGTGAATAACATAATCACCAACAGTACATAAGAGGAATTGCAAGCCTAGAACTGGGAGGATAACCCAAAAATATTCAAAGACTATTACAAACGTGCATATCCGTATAACGTTAAAACAATAGCACTGCACAAATTAAAAATAGTGTGCACAAAAGACTATTACAAATGTACATATCCGTATAATGTTAAAATAATAGCGCTGCACAAAACAATGTGCACATAGGTTATTAAAAACATACATATCTGTATGACAAAAAAGATAGTAGCATAGCACAAGTCAAAAACAACGTGCAGAAGCAAAAATAAAAAGGAAAAGTTGCACGCAACCATCGTAAACATTACAAGACATAGAAGACTAAATATTGTTCAAAGGATTACAAACATCCAATAAAGCTAACTAGCTTTGCTCCAAGATAGTTGCACTTGCTTCGTTCTCAGACAGAGCGGAGGGGACCTCACTCACTTTTCGGTACAGATCATCTGCAACATCAATAATAACACTAGACCCTCCAACATCATAATCATCGGTGGAAAGGGGCCTCACAGGAACAACAGAGACACTAGCAGGAACAAGTGCAAGTGGCAAGGAAGTAGTAGAAGTCAAAGCCAACTCACCAGTTAAAGGTCCTTCCTCACCTATAACATTACGGGCGAACAAAGGATCAACTGAAAAATTATAAACATCAGCAATAGTGGGCTGATGAGCAGCGAGATGCTTCCTAACTTGGTCAACCCTTGCTTCCTCCATCGTGACATTTTTGGCAATGATCGACCATTTTTTGGATGGTTTCAATGGCAAGAGAAGGGGTCATGCTCGGAATTGGTCCTTGGTAGTCCAACATCTGCCTTGTAGTTATGTTGATACCTTTGTAAAAGATGTTAACCTTTTGTTGGCTGTTCAGGTCATGAGTCGGACACTTGTAGAGGAGATCGTTGTATCAATCCCAGGCTTGATACAACGCTTCATCGTCATTGTGCTTGAAATTATGGATCTCCATGAGCTGATTAGATATCTTTGACGGAGGAAAATATCTTTGGATGAAGTGTTTTTTTAGCAGAGCCTATGTATCAACTGCCCCGGTGGGCAATCTTTTGATCCATCTTTTTGCTCCCCCAGAAAGAGTCATGGGGAACACCCTTAGCATAACAGCGTCATGAGAAACACCCGGGATGTTGAAAAGGCTTGAAATGTACAAGACATTCTCAACATGAAAAAGGGTTAGCATGAAGCTCCCTCATAAACTGATCTTTAATTTCGAAACGGACATTGGCTCCAATCGCCGGTCTTACGAGCCCCGGCCATTGTTCTTCTCTCGTCAATGCCAAATATTCCTCAAGAGTGAGCTCATCAATGCTAACAACTTCCATGGTACCTGAAACTTGAAAAGAGATCGTGAGAAATTGAGAAAATTAAAAAAAAATAAAACAAAAATGAAAGACTTAACAAAAATTCTAATATAACTCCCCGGCAGCGGCGCCAAAAAAACTTGATGCAGGTTTTACTAACCAAGTTTAAATATTTATAAAGTCTCGTTATACCTATGGTCTACCCTATTGCACTAACAAGCAGTGTACCCGATCGTGTGTAGTATAGTATTCGGTAAAACCGAGGTCGTCCCAGGAGCTATGTGTGCGGATTTTAACTAAGTCTAGATGTCACAGATTTTAAGGTTGAAATGATTAATTAATAACTAAAGACAGAAAAATAGGAGAAAAAAATAGAGGCGAGGGTTTTGATCAATAGAGGAGAAGTGTGCTAACCTAGTTACTCATCCTATCAAGTTAAGTTCGTGTTTAATTACTTCCAATTGCTTCAAGTGGGGGTAAAAGTCGCTAGGACAAAGATTTGGTCGATTCGTCCTAACCTATCGCAAAGGCTTCCACGGAGAACAAGCTACTGCCTTGTAAGTCCATTTGTTTTAGTCCCCTAAGCCAAGTCATTAAGTTCCGCTACATGC
This sequence comes from Chrysanthemum makinoi, assembly GCA_910596185.1. Classification (NCBI taxonomy): domain Eukaryota; kingdom Viridiplantae; phylum Streptophyta; class Magnoliopsida; order Asterales; family Asteraceae; genus Chrysanthemum; species Chrysanthemum makinoi. The sequence goes on along the minus strand of OU343223.1, from coordinate 221,815,905 downwards.
AAGATTCATAATAATGAGTGCCCGGGTGCTAGCATCTTAAACACTCATCCCTAACTTCTTAAGTTCATCCAAATGGTAGGTGATCAGTTGGTCAAATCGCACAAGCGAAGAAGGGTCGTTAGTTTGTCAATTCTTACCCTTCCTACTTAATCTACCTACTTAGGGTCAGTTGGTCATATCTCCTAAGTAACTAGCCACTACCGCCATTCAAAACTACCAAAACAAGGGTAGCTACCAACAAACTATGCATGCATACACTAGAAAAAATTATACGGAAGCAATGTAAACATAAACAAAACAATCAAGGAATCATAACTAGGCTAGCACCAGAGGGGCTTAGCCGCTCATATTAACTAAAACAATCGATTCAATGTTTAACATATCGAAATACATGAATTAAAAGTAAAGAAATGCTAAATTGCTAATGCTTATCGTAGGGGAGTGATTTCTCCCTTGGAGATGGCTCTGTATGCTCCTCAAGATCTGCCTTCAACCTTCTACCCACGTTCTCTGATTTGGTGTGTGGAGTGAATGAATAGAAATGCTGGAATTTGGGCGGTATTTATAGGCCAGATCTGGTTACGGCGTAACTTAAGTTAAGAGTTACGCCGTAACATCCAATTCTTCGTATTTTGCTCTGGAAAAGCTGGTTACGGCGTAACATAAGAAATGAGTTACACCGTATCTTCAATAAATCATGGTTACGCCGTATTTGTAGAATGAGTTACGGCGTAGCTTGTAGCGGCACGGAACATCATTTGACCTAATTAGTTACGACGTAATACTAGGAGACCGTAATCTTCAATTTAGTTGGTTTTCTGAGCCACGCTTCTGTTACGGCGTAATGTGAGAGGAGATTTACGGCGTAACATCTTCAAAATGGGCATACTATCATATATCTTCAATAAACTCTCCAAATCCGCGTCTCATTAGCTCCAATGCTCATAAATTACCTGAAAGTGAAATATAGAGGAAAACAAGCGTAAATCCATATAAATGATATAAAATATGAGCATTATCGGGGAAATTGACACTTAATATTCAGGACTATTTGATGTTATCAATTATCCCCCCACTTGAACTCTACTTGCCCTCAAGTAAACCTTATAAGATAGATTCCTAAAAAGATATCTCCCATTACCTGGAAAATATAAGTTTACAAATCCCTTATGCTAGAATAAAACAAAGCCGAACACCTCACGAAATGGGAACAAAACACTTAAATCTCTCAACTATTCTAAGTGTCCATTTCTGGGTGATCACTCAACGCACAGTCATAGCATGTATTCTATCAAAAGCTTGGCGGTTACACAAATCTCTACCACTAGAGTTAAGGGCTAAATAATGTAGAAAACTAGAAGGGGGGGGGGTTAAATAGTTTTGCCGATTTTAATTTAGTTTCAATAAATTTAGATTCAATATTATGTGAAATCGTATGGATGAAGAGAAAGTATAGATCTAATGGTAATGCAAGTAAATAAAGTAAAGTAAAGGATAGAAATGACACAACCGATTTATAATGGTTCGGCTACAAGGACACCTTCCTTGCCCTACTCCACTCCCCGAGTCACCTACTCGAGAGTTCAAGCACTATGTCAACAAACTCCTTCAACTTGGCGGAGAAGCTTTCACAACGTTGCTTACACCTTTTTCTGGTACAAAGCTAAATACCAAGTCCGTAACACGGTGGACCAAACCAACACGACTATTACACAACAACTATGTGAAATATCAAATACAAGATCTTTGCTACAGAAATCTTGTGGAGGAACAAATCAATCAAGGACCCCTTGCTTGGATGGCTTGTCGAATGCTCGTGATCTCGCCTTAGAGAAGGACCTATATGAGAATCACTAAAGAAAGAAAGAAGAACAACTCTCTAGATCAAGTGATCTTTTGTTAGAAGAGAATGAGAGTATATGAGAGAATTAGTAAGAAGAGGGGTGAGTCAGAATGAAGAAATGGCTCTCTATTTATAGGCAAAACTTGCCACTGTTCCCCGGATCCTACGGATCCCTCCCTTAAGGGATCCGTCTAGTGTAAACCTAGGGATCCGTGGGACGCTCCTCTTTGCCCATGGGTTTTTTGGTTATGGGTCATGGGTCATGGGTTATGGGTTGGTCCATGGGTATTTCATTAGATACAATGTATCTAATAGATGCAATGCATCTAGTCAAATGGGTATGGGTCAATACCATGGATTATGGATATGATCCATGGGTTGTGATTTTACCCATCCTAATAAACTATTACAACAAATGATTTATTACAACAATTTGTATTAAGTGACTATATGTAAATGCTTTACAAAAATAACATGTATCCTTATAATTTTACTTATGATAACATTATATTTGTTATCAACAAAACACAAAGAGATCGCAAAATATTAATAAACGTTTTTACGGTTTATTTGTATTAACAATCTCCCCCTTTTTGTTGATGACAAAACATAATGTTATGATGAGTAAAACTTAAGATTAGATGTATGTTTTGAAAGCCCTAAGTTTTACTTCTTCTCCCCCTTTTTGTCGAAACAAAAAGTTAACCCATCAAAGAAATAAAATGTGGAAAAATAGTCCACGTATCGTTTACTCCCCCTTGACGGTAGCTCCCCGTAGTTTGGGGCGTCAAGTGAATAAAAAAATCCTACAAAGAAAAGGTTAGTAGTAACATGTATAAATAATCTTGTGATTTGACGAGAATCAAGATTGGGAGCCAAGGTATGTAAACAAGGCCTTGTAATAAAACTACAAAATGTAGTGGTATTTATGCTACATACAAGCATGTAAAAGTAAGAACAGGACTTGTTCTTAAAAAAATGACTCAAAAGAAAAACAATACTAAAAATAGAAAATAGTAATAATGATTCCTTCCATGCTTGCATAAGGTTATGGATGGAGGTTTTGATGAGTAATGATATTGATGCGATCAAGAATGAGGTTGAGTATGAATCGCATTTCTTCCCTAACTTCTATTGCAATATCCCTAGTGGATTGGCAATGTTCACAATGTAAGTGATGTGGGTAATGAGTTCAGAAGTTATCCGGGTTGTTTTGATTTGTGAGATGCGGAAGATGTGGTGGAAAAATAGGAAAATACGGATCAAATTCCGGAATGTTTGGAAGTGGTGGTGGGAAAGAACCTAGATGTTCTTGTAGCTCAATGGGAGCTAAGGGTGGTGAGGTTTCAAGGTCTTTGAAAATTGTGTTTGGAGAAGTGGGAGGTGTCAAAAAGGCTATTTCTTTTTGTTTTGGTTGTTGAGATCTTGTTGGAGTCTTAAGGAGTTCCAAAAGAGTGACTTTAGGTGGTGAGTTGATGGGTGATGAAGTTTGTGTACTTGTTGGTGATGAAGGAGGTGCTATAATGGAAGCATCTTGTGGTGAGATAGTGGTTGGTGATAAGCCATTCGATGATGGTTTTGTTAAACAACCAGGCCGGATGCTAATCCTTGCGGATATCCTAGATTTTGATTGTGGTATTTTGGAAGGCGGGAGGACAAAGGTTTGGATTTCTTGAAATGGATTGTTTGCATTAGATGATTCATCTAAGTTGGAAGATCTTTTGGAAGACATGGTGGTGTTTGTTTGTGAAGATGAGATGAATAGCAAGCAATGTTGGGAATGCTACTTATAGAAAAAAAATTATGCATTGCAATGAATGCTTGACCCAAAGTATGGATTAAAATCTAATGATTAGGTATGAATTTAAGGCATGTGATCATGAGAACACAAGCATTAAAGGATTAAAATAAATGATGAAAAGTATTGAAGTTTTCATCCAAAGTTAGAAAAATAGAAGATAAAACTAGCTTCTGTCTCACGGATCCCACGAATCCTTCCCTTGAGGGATCCGTCCAAAGACTAAGGCTGGTATCCATGGTACTGGTGATTCAGGCAGCTCAAAATTTTCCTTTTGGAAACATTTGTGCCTAGTGTGTTCCTATATGCAAACTATTTAGAGTTGCGGTTATCTCGAATCCTAAAAAGAAAAGAAAAATAAACTAGAAGTGAAAAATCATACTATTATGTGAGATAACCAGAGTGCTCCTAATTCATTGTTGCTTAAATGAATGTACCCGAAAACACATATTAGTTATGTGTCCTCTTTAGCATTCAAAAGACATGAGATGCAATGAAAACGGGTTTTTACTTTGTATTAATAATGAAAAAGCGATTTGTCCTAGACGTGAGAAATTGCTTTTGTGAAATTGATACGGGAAGAGGTATCATTTTTAGAAAACGTTTTGAAAAGAGGTTTCTATGTGCGAATAAAAATGTTTTATCCTTTGAAAAGAAGATGTGTATGTAGTTATGTGTTTGCAACTTGTACTTATTTTTAAGGAAATAAGAAAACTATGAGTTATAAGTGAAAAACTTATCTTGGGTTTTGAAAATTCCCGTATTGCTTGTGAGTTGTGCGTGAAATAGAGATCCTAGACTCAGAAAGAAGAAGGCTAGTGTTTACATACCTTGTAGAGTTAAAATAGTAAATTACGACGATTGTTCCATGAGACCAAGACCAAGACGAAGTAGGTTGAATTGTTGCCGCTTCAACGATTTGGTGAGGACGTCGACTATGTTGTATTCGGACGCTACCTTCTTGTTAGCCTTAATAATTTTATTAGAAGTGATGGTCATTCACGATTAGGAACTTTGTAACATGTGTTAGATATTGTGCTAGAATAGTCAACGGGCTCGTGGATTGGACTAAGCTAAATGGCTAGGCGTTAGGATAAGCTTGCCTTGTATAAGTCCAAGCAACCCAATCCAATCCATGTCCAACCCACGAGGCCCATGGAAAGCCTTTTAGGGCATCAAGTCCCTTGGACTATAAATACCCCTCAAATGGTCATTTGAGGGGTGTGCTTGAATGTGTGTGTGTGTGTTTTATTTGGAGCAATACAACTTATTGTGTTTATCTTTATCCTCTCACATACACGGATTTCATATCATTCAAGTCACCATCTTTCCTTTTTTCTTATTCTTTCTAAGCATAACGTTTGTGTTTGGTTTCACGTGGTTATACTTGTATACGTGTTGGGTTTGTGATAAGGTTGATAAAAGTAAGGTCCTACAATTGGTATCAATCGCCTAACAATGGTTTAGGAGTGGTTGGTTGAAGTTTTTGTTTGTGTTGTGTTACGCATAAAGCTCTCGGTCACAAAAAGTGGATAACGCTTTAAAACTTTATTTTTCGCACTAAAATCTTCAAGATTCTTGTGGTTTGAGGTTTCTTTAGTGTTAAAGAGTATAGTTTTGCAAAAAAGTTTGAAGCTTTACGTGTTTTACATCAGTTTTAAACTCGTGCTTATTTAGGTGTACGTTTCTATGCGTAAGCTTTCTAAGCACTTTGGGTGAAAAAGGTCAACAGTTTTGTGTTATTGGAGTGATTTTAAGATTATTTGTGCAAGCGAAACCGTTTGAATCGTTGGAAATTTTTTACGCGTAGGTCAAAACCCTCTTTTTACGCGTAAGAAAGTCAAAACCCTTTTTATACGCATAACTTCCTACGCATAACTTTTTGGTAACGAATCTTCGTGCAACAAAGGTGACTCAGTGCTTCCCTCACTTGGATAAGTGTGTGGAACACTTCGACATTCGGATATCTTTTACTTGCTGGACAGTGTAAAGGATTTTTGGTTTTAAACCAACTCTTACGCATAAGCGTAAAGCTTACGGTAAGCACTCTACGCATAAGTTAACTCTTACGCGTAAGGTACTCTACTTCTACGCTTAAAGTTTATGCATAAGACTTACGTTTAACCTTAAGTTTACGCGTAAGTTGGATTTCTATGCATAAGGATTTCTACGCCTAAGCTCTTTCGCGCATAAGGACTCCTACGCATAAGATCCTACGCATAAGCATCCTACGCATAAGCACTCATCTCTACGCATAAGAACAGTTTTACAAGTAAGATTGTGACCAAAACTTCAAACGGCTATAACTTTTGAACCGTAACTCCGTTTTCAGCGTTCTACCCATCAAAACGACCGTAAGAACGAGAAGATTGTCACGCCGAAGAAACTAAAGTTCATTCATGTCAACCTACAAGTCCTAAAAACGCTCCGAACAGAAGTTATTGAGGTTTTTAAGTTTTTCGACCAAATTCTCACTACAACAACCAAGCTTCATTGTCATCAATCTCAACTCTTTTATCGTTGAATCGATCCTACATCAACTTTATCAGATCATACCTTCATCAATGGAAACTCAACAAGACATTCATGCAGCCGGTGCCGAAAACCGTCCTCCTATGTTGGCAAAAGGTGGTTATCTTCAATGGAAAAGTCGAATGCTTCGCTACATCAAGACCAAACCTAATGGAAAACTCATGATTAACTCCATTCAGAATGGACCCTTCAAGCCTCGACAAATCCTAGACCCGGAACTCCCGACATCCCACCATCTTATCATACTCCAATCAATACAGCGAAGAGGATCGAAGCAAGTCGATGCGAGATGACATGGCAATTCATATTGTCCAACTAGGTTTACCAATAGACATCTTTTCTGTTGATAGTTGTGAAACCGCTTTTGATATGTGGGAGCGTGTTAGGCGGCTTTGTCATGGAACGTAAATTGGTCAACAAGACATGGAGAACAAGTCGCTAACTGAATGGGAAAAGTTTACTTCAACTCGGGAGAATCCATTGAATCCTACTATGGAAGGTTTTGCACTTTGATGAATGAGCTTATTAGAAACAAGTTGACACCCGAACTATCGTTCAAAACATCAAGTTCTGAACAATCTTCCGAAGAATGGGGACGATATGTCACTATTGTCAACCAAACAAAAGACCTTCATCAGGTGAACTTTGATCAACTGAATGATTTTCGGAAACAAAACCAAGCCGGAAGTGAATGAAGTCGGGGAAAGAAAGATTGGCAAAGAATCATGATCCATTGGCACTTATTGCAAAGACTCAACCTTCGGTGAATACACAACAACAAGCTTCATCATCTTCCAACAACAACAACTTGCAGCAATACATTCAACAACCACAACAACAATTCTATCCACCAGAACAACAAGTCATTCAACAACCGTATCCACAATACCGGGAACAAGGAATCCGATCCACAGCTGAACAAGAAGAAGCTTTGCGACAAGTATTTTCTTTATTGGGTAAAGCATTCAAAGGTCGCTATTCCACACCAACTAACAACAACCAAAGGATTTCATCAAACACTCACTTAGCAGGCAAATTGCAGTAGGGTGTGAATATGGGTAATCAAGGACAAATGGTTGGAGTTATTGGGAATCAGCGAGGCTATGATCTTGGATTTCGTTATGGGTAATCAGGCGGTTCCGTATCGGGGTATCAGTTAGGTCGAATGTTGGCAATCGGATGGGACGAGAATGTTGGGAATAGAGCGTGGGTATCGGAATGGGAATGTTGCAGCTCGGTCGTTGGGAATTATGGTAATGTGAATCGTGGTAATCGGGTGAAGTGTTATAACTGTCAAGGAATGGGTCACATGGCATGAAATTGTCCCACTAAGCGCACAAGAAGAATCTTGAGTTTCTTGGAAAGTTATCTTTGTTAGCACGAAGCAAGCGAGGGGATGCAGTTGAGTCTTGAGGAAAATTATTTTTAAGCTATCGTGGATGATTTGGAAGACCTCGAGGAAATCAATGCGACCTGCATATTCATGGCAAATCTTCAGGAGACTAAGTACGACAGGACTCGGAGCACTTCACGTCTATGGCGTAGCGATGTCACGAGGTACCAATCATTGATCCATGCTATAACAATGTCATATTTGATGTGTGTACTCATGACGAACAGATTCGTGTGGCGCAACACCTACTTATGATACATACACGGACAATCCGAGTTGTAGCAATACTAACTCGAAACTCGGATGTGGATCCTAGTGGAGGCTGTGTGGCACAAAATCAGGCCGATGAGGAAACACGTGCTTATTTTGAATCATTAATCAATAAGTGTGGCATTGAAATTGAAAAAGTGAGTAAGGTCAATCGGAAGTTAAGGCCTTGAATGTTAAATTGACCGCGAGCTTGAGAGTTACAAAGAGAGCGCGAGCCTATGAATTTCATACAAACAAAATATCGAGAATTAGAAATTGGTTATTGAGATTCTTTTTAAGAAAAACAATTGCAAATCAAGTATGATACACTTGATGTGAATCACGAACTTGAAAATAAAATCTTTAAACAAGGAAATTTATGAACTAAATGACCAACTTTCTAAACAAAAAGCACTTTGTTTTCGATCTTGAAAAGAAGAAACAGATTGATTCTTGATTTTTCAAAAGCGAGAAGATTCTCTTCTTGATGAAATTCTGGATAAAAATGAAACTATCAAAAATTGGATAATTTACTTCTTACAACGGGTCATTCCGCTAAAACAAACAAGATGCTTTCTAATCAAGTAAATCCGATTTTTCATACTTCACTTAAAATGGCTCTTGGTAACTCACCTCCTGGTTTCCTCAAGAAAGCTCCGAAAGAACGGAATGTGTTGAACAATGGAAAACCTTTGCATGAACCCATAATTGTTAATGATTCTCTTGAAAGCGTTGGAACTATCGAGGAGAGTAGATAAAAATGAAACAAAACATCCGAAATCAAACCAATTGATTATAACAAATGGAACAAAATTAATGGTATTTAGTTTGTTTCTCAATCAACGTTTTCCACCAAACCAAGTGTTTCAAACAAAGTGTCAACGCCTGTTTCAAAATCGGTTTCAAAACCAGTTGTTGTCTCCAAATCTCTTTCAAACATTGAACAAATGTCTTCAAACAATCCTTTTAACACAAGTGATGCTAGAAGCATTTTAGACGATCTTAAAACTAGAATTGGGCGACTTTAAGAGATTTAAAACTAAAACTCATATTACAACCAACATCCGGTTTAATAGTTTTGATATTGAACAAAAAAGTTTTTGAACCTGAAATTGCCCCTGGTGAATAACATCAACTCAAGGGTAATTTATTTTGAACAAGCCTTTTGAAAGAAACAAGCGACTTTGTCAAGGACCATAAATCCCCGGTAAAGCAAGCTAATGAAAGTGTTGAACACATCAAAGTTTTGGAAAATATGAATGATTCTCTCTTGAAGATGTTGACTACGATATTATGTCCATCATTTTGCAAACATATTCTTGTTGAAGATCATGAAAGACTCCATCCGAGACCTCGAAATTGTTTCAAAATATGAAAAAGCTCTTGAAAAACTTGAAAAGAAAATGTGTCATATTTTAAACAACTTGATCGAAAAACTGAGGAAAGCAAATATGACAAATGTCGTATGGCGTGCCTACAATGAAATGAAAGCAAAAATGATCTTTTGAGGGCTCATTTGGAAAGTCAAAAAGAAAAGCTGTGGATACCTGTGATTACAAAACCATTGACTGAGGAGAGAGCAAATGTTCCCAAACTAGTTTCCAAACCAAAAATGTGCATTTCTATGCCTCCTCCAAAAGTCAATGAGAAAAATGTTTCATCAAAACCAGTCACTCCACCTGCCCTACCTAAACAAAATGTTGATAGAGGAAAAGCGGTTATCGAGAAACCAAAAGTTTTAGCACATGGCCTTTTTAAGATGAGTACCACTAATGTCGCCTCCACATCTAAAACATATGGAACAAACGACATAAGTTTAGAAAAACACTTTAAAGAGACTAGGAAAATGAAACCACCTCCCTTGCTAAAAATGTGAATCCTAATGCGTGTGCCTTACCTTCTACAGGACTAGAAAGCACCTCTAGGAGCAGCAGACTAAAACCTAAGAGCAATACAAGGAACAATAGAGTCTCGACTGCCTCTTGGAGTAGTAGCTTGAATAAAGAGAAGAAAGTAGAAGAACACCCTAGGAATTTACCGCTTTTGAATAAAAAAGACATTTCATCTGATATCTTGAACCTATGAAACTTGCTAAGTCTAATGAATGTGTTGAATCTCTCTGTTTAACTTGCAAGAAATCTTTAATTAATGTTCAAGATGATTGTGTTTCTAAGAATGTGAATGATAAGCCTGTTAAGAAGAACGTTCCAAAAAGATCTTACGCTAATCAAGTAGGAAGACTAGTTGCAAAACTTAGGCTTTACACTCTTGATAGGGAACTATAGTGTATACTTTAGGGATGATATTTGGAAACCCACAGGTAGAACTTTCACACTCGAGAATGGTAAAATGAGTGATAAACCCGAATTCCCAGAGAGAAGACCTCTCGATGTGATCGAGGATTTTACCTCTAACCCAAAGGAACCAAAATCAAAAGCGGTTTCCACAATATTCTTTTTACATTCTTGTGAGGTTATTGAAATTTGTCTTTGGATCGTCGACTCGGGTTGCTCCAAGCACATGAGGAATCAAGTGTGATCAATTTTGTCACGGTAATTCATGGGAACCGTGCGTTTTGGAAATGATCATGTAGCAGCTATCATGGGTTATGGAGATCTACCTTTTGGAAATTATTTGATCACTTGGGTTTACTATGTCGAAGGATTGTGACACAATTTGTTTTCGGTCGGCGTAGTTACGTGATGCAGATTTAGAGGTTGCTTTTAGGAAAAATGCTTGCTTCGTTAGAAACTTGGATGGCACCGATCTCTTAACTGGGAATCGTGATACAAACTTGTATGCTATCGACATCAACAAAATGGCCTCTTCATCACCAATATGGCTTATGACACGAGCATCGAACACGTCACGGTTGTGGCATAGAAGGTTATCCCATCTCAATTTTGACACCATCAACAAAATTGCCAAATACAACATCGTCAACGGACTTCCAAAGTTCAAATACACCAAGAATCACTTATGTCCATCATGCGAACAAGGAAAAAGCAAAAGAGCATCATATAAACCCAAATCCGTACCTAGTTCGGAAGCAAAGTTGCATATGTTGCACATGGACTTATGTGGCCCAATGAGAGTTGAAAGCGTTAATGGGAAAAAGTATATTCTTGTCATTGTCGATGATTATTCAAGATATACATGGGTTAGGTTTCTGAGATCAAAAGCGAAGCACCGGCATCATCATCACCTTTAGAAATGAATTCAAGTACTTCTTCAAACTCCGCAAGGGTTGTAAAACGGAACAACGCGACGAATTCACTAATCGGGGAGTTAAGAACTTATTTTGAAGATGTTGGAATCACACATCGGACATCGCTTGTTAGAACTCCATGGCAGAATGGGGTAGTTGAAAGAAGAAATAGAACTCTTGTGGAAGCTGCTGCACAATGCTAATCTATTCTAGTGCACCTTATTATTTCTAGGTGGGTCTTTGTTGCCCTTGCTTGTTTCACTCGAACCGATCCTTATCCATCAAGATTCAATAAAACCCCATATGAGCTTGTGAACAACCGAAAACCGGATATCTCTTACTTTCACGTGTTTGGCGCTTTGTGCTATCCTACGAATGACAGAGAAGATCTTGGAAAAGTGAAAGCAAAAGGTGATATTGGAATCTTCATTGGATATTGAGATAACTTCGAGGGCATTCGTGGTGTATAACGAGAAGAACTAGGAGGATCATGGAGCGATGAATGTGAAGTTTGACGAACTTTCACATATGGCTTCTGAGAGACTCGCTCTAGTACCCGCACTAAACCGTGACTTATGGACACATCGATTCAGGACTCGTACCTCAAAGAGCTCAATCAACTTCGTTTGACAATCCTAAAGAACAAGAATGGGTTTGAGTTAATGTTCGATTAATACTATGGTGGAACTTCGAAAAATGCATCAAACCATCATTCGGCGCACCCGCTCAACATCATCCACCACCACCAGCGAGAAGATGCATCTACAACGGTCGAAACCAATGCACCAATTCCATCTACATCATCTACATCTACTAAACTTATTGCACCCATTCTACGGCGGTTGATGAGCAAAACAAAAACTAGAAGCGATGCAGCGTTAGATGAAGACTTATTTGAAAACCCGTTTGCTACGGAATGGTGAATCATCCTCAAGCTTACGAGAACCATCTAACTTCGCATCACGTTTAACCAACGGTATCCTTCTACTCGAAGTGGACAAAAGACCACCCAATTGAAAAGTTATTGGTGAACCATCTAGGCCAATTCGGACGAGGCCAACTTGCCACCGATTGCGACTTATGCATTTACTTTTGCTCCATTAGCAATATAGAACCAAAGAACATTCGCGAGGCAATGGCGGATCCCGCATGGATAGAAGCAATGCAGGAGGAACTTCTCCAATACCGTCTACATGAATCTTGGGAAATGGTTCCAAGACCCATTGACGTTCGCGTCATGGATCTTAAATGGTTATGGAAGAACAAACGGGATGAAGAAATGACTGTCAATCGCAACAAAGCTCGTCTTGTGGCCAAAGGATACTGACAAGAGGAAGGGATAGACTTTGAAGAGTCATTCGCGCCGGTAGCTAGACTAGAAGCGGTCAGGATATTCTTAGCCTACGCTCACAAAAACATCACGGTTTATCGATGGACATTAAGACCGCGTTCTTGAATGGAACTCGAAAGAAGAAGTGTACGTGAGTCGGCAGGAAGGCTTCATAGACATGAATCATCCGACTCGTCTACAAACTCAAAAAGGCAATCTATGGATTAAAACAAGCTCAGAGCATGGTATGACGAAGCGTCCTCTTTCCTTATCCAAAACAATTTCACCACAGGAGCATTGATCCTACCTTGTTTACACAAAAATGCAAAAGCGACATTTTGATTGTTGATTACGACGACATCATCTTTGGGTCCACTAATCCGAATCTTTCAAAACATTTTGAAAATCTCATGAAAAGTAAATTTGAAATGTCCATGATGGGGAACTAAAATTCTTTCTTGGTTTACAAATACATCAGTCCCCTCGTGGAATTTTTATAAATCAAGCTAAATATACTACTGAGATTTTGAAAAATCATGGTATGGATAATTGTGACGTCGGTCGAACACCAATGGTAACTTCACCAAAAATTGGAGCCGATTTGTTTGGGAAACCTATTGATCAGAAGAAATATCAGAGCATGATTGGTTCTCTCATGTACCTCCTTGCTAGTCGACCGGATATTCATTTTGTTGTTTGCTTATTAGCACGGTTTCGTGCAAAGCCTACCAACGCACCTCAAAGAGGTTAAACGGATCTTCGGTACACGAAGACATCCATTCACATGGGACTTTTGGTATCCGAAGGAATACGGATTTGATCTAATTGCCTTTTCTGAATCGCGGACCACCGGTGATCAAGTTACAACAAAAAGTACATCCGGAGGAGCACAATTTTAGGGTGAAAAGTTAGTAAGCTGGTCTTCAAAGAAACAAGATTACCTTGCACTTTCTCAACCGTGAATGAGTATGTGTCTCTATCTGCGTGTTGTGCTCAAGTTCTATGGATGAGAACACAACTCACAGATTATGGCTTTACCTTCGATAAAATACCTATGTATTGTGACTCGAAAAGTGCCATAGCCATATCATGCAATTCTGTTCATCACTCAAAGACTAAGCATATCCGTGTCCGCTATCACTTCATCAAAGAGTACGTCGAAAATGGTACTGTTGAATTATTCTTCGTGAAGACAGATTACCAACTCGCCGATCTATTTATGAAAGCCCTTCCAAAAAGGTTTGACTATTTAGTTCGACGAATTGGAATCGAAGCCTAACCCACGAGGAGTTAGAAAGTCTTCGAATCTTCTTGAAAATGATTTTCCAAAAGCACTTCGCTTATAAATATTTTGAAAAACAAAATACAAAATTTGAAAAACCAACAAAAGCAAAATATAAAAATATAAAACTTTCAAAAAAATTCAAAAACAATATAAAATCAAAAAATCAAAAATATTCTTCTCCGACATGTCTCTCGTATAATCGATATTCTATACGTTTCTAGAAATGTCATTCAACAATGATACTGGTATGTACAGATGCTTGAGCGAGAGTTCTTTAATATGTTTTCAAAACATGTCGTTTCTCAAAATTTCTTAAATAATGGCTTTCGTATACTTGATGCGAAACCGGACTAAAATGATGACTTTTGATTATTTTCAAATCAAAACTTCGTGCTTTATAGAAAAATCAAATTATGCGCTTGATTGCACTACATTTATAAATGGTGAGAAATCATCATCATCTTGAGCACCTTTTCAAGATTGTTCAAAAAGATTTTTCAAAATCTTTCAAAATATTTTGTGCTCAAGATAACTCCCTCTAAAACCCTTTTATTGATTATGCTTTATTAAAGGGGGAGTATAAAACTAAAATGTTCCAAATTCATGCTTAAATCAAATCCGTTTGTCTCCCCAAAAGATTCTAAAATGTTGATTAATCCATTTATATCAAAAATATCACGAATATGCTATTTTTGAGGGAGGAGCGTGATTAAAATGGGATCAAAATCGGTGTTTGAATCTCAAAATGAGCTCGACTCGAATGAGAACCAATGAATTGACGAGGAATCTAAGTCATAAATGTACCATCTCGAGAAACTTGTGATAGATATGCACCTTCATGGGTCTAACCTCCTTTTCAAGGAGTGTTTACAACTTCAAGTTAGTTATTAGAGCTAGTTGTCACCTAAAAGCTGACAATGGAACTCTTTAACTAGGCAACGTAATCGTGTCTCGCGGGGAATTGTCTATCATGAGTCGATCAATTCAAAAGTGCAAAATCTACCCTATATGTGCAGATTTCTGTCAAAACTTATAAGCACATATGAAGGGGAGTGTTTACGAAAATATAAAACTCTCGAAGTGTTCCAAACATGTTTTCATCATAAACACGTTGAGAGATTTTCAAGAAAAATGGTTTTATGGCAACAATAGGGCGATCATGGAGTTATAAGGTGACTAAGGATAGGAAATCGTCCTATGATCCCCAGAGCGGAGGGATCTACCCAAGGACATCACCAATAGTTTAGTATTAGAAGTCCTTAGGTATGATTGAAAAAAGGAGTAATGTGAGAAAGGAGAAAGAAGGGGTTGAAGAATTAAAAGAAAAGTAAAAGAAAGGGTGAAAAGAAATAGCCCTCCATATTCAACCTTAGGTCAGAAACCGGGTTCAATTCATACGCTCTTGGTTGTCACTAAGATGACACTGGTATTGAAGACAAAGGCGTCATGGACCCGGTGGCCTTGCGCACTAAACCTTCTAACCACTCAATTCCTCTTAAAAGGATTTGTTTCATTCTCACTGGGAACCCTACATAATCTATCGACTTTCTCCTAGAGATTGTTGATATTGAAGAAGGAGACCCTCTCCCTAGTCTCCGCTCAGGAAAACCAAAATGCACTATTGAGTCTAGAGCCACGAGATTCATCAAAAGATCTCATAGGAACACATGACATTTCATCATTTGTTGTTCATCAATTAGGCACAAGTGATATATTCTAGAGTCCTGGTCTTAGCAATCTGCCGGAACATTTATGAGAAGTTTCACATCTGTGATCTTGATGATTGAATGGAAACTCTGCCAGGGTCAACATCAGCGACCACGACGGCGGTGTCACTTCGGTAACTCCCGTGGATTACGCAGTGTGTCTCAAGCGGTCTCTGATCGGTGAGGTGATGCTTGATTGTACCTCGGCGACTCATCTGAGCTGTAGATGTACTTTCGGTATATCGCGTTATCTCACTTGTGGGACTCGGTTCGAGGACGGCCTTTGTGAGAATTAGAGCGTGTTTTCACACTATCTTTGTTAACACCCTCGAAATTCAAACTTGTAAGTGCCGGAATCCGCTTATTACTAACCTGTTTTATGTTTACTTCTTATGGAAGCTCAGGGCCGGATTGATCGTCTGATTCTCCACATGCTCATACCAACAACACATGAAAGTTCTCATCAAAATCAAAGGCTACTCAAAGTTAAAGATGATTCTTCGTCAATGTCAAAGAATCTACAAAGTTTAAAGACTTGAGAACTACATCATTGGTAATCAAAGACAAATAGAAGTGTGAGCATGGTGGAGAAAGGCGTGGAGACACCTAACCAATGAAGTTGACAACGGCAGACAACCACATTAATCGATCACAAAGCATGAAGGAACAAAGAATCAAGACTATTCTATATCTACACACAAAGTTCAAGCTCGAGAAAAGTAAAGACCAAATCAAGTGGAGCATCGTTTGAATGACCACCCCTTAGGGGGATATTGTTAGCCTTAATAATTTATTAGAAGTGATGGTCATTCACGATTAGGAACTTTGTAACGTGTGTTAGATATTGTGCTAGAATAGTCAACGGGCTCGTGGATTGGACTAAGCTAAATGGCTAGGCGTTAGGATAAGCTTGCCTTGTATAAGTCCAAGCAACCCAATCCAATCCATGTCCAACCCATGAGGCCCATGGAAAGCCTTTTAGGGCATCAAGTCCCTTGGACTATAAATACCCCTCAAATGGTCATTTGAGGGGTGTGCTTGAATGTGTGTATGTGTGTTTTATTTGGAGCAATACAACTTATTGTGTTTATCTTTATCCTCTCACATACACGGATTTCATATCATTCAAGTCACCATCTTTCCTTTCTTTTTATTCTTTCTAAGCATAACGTTTGTGTTTGGTTTCACGTGGTTATACTTGTATACGTGTTGGGTTTGTGAGAAGGTTGATAAAAGTAAGGTCCTACACTTCTCAATAGAGATATTCCCCTTTTGAACATTGTCTCTTAAGAAGTGATGACGAATCTCTATATGCTTTGTGCGAGAATGTAATACCGGATTCTTGCTTAAATTGATGGCACCTTTGTTGTCACATTGAATGGCTATGTCACTTAGATGAATGTCGTAGTCAACTAACGCTTGTTTCATCCATAGTGTTTGTTGGCATGCTTTGCCGGCGGAGACATATTCAGCTTCGGTTGTTGATATTGCTAATGCCGTTTGTTTCTTAGAAAACCAAGATGTTAAACAACATCCCATAAAAGTACATACCCTACTTGTACTTTTTCGGTCAACATAATCACCTACATGGTCAGAATCTGTATATACAATTGTTTCTACTCCCGTGCCCTTAGGATACCATAATCCTAATTGTGTCGTACCCTTAATGTATCTAAATATTCTTTTTACGGCTTCTAGATGTGATGTTTTAGGGTCTTCTTGAAACCTAGCACATAGACAAACACTAAACAGGATATCCGGCCTACTAGCATGAGGTAGAAGACTACCAATCATGCCATGATATTTTGTGTTATCAACGGATTCGCCGTCTTCATCTTTTGTGAGTTTAGTGTCGGATGACATTGGTGTCCTAATTGGTTTTGACTCTTCTAAGCCGAATTTCTTTAAAATCTCTTTTATGTATTTAGATTGATTAAAGAAGATACCATCTTCTACTTGTTTGATTTGTAGACCAAGAAAGAAACTAAGTTCTCCCATAACACTCATCTCAAACTCGTCATGCATGATTTTAGAGAAATCATCACACATGTCTTGACAAGTGGATCCGAATATAATATCATCTACATATATTTGAACAATGATTATGTGTGACTCTCTTTTCTTAGTAAAAAGTGTGTTATCAACTAACCCCATGGTGTAGTTGTGTTTGATTAAGAATGACTTGAGTCTATCATAACAAGCTTTTTGAGCTTTTTTAAGACCGTAAAGGGCTTTCTTTAACTTATACATATGTTTAGGTTTTTCAAAATCGATGAAGCCCGGAGGTTGAGCTACATATACTTCTTCATTAATAAAACCATTTAGAAAAGCACTTTTGACATCCATTTGATAAAGCTTAAGATCATTAGCACAAGCATAAGCAAGAAGTATTCTTATAGACTCTAATCTAGTTTAGGGGGCATAGGTCTCATCAAAGTCTATTCCTTCTTGTTGGTTATACCCTTGGGCAACGAGTCTAGCCTTGTTTCTAAACACTACTCCATTTGCATTTAACTTGTTTTTATTAACCCATTTGGTTCCTATTATGGTTTGATTACTAGGTGGAGGGACAAGTGTCCAAACATCATTAGAAATAAATTGATTTAACTCTTCTTGCATAGCCATTACCCAATTTTCATCTTTTATGGCTTCTTGTGTATTCTTAGGTTCTATGGTTAAAACAAAACAAAATAGGCTACTTTGGTTTTGAACTTGAGACCTTAAGGTTCTTTCATTTAACTTTCCTATGACCTTATCTACGGGGTGATCTTTGGACTCTTTAATATTTATGAGTTCATTATTTGAAGATTATTCTTCTTCATTTATCTTTTTCTTTATTACAATAGCTTCACTTTCAACAATCTGGTCATCGACAAGAGGTGGAGAGGGTTTGGGTGGACTTTCATCAAATTTTACATTTAATGACTCTTCTACCTTCATTGTTTCTTTATTTATTATGACGTAAGCTTTGCTTGGGAGTAACCTAGAAAGATACCTTCGGTTGATTTAGGATCAAATTTTGTAAGGTAATCTTTAGTGTTAAGAAGAAAACATTTGCTACCAAAGACTCTAAAGTGATCTAACGTAGGCTTTTTGCCTCGAAGTAACTCATATGGAGTTTTACCTAAAATTGGTCTAATTAAGACTCGATTAAGTATGTACGTTGAAGTATCAGCGGCATTGCACCAAAACTTTTGAGGTATGGATTGCTCATTTAGCATGGTTCGACTCATTTCTTGTAGGGTTCTATTCTTTATTTCAACTACCCCATTCGATTGTGGAGTGTGAGGAGCCAAGAAGTTATGAGTAATACCATTAGCGTCACAAAAAGTTCCAAATTGCACTTCATTATCGAATTCCCTACCATGATCCGTTCTAATAGACACTATAGGACTTCCTAGTTGTCTTTGGATTTTCTTGCTTAATATTTCAAAATAATTAAACATTTCCATTTTGTTCTTTAAGAATTTAGTCCATGTGTACCTAGAGTAATCATCCACTATAACCAAATTGTAGTAGTTGCCTCCATAACTTTGGATAGCGGATGGACCAAATAAATCCATGTGTAGTAATTCTAGATACTTGGTTGTAGACACCATGTTTTTAGCTTTGTGACTAGAATGGACTTGTTTTCCTACATTACAAGCATCACAAAAGTGATGTTCATATTTTTATTTAGGTAGATCTCTTACTAGATCTTTGGATGATAGCGATTGAAGAGGTCGCATATTGGCATGACCCAATCTTGATGCCATAAGTCAGAAGTATCATCTATAGAAGTAAGACAAAGTTTGTCTTTAGGTTCATTACCAATTTTAATGACATAGACTCAATGTTTCCTAATTCCTCTTCCTATGGTTATGCCATTTTTTAATATCTTACTACGGTTTGGTAAAAATTACATTGCACTTTTTATCACATATTTGTCCTATACTTAAGAGGTTAAAGTTTAGGTTTTCTCACGACACACGTTAATGGTTAGAGATTTGTTAGAAATCATACCTTTACTGATGATTTTTCTTTTGCTATTTCCAAACACCACATTTCCTCCATTGAAGGATTCATATGTGGAGAATAGATCTTTATAGCCGGTCATGTGCCTTGTGCACCCGCTATCCTTGCCCATTCATCGGGATCTAGGTGCGACTTTTAAAGCACACCTAAAAAATTAACTCAAAGTTTGGTCCCCATTTGTTAAATGGGTCCATAGTGTCAATTCCATGTGGTAGTTGTTCATCAGATGGTTTTTTGAAAGAATGGAGCTTTGTTTCTTGCAAAAATAAGATTATATTTTGGGGGTGGTTGTCTAGTGGTAATATGAGTTGGTTTCTTAAAATTAACAATAAACAAAATTAGTTCTAGAGGAAGAAGCTATGTTATTACTTTATTTTGATTATTGAACCACAGGATCCTGGCGTACACTAGCGGATTCCCTTTGTTGGGATCCGGTGGGATCCATACAACTTGATGGCCTATTTTTCTATTGCTTTTACGAATTATGTTTCTTTGTTTTCACTAGTTGACGTATCAACTTCTTGAGAGTGCCTAAACCTTTTGGTTGTTTCGGTTTTAACACTATCTAGTATCATATCTAGAGTATTAGTACTCATTATAGCAATCTTAGAATCTAGTTGATCAACTAGTGTTTGAAGTTGACCAAGTTCATTAACCACTTACTATTTTACCCTTTTCAGGCGTTTCAATTTTGCTTTTAACTCTATGACTTCCTTATCTAAACGTTGGTTTTGATTTTTCAAAAGCTTGTTTTTGTTAATTACTTTAAGCTAATTTTGCAAAGTTTGTCATCTTCATCATGCAATGAGTCATCATCTAGTGATGAGCTACTATAGTATTAAGTGACATACCTCGTCATTTGCCATGAGACAAATTTCTTAGATCCTCCTCACCATTCCCCACATTCAACGTGGCTCACGATGCCTTTTGATCATCCCGTTTGGGACACTTGCTAATAAAGTGGTTTGGGTCCCCACATTTAAAGCAAGCACGATCATCCTTGGCTTCTCGTCCTCTTTGCTTTAGGAATCCTTTCTTTGTCGTCATACGGTTGTTTGGCGTATCTTTCCTTCCTTCTAAAGAACTTTTAAACTCCACTTGGCATACTCCTCACATCTACTCCTGCGTCGTCACTATCGAAGAGGAGTTCTCTTCATCGCTTGAGGCCTTTTTGGCTTTAAGGGCAAAAGATTTGTGTTTCTCTTTCACTTTGAGACTTGGATCTTTAGCAAGGACAAGCTCATACACTTTTAAGTTGCCTATGAGTTCATCAAGGGTGAGGATTGTCAAATCTTTTGACTCTTCGATTGCCGTCACCTTGGATCTTCACTTGGATGGAAGTGCCCTTAGATATCTCCTAACATGGTTACGGCTAGAAAATGATTCATCAAGTGCTTGTAAAGATGTAATAATAGTATTAAAATTAGCGAAAGAATGATCTATAGTTTCCTCATCCGATATTGAAAATTGTTCATATTGTTGAACAAATAAATCAATTTTATTATTTTTAACTTGTTGATTACCTTGATAAGTTACAACTAAAGAATTCCAAATTTCTTTAGAGGTTTTAAGCATAGAAATTCTTTCGAATTCCTTTTTGGGTAAAGCATTAAATAAAACCATGTTAGCTTCACTATTTTTGGAAAAACTTTTTCTTCATGTCATCGTTTAGTTTATCATGAGGTATGTTAAATAATTTTCCTTTATCATCTTTTGAGGTAGCCTCAAAATCGCCTTCAACAATAATGTACCAAAGATCAATATCTTTAGACTTCACATACGTTTCAAATCTATTTTTCCAATATATAAAACCATTAGTTTCAAGTAGTGGTGGTTGTTGCATAGATTGCCCTTCCTTGTAGTTTTCAGAACCCATAGTGATCGAAAAGTTTTTAAAATACGGTTTACTTTAAAACTTTTATAAACTTAGCTCTGATACCAATTGTAGAAAACTAGAAGGGGGGGGGGGGTGAATAGTTTTGTTGATTTTAATTTAGTTTTAATAACTTTAGATTCGATATTATGTGAAATCGTATGGATGAAGAGAAAGTATAGATCTAATGGTAATGCAAGTAAATAAAGTAAAATAAAGGATAGAAATGACACAACCGATTTATAGTGGTTCGGCTACAAGGACACCTTCATTTGCCACTCCACTCCCAGAGTCACCTACTCGAGAGTTCAAGCACTATGTCAACAAACTCCTTCACTTGGCGGAGAAGCTTTCACAACGTTGCTTACACCTTTTTCTGGTACAAAGCTAAATACCCGAGTGCAGTAACGGTGGACCAAACCAACACGACTATTACACAATAACTATGTGAAATATCAAGTACAAAATCTTTGCTCTAGAAATCTTGTAGAGAACAAATCAATCAAGGACCCCTTGCTTGGATGACTTGTAGAATGCTCGTGATCTTGCCTTAGAGGAGGACCTATATGAGAATCACTAAAAAGAAGAAAAAAGAACAACTCTCTAGATCAAGTGATCTTTTTGTTAGAAAGAGAATGAGAGGTATGAGAAATTAGTAAGAAGAGGGTGAGTTAGAATGAAGAAATGGCTCTCTATTTATAGGCAAAACTTTCCACTGTTCCTCGGATCCCGGATCCCTCCACTTAAGGGATCCGTCTAGTGTAAACCTAGGGATCCGTGGGGACTCCTCTTTGCCCATGGGTTTTTTTGTTATGGGTCATGGGTCATGGGTTGGTCCATGGGTATTTCATTAGATACAATGTATCTAATAGATGCAATGCATCTAGTCAAATGGGTATGGGTCAATACCATGGGTTATGGATATGATCCATGGGTTGTGATTTTACCCATCCTAATAAACTATTACAACAAATGATTTATTACAAAAATTTGTATTAAGTGACTATATGTAAATGCTTTACAAAAATAACATGTATCCTTATAATTTTACTTATGATAACATTATATTTGTTATCAACAAAACATAAAGAGATCGCAAAATATTAATAATCGTTTTTAAGGTTTATTTGTATTAACAAATAATTCCCGAAGGCAATATGGGTAGATACGAAAAAGGTTAAGTGTGAGTCATCATTACTAACATGTCACGGCGAAGTGGACAAAATCAATGATACATGACCAAATCCATGGCCAAGACACCAAAGATTGCTCGCTGCATCACCTAGACACGCTTCATGACTAAAGGGTAGGATAAGACATGGGATAAAATTGGTGTAAAATAAAATCAAGCAAATAGTCTAAGTCTATAACCAAGTCATCACCACTTTCCGTTCATCCAAAGTTCAAGTTTCGAAGTCAAGAAATCGGATCATCATAATACGAGGTAGATGTGCCATTAGAGGACGTCATGATGGGCACATTACCAACTCCATTCTTCAAATGTGACCGAGGTGGCCTCCTCGATACTAAATCTATATTAAGCTCATAACATAGTGCTTCTAACTTCGCACTTTACAATCAAATAACTATAATTTTTTTTTCTTTTTTTTTCGAATCACATAATTTTTTTTAAATCATAACTACTAATTATAACATCCCCCCACTTGAGATGAACAATATGATAATTTGGGGGGGGGGGTCGTCAATGATCTTTAAGAATATGTAAATTAAACGAAAGCGTGATTCGAACCTTTCCACGAACCTTGAACTTAGCAAACAATGACTTCCCAATTACAAATAAAGACTACATGGTAGACTAAGGTGTATGGGTGTATGAGAAACAATATCTTTGGGTAGAAAAAAAATGAAAGGAATGGCTGGATGGGTGTATCTAGGGGTATCTTGCACTAAAGGTGAGTTTGCAAAAGGGTTTAACATGGGGGTAGAAGTGAGGTGACTAATGCGATAGAAACACAGAAGATAGGCTATTTTGGTGATAATCCTATATCTTGCCTTTTAAGCTGAAAATTCCAAATACATCGAGCTAACTCAACATACCTCGTCTATGGTCTCGAAATGATTTAAAGGCCAAGTTCTAAAGTTTACAAGTTACCGGCACACTCATAATTTGGTGGATTTGGGGTAAAAATTTGGAAACAGATAAGGCTAATCTCACCATATAATATGAAGGGGTATAATGTGCTTGGCTAAGGTCTAATCTAGTTGGTTAAGAAAAAAAATGTCAAAATTTTAAAAATGGCATAATTTTTCAAAATAAAATAGAAAAATGAGGGCAAAATAAAGTTAAAGAGACAATTCTACTCCCGTCCCCCCACTTGAAATGTACAAAGTCCCTTTTGTACTAAGCGTTAAATAAAGGTGAAGAGAAAAGTAGAATGAGAGCGAGAAATTCAATCCCACGAAAAGAATCGTGCCTTCGCATAAGCATCCACAAATAAACTTCAATCCCTAAAATGACAATACCAACAAGCATAATTCTAAAAAAGAAAAAGAAAAATGAAAAAGAAACCTAACTCACTTTCGTAGGAATCACGGTTGCATTTAGCGTATGCAACAAGCCTTTAAACCACTTGGTGTCCCAAGTGGGCGAGTGTAGTCTCGTGAGGGCTTACAGGGAACATACCCACAAAGTTCATTTAAAAACTAATACATGGTTATTGTGTTTTAAAAGAAAGAAGTGTTACGTCGTAACTCCTATAAGGAGTTACGCCGTAATTAATGCAAAACCTGCGGCCTTCTGAGGAGTGTAGCTCTGGCGTAACTATTGCATGGGATTCGCCGTAATGGCAATGCTCGAGAAAGAACTCGCAAAAGTAATGTTACGGTAACCATAAGAATGAGTTACGCCATAACGTGGAGCAGTCAATTAAGCCATTGACATCTTTGCTTGGCGTTTTCCGTTTTCCTGCAAAAATGGTTAAAAACACATAACCCAACAGAAATGGAAATAAAACAAATGAAAGAGATAATTCGGGTTGTCTCCCGAAAGAGTACTTTTCTTTATCTACGAGTCTTTAAGTTATAATCAAAGCCTCGGGGCTTTATGGTGGCCTTTGGACTTGGCCAACTTCCTCCAAATCCTTCATCAAGTTATGTCTTACCCAATAAACATTTGTAGCAGTGCGGAGATATTCCTTAGTCTCGATCTTCCGAATTTTACAAAATTTTATCCTATAAATATGTTCTGATATCTCTATCGTAAATAAATCCTTCTATATGTCATGGAAGTGGGACTTGGTACCTTTAAACCATTTATCATCGAGTAAATCTTCCACGAGTACCCGTTTGCATTCCTCTTTCTCTTCGATATCTTTATCCGTTACTTCACTTATGTCGTTTGGAACTTCTTCGCTTGGGTCTTTTTTACTCATACATCCTTTCCAGATCTTCTCCTTAGTTAACGCATCTACCTTCCCATATTTGATTTTGACCTAATTTTTGAACCCCAAATTGTCTAGCCAAGGTAACTCTATTCTTTCTGCATCATTGGTTGAGGTCCAATAGAATTCATCTTCCCCAATCTCTTTATACTGGTTCCCCTGTTACATTCATCATCAAAAGGGTTGTAAGATGCCCAAATAACTTCGTCAGGGGTTTTTATTTTTTCACACCAATGACTTCGAGCTCCTTCGTCATCAGTGTTGCTTGAAGGAATACCTTTGTAGGTCGTCTCATCGTTGTGGACCCATGTTGGCCATGCTCGTGTGGACCCATCTTCCGTGATCATTAAGGGATTGCAGCAGTGCTTGATGGGTGGTTCCTCCTCTTCATCTATTGAGAATTTAGCTAATCTTTCTTCCTCGTTAAGTCACGATCCACATATATCTGTTATCATTAACCCTTTCCTTATCGACCCCACCATCCGCGATTTAAGTTTCGAGGGTCGCATGAAGCCCATAGATCATACCACTTTCCATTATCAATTGCCATAGCCTTACACCAATGATTCTTCCTTTTAGATTCATCTAACTTGGGAAACTTGTCAGACCTCGTATTCTGGTTATGCCGTAACTCTGATGTTTGGTTACGGTGTAACTCTCTTCTGTCGTTAACATCATTTTACTTATTTATGTTAGACTCATCGGTGGATTTATCATTTTCAGAAAACACGACTTTACATGTTGTTGATTTATTCTTTTGTTCCTCATTTCTTCTTTGCACTTCGTCTGTTAAGCTTCCCAATCACGGTTTCCAATTTTTTCGGCGATTTGTCATGGCTAGAAAGGCTTTTTTTAGTATTATCTTGGAAGTTTTTCAGCCATTCTTCTTGCTCCTTCTGTCTCTTAGTTGAATCTTTGAGGTACTTGCTGATTGTTTCCTCCAAGTTAGTCCTTCTTTCACCAAAATTTCCATGATCATAATATGGGGAAGATTCTCCATGATAGCCATTACCGTTTCTGTTATTCCCTTGAAACGGTTGATTTTCACCATACTTAACTTCTTCAACCTTGCTGACTTCGTCTATGAGAGGACAATTCTTGGTGAGATTTCCTCCTCCACAGCTTTCACAAATACTTGGATGGCATGAACACATTCTCTAATCTTGAGCATATCCCGACCAAGATTTTCGAGCTTGTTAGTGATGGCGGCAATTCCATCAAGATTTCCGCCATGGTTCCTCTTGCTTCCTCCATCGTGCCATTTTTGGGAATGATCGGCCATTTTTTGGATGGTTTTAATGGCAAGAGTAGGGGTCATGCTCGGAATTGGTCCTTGGTAGTCCAGCATCTGTCTTGTAGTTATGTTGATACCTTTGTAAAAGATGTTGACCTTTTCTTTGTTGCTCAGGTGTAGAGTTCGGACACTTGTAGAGGAGATCGTTGTATCTATCCCAAGCTTGATACAACGTTTCATCGTCACTTTGCTTGAAATTATGGATCTCCATGAGCTGATTAGATATCTTTGATGGAGGACAATATCTTTGGATGAAGTGTTTTTTTAGCAGAACCCATGTATCAACTGCCCCGGCGGGTAATCTTTCGATCCATCTTCTTGCTCCCCCAGTAAAAGTCATGGGGAACACCCTTAGCATAACAACGTCATGAGAAACACCCAGAATGTTGAAAAGGCTTGCAATGTACAAGACATTCTCAACGTGCTCATACGCATCTTTCTCCCTGTTTCCTGAAAAAGGGTTAGCACAAAGCTCCCTCATAAATTGATCTTTAATTTTGAAACGGACATTGGCTCCAATCGCCGGTCTTATGAGCCCCGGCCCTTGTTCTTCTCCCGTCAATGCAAAATATTCCTCAAGAGTGAGCTCATCAATGTTAACAACTTCCATGGTACCTGAAATTTGAAAAGAGATCGTGAGAAATTGAGAAAATTTAAAACAAAAAACAAAAATGAAAGTGTTAATACAAATAAGCCGTAAAAACGTTTATTTATATTTTACGATCTTCTGTCGATAACAAACGTAAAATCGTTTTAATGTAACAAATAAAATATGTAAATGGTTTGAGCCAATAGTTTTCTAACACACTTACGTTTTCACATAAAACACTAAAACAAGTATAAGTGATTTTATAATTTAGTAATACATATGTACAACAACTAGTGTTTACATATTGGGAAAATATATACATAACTCGTATGTATTATAATGGGTAATAAAATTGGGTCGAAACTTAAGTATTTGACCCATTGACCAAATACATTGAATGTAGTTGGGTACAACCCATGGAGCTTGACCCATAACCCATTGCATGACATCATGCTTATATCATATATGGATAATATCCATGACCCATAGTTTTAATCCATGGCCCATAGTTTTAATCCATGTACCATGGACTAGATGCATTGCATCTTATAGATACATTGTATCTACTTGATATCCATGATCCATAACCCATGACCCATGACCAAAAACCCATGGGCAAAAGAGGCGTCCACGGATCGGTAATACCTTTGGACGGATCCCTCAAGTGAGGGATGCTGTGGGATCTGTAGGCGATGGTGTTTTCTTCTAAATAGTGAGCCATTTCTTTCTTTTGGGTTTGCACTCACACATACTTTCCCAAAGTATTGTAACCTTCTAACCACAGATCCTAAAGGATCTTTCTATGTAGTTTGTCTTTTGTTTTCGTATGATTCTCTAGGTTCATCTTAAAGGCGATATCACACCACTTCTTGAAGACGAGCAAGCTCAAGTCCATGAGTTGCCATGCTTCGTCATCATCAAGACTACTGAGGTTCTCTTGATTGATACTTCTTTCTTCCTCCATAGAAGTGAAGACGAAAGCATTAGTGAAGGGTGCTTAATGTCCATGTCAAAAGCATTAGTGAAGAATGCTAAAGGAGTCAAGACGAAGGCATTAGTGAAAGGTGCCTAGCGTTCATGTCAAGGGCATTAGAAAAAAGATGCCTAGAAGTCAAATCAAGTGGCATTAGTGAAGGATGCCAAGGTGCATTATATCGATGAGGTGCATCGTTATACAAATAGTGATAGTTCATTTCAAGGATATTGATATCCTTGATGGTGTTGTAATAAGGAGTGGGTCTCCTTTGGGGTTAGTTGTTGTAGTGTTGGGTAGTTGTTCCTCCATGCGTAATGGAACTTCGGTGCTTAGCCTGAGTACCGGATAAAGAGGTGAAGCTTCGTTGTGGTAGGTGTGGTTCTCCTTTGTAGAAAGAACCCGGTGGTTAGCCTAGTCTGGCGAAGGAAAAGAGTAGGCGGCGTTGTGAAGGCCTATCACACGCCATAAGGAGTTGTGAGTGTAGTGATTCTGAACTCGGTAGGTGACAGGGAGTGGAGTAGAGCAAGCGAAAGGTGTCCTTATGGCGAACCACTATAAATATCACTAAATTAATGAGTGGTTATGTGCTTCTTACTCTTTATCTTTCATTACACATTTATTATATCCATCTATCAATGTCAACATACACATGATCTAAATGAAGTTGACTATAAATTAGATCTAAATATTATTTAAAACAAAGTTTTAATTGGTAAAAACTATTCAAGACCCTTCTAGTTTTAAATTGGAATCGAGCTTATAGTTGCAAGTTTCTTAAATTATCGCGTACTTTAAAACTTGTCTGATCGAGTGTATATTTAGAAAACTACAAAAGAAGGATTTTTAAGGTCATGTTTAAAATCACATCAAAGGTAGTTTAATGTTGGACAATGATAGAGCGGCTCTAATATTTTCCTTGTTAAGAATTCTCCATGCTTGGATTTGGGCATACCAAGAAGATCATGAAGGAAATTCTCTAAATATTTCTTTT
>OU343223.1:221684826-221787323 GCA_910596185.1 Chrysanthemum makinoi | reverse complement strand
ACACTTTAACTACTGGATTTTCCAAATCCTAACATAGTTGCAAATCAAAATGCTCAACTTCTAGCTTAGAAAAGCGTTTTACCAAATTATCGTGATCATCTTGGTCAATTTTCTCATTTAGTTTTGAGTTTTTGTTTTCAAGCTCAATGACACGATCATGGGAAACTTTCAAAGCAACAGATAATTCATGAAATTGAGAAGCAGTAATAGAATGCTTAGTAACAGTATAAAACATATCTTGAGCCACACAACTCAATACTAAGTTCTCATTTAAGATATGCAGATTCTTCCTTTCAATTTCATTATATTTGAGTTCCCGTTCATAATCATTGACCTCAACTATCATTGAATCAAATTCCTTTTCCATTTCTGTTGGGAATTAGGTTCCTTGAGTTGATAAGACAAAATAGTATGAAAGATGAAGGGCTGTTTATGACAAAGAGAGAAAGCTACAAAGAATAAAGATACAGAAGATATTATTAGAATAATAGACGATATCTTGTATATCACTTATTTTATTAATCCTTATCTCTTTGTAAACCCTAGCATTCTCCAGTATATAAAGAGATGCAGGGTACGTAGGTTTAAGAAGTGTCAAACAATGTAAACATTAGACATAGATGTGTGTGTGTCTAATGCAGGAAGTGTGTGTTTATGAGCCTAGACTATAGTGTATGTCGACATGTAGTTGGTCAGCCTCAAGGATCATGTATCCCTGTTAGATTGTAACCGTCTTAGAGTTGATCGTCTAGGATTGGGGCTGTAGATGTGTTTTATAGAACACATGATGATGACGAAGAAACCTTTAGCAATAACAATGTTGTTTTGATTTATTCCGCTGTGCATTCTATTTATTGTTGTTATTGTTATTCCTAGATGAGCTTAAACGATTCTCAACAAGTGGTATCAGAGCGGGTGGCTCTCGATATCTAGGATCTACATGGTTTCTTGAAGAAGATGGTGAAAAGAAGAAAAATTCGCAACTGGTTAAATTTTCGTAATGCTTCTGCAGGTCAGTTTTGAAACAAGTATAACTTTTAAGTGAACCGTTGGATCGGGCTAAAATTTTGGCTGGAGCTTCTCTATATTCACATCTAACTTTCCACCGGAGGGATTGTTGATTTGAAGTCTCAGTCAAAAGATATACGTGCCTGAAAACTGCTGCAGACACAATCATGTAAGTTGAATTTTTCAAGTTCTTAGTGACTCTAAAAAGTGTCACTAAAGACCAAAAAGTGTCGTCTTTATTGATTGCAATTAGGGTGTTCACAAACCTTAATAGATACATATATAGTGAATGATTTGAATGTTAAGGTTTGTAAGAAACCCTAGATGCTGTTCGTGGAGTTGGGTTTGTTCCAGAAATATCCTTGCTGATGCTCGTTCAATGCTCACTACACTTGCTGGAACTTGTGCTCAACACTAATCTTTATACGTGCTGCTGGAACTTATGCTTAATGTCGCTATTGTTGTGTTTCGATCGACCTACTGGAATCCACTGATAGGTTAACGAAACCACTGATAGCTATGTTCGAAACCACTGATAGGTTAACGAAACCACTGATAGCTATGTTCGAAACCACTGATAGGTTAACGAAACCACTGATAGCTATGCTCAACCACTGCTAGTTATTCGTTACCACTGATAGTACTTTGTAACCACGGCTAGTTTTTTGGTAACCACGGATAGTTTTCTCAAAACCACTGCTACCTTTACATTGTTTGGTAACCACGGATCGTTTGGTTTTTCACTTCATGTTGTCTATTGCATGGGTTGAAAGATGATTATTGGTTTTATGGCACGAATTACAAACAGTAAGGGGAAGTCATGCAGATTATTTATATTGTTTGATATTGAGTGTCATATGGCAGATTATGGTTTTTGACTGTGATTACACACACATGGGATTTGGATCACACACACAGGAGGATTTTGGTTTTTGTTCTTAACAGGTTCATGGCTTATTCTTATTGTCATAGTTGATTACGAAGAAAGGCGTTTATCACCTATTTGAAGATGAAGTGGAATTATTTGAGTTTGTGTTTTATCATACCTTTTGGTTGGGGGTAACTTGTTCGTGCTTTAATGATTGTGACGAAGAATTGACATAACACTTAAAGGAGTGACGTTATTGTGCTCAGTGATTATTGTCAAGAGATTGCGGTCTCCTTATACATTGATTAGTATATGTTGATACAAAAGTTGGGCGTTCCTGGTTTGGAGCTCCGGTTCTCGTACCAATTGAGAATTGCTGCTTGAGACCTGCGCACTAAGAGACAAGAAACACCGTTAGGCTTATCGTGGGATTGTCCCCCACGATTATCCTCCGGCGTGAGAGTGAGTAATCGGTTTTAGGGTTTAAGGAGTTTTAGGGTTATGAGATCGTACCTTAAACGAGGGATATCATTCCCTTTATATACGCACGGAATCCTTGTTGGTTCCGTGTTCCCCAACCTTCGGCGTATCCCGCCTAAGTCGGTTGGGAATGATTATCTTCTTATTTTAGAAGATATCGGATATCTATTCCGTAAATAGATATGGGCTTGGGCTTTCGTGAGCCCAAACGCGTATTGATATTGACTCAGTTCTCACCGGGCTTACAAGTAGTGGACTGTAGTCGGGTTTATGACGACTCGGACTATCGTCATCATGTCCCCCTAGTCTAGTATGCGCAGTGCGTAACTGCGGATGCTAGACTAATGACCGTAGTCCAAAATAAAATAAACTTGCGAAATGTATTAAAGAAGCCATACACATACCCGTAGGTGCGTTGTATCTAGACATAAAAGTGAATTGTAAACGCCTCGTTATTCGGGGGAAAGTGACTGTCCCGCGTCCCATCAGAGTGATCTCAACCACACAAGTGAAGTTAGTGGAGTCCACGTGGCCCGTATCGTGTGGATGAGAGAAAAGTATAAAACCACCCTTCATTTTCACAAAGTGATCCACCGTAAAAAAGCAATCCGCCATTGTTGAAAGAGAACTCCAGCTGCAATCTAGAAATTAAACTACCACAAGGTACCCTCGCGTGCGTTTCTGTAAATCCACCACTATGGTCAAACAAGCGCATGAGTTCACCTCCAATCTATCCACGAGTGATCTCTTAGAGTTCACTTCGGATTACTACATACCGCTT
Organism: Chrysanthemum makinoi; assembly: GCA_910596185.1. Lineage (NCBI taxonomy): Eukaryota > Viridiplantae > Streptophyta > Magnoliopsida > Asterales > Asteraceae > Chrysanthemum > Chrysanthemum makinoi. Next base: position 221,784,186 of record OU343223.1, on the reverse strand, counting down.
AGCGTACATCCAGTTGTTCCGGGTGCGCGGGCGTCTATTGCCGACTTCCCCGAAGGGAAGGTGGGGGTATATACGCGTTTTTTCGAATTCGCGAATCAACGCGTGCCTCTATCCCAATTCCTGTGCGATATATTGAAATATTATAATCTGCACATATCACAATTGCATTGTATAGGCGCCGCTAAAATTACAAATTTTGAGGTGAACTGCCGTTTACTGGCGGTGAATCCCACCATCAACCTTTTTCGCGTGTTCTACCATACAACCTGGTCACATGGGTGGGTGTCCTTTGCTAAGCGCGCTGGTAGATTTCAATGTTATACAAAGAAGCTAGACGCGCTTAGGAATTGGAGGGAGTCCTTTTTCTGGGTAGATAGCGCTGTGTTTCCGTGGACCTATGACTTTCATACCCAGGGTTCGCTGGTGAAGGATGAGTGCCCCCCGCCTGGATCCTATGTCGCTGAGGATGCGGAATTGATAAACGCTAACCGCATCCCCATTAATTCCTATCCTGAGGAATTTTTGGTACACATGGGCCGAAGATGAGATCCCTATCTTTTTAGAAGCTAATGGCCAGGGTGGGTACTCGTTCTTCCGCACCTCCTTTTATAGTAAGAATTATCTTCCTGTGTTCCCACATTATGTAACCAATGCTGTTTGTTTGTTTCCGATCGCGCAGAGATGGACCTCTTTACTGTTGTTCGCTTGGCGAAGCCGATTGAGGTGGCGACAGGGGCGCGACCGTTAAAGGAAGGAGAGGAACCAATCCTAGCTGCTACCGCAGGGCATGTCATAGAGCTGAATGCGGGGGAGACATTAACCAGTTCCTCAGTCGCGGTGGAGGTAACACCCCTGCAAAGCCACCCTACTCCTGAAGTAACTTCGCTCGTAGCACAGCCACCGCCCGTAGCTGTGGCTCACTCTATGGAGGAAGAGGAAGAAGAAGAATCCGGGCTTATTCGTAAAAGGACCCGAAGTGATGACGGTGCAGGCCCATCAAGGAAAAAACGCCCCGTGGTTCAGACTGTGGCATTATCCTCCACGGATGAAGCGTCGTCGCACCCTTCTGCTGAGGATGCTGAGCCACAGTAAGTACAGCCGTCCATGTATAATTTTCTTTTGTTGGTGAATGTGCTAGTTGTGAATCTGACGTTGCGCTGGTAATTATTCGCAGGATGGAGCAGGTTATAAAGTCACCCCCGAGGGCGAGTCCGATACAGTCAGCGCATTCTGAGCCGCGGAGCCAGGATAATGAAGACCAATCTGATGCGGATGCACCCATTGAGCATTTGGTTGAAGAATTGGTGCAGGTCTCCGCACAACAGGCTGCACTAATTGTGAAGCTGAAAGACCGAGTATCTGGTGGGATTGACCAAAGTTCACAAAAGGACCAAACAATAGCTTTGTTGGAGGCGCAACTGGCAAGCACCCGAGCGCAACTGGATAGCGCCCATGCAGAGGCTAGGGATCTGAGCGCTTACGCTCAAAAACAGGCCGAGGACAAGATGGCACTAATGTGCCAAATAACTCAAGATCGTGCGGAGGCTGCCAGGTATGAGTCTGCGTGCCGCTGGGCCCTTAAACATTTGGAGCAGGGTAAGGAAACTTTGTTCGCGCAGCTGGGGGAGCTTGGGGCTACTGTGAGTTGGTCATTGGAAGTACAGGAGGCGAAACTGCGTAAGCTTAGCCTCGAGTATGACGAGGAGTTGTATCCTCAGCTCATGTCCATGATAGCGGAGCGCAGGTGGCTCATAGGCCACGGTTTCCGCCTAGCTGCTCTCAGTACCCTGGAATCGCCAGAGGTGGTCAATGCTTTTGGGGAGGTCGTGCAGTGCGCTCTGGAGCGTGGTAAGTCAGAAGCAATTGAGAAGCTTCATGAAACGGGGCTGCTGAAGGCGCCTATTGAGAAGGTACCAAATTATGATGCTGAGTCATATGATCACTTGGTCGCTGCCATGCAGAAAATGAAGGACTTAGAGCTCCCCATGATTTCGGAGCTTGAGCGCGATCAAGATTATCCGATGAATGTGATTATGGCGGGGTTGACCTTGGCGCGTCATCGTACCGAGGGTGCCGAGACACAGCCGGACTTTTATTTGAAGCCCCAGGAGTCACAGCTCCAAGTACCTGTCTTTGCGCGTCCTAGGGATAGTCAGAATCCATTTGCTTTGGAGAAAGAGGTACCTTTAAAGGAAGTCTTGGAAGCGCATGCGACCCGTCTTGCTAAGAAAGAAGGTATTGCAGGTAAGGCCATTTTGTGTGGGGTTGGTGCGGCTCATTTGCCCAGGTCTGATGGAGTGCCAGTAAGTGTGGCCACTGTATCGTGTCAGGATGCAGATGTGTTGAAGGGCGTTAGCGGAGCCAAAGAAGTAACGAGTCACGTTGGCACTTCTGTACTTAAGCGTTGTAGTAGCTGGTAGCTGACATGTTTACTATCTTTTGTAATAACTCGTAGTTATGAATAAAAGTTGCGGTTTTGCTGTGGGTATTATTAAAACTTGTAATGTATACATAGCTGTTTGGTTTTGCGTAAAAGATACCTTCGTTGCCGAAGAAACAAACGTGTACGCCCGTGCTAATATAGGTAATTCATAAGCATGTATGAAAGCCATAGTATACTCGAGAAATAATTCGAAGTATTTTATCACAATCGTGTGTGTTATGATAAACAGCGTACTGTAAATATCACATTAAGGAATCAAGTGTCTCGGTTCCTAAGTTGTTAAACGTGCACGTATGCGTTTCTGCGCATCCATCGTGGGATGCGCACATATCTTATTCCAACGTCTTGAGAACAAGGTGTTTAACAAGGATGCGTGATCCAGTATTGATGGGTTTGCAACCCTCTTACTCAACAAGTTAGTTAGTAGGTTAACTTATCCTATTACCATCGTGGGTTTATTCGTGGTGCATGCACGCCATCGTGGGCAGGAAAAAATAAGAAATTGTTAAGGCATACAGTATATGGAGATAACAACTTTAAAATGTGTCGCGGAGTTAGCTAGACACCGCGGCGTTTTATTGATACTTGCAAGGTTTTTGAGAAATACAAAGGAAACAGTAAATAAAAAAAAATACATGAATGCTTATTGGGCACTAAAAGTGCGGAGCGTCTGTGCTCTGTGCCGTAGCTATTCTTTATAGGTAGCACCTCTTGAGGTTGCCGATGTTCCATGTGCGTGGTAGGTCACGACCATCCAAGCCTCGTAGCCTGTACGCGCCTGTGCCTATTGCTTCAGTAACCTCATAAGGTCCTTCCCACTTTGGTCCGAGCTTACCTGTATCCTCTGCATGACTCGCCTCATTGGCACGGTAGACAAAGTCGCCTGGTCTGAATGAAACATTGCGCACTTTGGCATCATAGTATCCTTTCATTTTTGACTTCGACCTTGCCTCCTGTATGGCTGCGCGTTCGCGTCTTTCTTCCAGCAGGTCCAAGTCAACACGTCTTTCGTCATTATTTGTTGTTATATTAATCTCCCGTGCGGATAGTCGGCATGCCGATCTCAGTTGGTATAACAGCTTCTGTCCCGTAGACTAGAGAGAAGGGGGTGTCCCCCGTGCTGGTTTTTATTGAGGTGCGGTGTGCCCATAAGACATGCGAAAGCTCTTCGACCCACCTGCCTTTGTGCCTGTCCAGGCGCGCTTTGATTCCTTCACCCAGGCTTCGATTTGCGCGCTCTACTAAGCCATTGGTTTGCGGGTGTGTAACCGACGCGAAGTGTTGGGTGATATTTAACTTATCGCACCAATCTTTGAAGGGGTTGTCGCAGAATTGTTTCCCGTTATCCGAGATGATTTCACCAGGTAATCCGAAGCGACATACAATGTTGTCCCAGACAAAGCGTTTCACCTGGTTGCCGGTGATTGTCGCTACTGCTTTTGCCTCTATCCACTTGGTGAAGTAGTCTATAGCCACTATGAGAAACTTAAGACCGCCTGCTGCTATTGGAAAAGGACCTGCAATATCAATGCCCCATTTGTAGAATGGCCAGGGCGCCGTGATTGGCGTTAGCTCGTGTTGTGGCTGGCGCGGGACAGGTCTATGAACTTGGCAATCATTGCATTTCCTTATTAGGTCCCGCGCATCTCGATGCATGGTTGGCCAGTAGTATCCTGATCGCATGGCACGTGCTACAACGGACCGTGGTCCTGCATGCATGCTGCATGAGCCTTCATGGATTTCTCGCAGCACGTAATTTGCTTGTAGGGGGCCGACGCAACGGAGCCATGGTTGAAGGAAAGAACGTCGGTACAATATGTTGTCGCGCAATTCGAATCTCTGCGCTGTGCGCCGTATTCTGCGAGCTTCTGTCTGTTCTTGAGGTAATGTTCCTTTGCTTAAGAATTCCGTAATCGGTGTCATCCATGTAGGACCATCCTCCTCTATGACTGCGGAGACTTCCATCTCCGATATTGACTTGCTTTTCAGTGTTTCCACCAGCACTTGCTTTGATAAGTGTGCGAAGCTTGTCGAGGCAATCTTGCTCAGTGCGTCTGCTTTGCGATTTTCTCCTCTAGGGACTTGTTTGATAGTAAATCTGTCAAAGCCTTTGATCAGTGTCTTAGTCTTCTCAAGATATTGAATCATATTCTCTTCTTTAGCCACGTATTCACCCAACACGTGGTTGGCCACTAGCCGGGAGTCCACATTTGCTTCCAAGTTACGTACACCCATTCGAGCTGCAATGCGTAGTCCAGCGATTAAAGCTTCATATTCTGCCTCATTGTTTGTCGCGGTAAACTCAAAACGCAGTGCGTAGGTGAATTCCATTCCCTCTGGGTTTGTGAGAATAAGGCCAGCTCCTGACCCATCCACGCATGAGGACCCGTCTGTAAACAAAATCCAGGGATCTTGTAGTTCCTTTTCTCTTGGTGTAGGTACTTCGTCAGTATCTGGCTTCTCGATGATGAAATCTGCCAGAACCTGTCCCTTTATTGCAGTACGTGGTCTGTAAGAGATGTTATGTTCGCCTAGCAACACACTCCACTTCTGGAGTCGTCCTGACGCATCGGGTTTGGAGATGATCTGCTTGATGGCTTGATCTGTGATTACCGCTATTGGGTGCGCTTGGAAGTATCGGCGCAGCCGCTTGGCGGCAAATACTAGTGCCAAGACCAACTTTTCCATGGCACTGTAGTTCATCTCCGTCTTTTTGAGCGCTTTGCTGACAAAATAGATAGGGGTTTGCACTGAGTCCCTATCTGTTAGTAGCACTGCGCTGACTGCCCCATGAGTCGCTGATAAATACATGATCAGTTCTTCCCCTGGTCGGGGTTCCACGAGTGTTGGGGCGTTGCTAGATCTGTTTGAGTGTAGTAAAGGCTTCTTCCGCCTCCGTCGTCCACCGAAAGTCACCCTTTTTTATACACTTCTTGAGTGTTTTGAAAAGAGGCAATGACTTTTCTGCTGATTTAGACAGAAACCTGTTGAGGCCGGCCAGTTTTCCGTTGAGGGATTGGACTTCCTTCAGCGTGCGTGGTGACGGAAGTTCTATTACCGCCTTTGTCTTTTCTGGACAAGGTTTTATGCCATCAGGTTCTATCAGGTATCCTAAGAACATGCCTTCAGTAGCGCCGAAGGTGCATTTCTTAGGATTTAGCTTCATGTTGATCTCTCGTAGAGTCTTGAATGTTTCTTCTATGTCGCGCATAAGTTCAACTTCAGTATGGCTTTTTATGACCAGGTCATCCACATAGACTTCCAGGTTACGGCCCACCTGTTTGTCAAAGGCATTGTCTACTAACCGCTGATAGGTGGCACCCGCATTCTTCAAGCCAAATGGCATTTTTGTATAACAGTAAACGCCTTGGCTTGTGTGGAAAGCTGTCTTTTCCTCGTCTTCCTTAGCCATCTGTATCTGGTGATATCCCTTGTACGCGTCAAGAAAACACTTTAACGGGTATCCGCACAAGGACTCTATTTTCCAGTCTATCTCTGGTAATGGATAACAGTCCTGCGGGCATGCTCTGTGATCGAGCGTGGTACTCCGGTCATGTGTTTTGGCTCCCACGCGAAAATATCCACGTTCTTTTGTAGGAGCGTGCACACAGCTGCTTTGCCGTTGTCCGACAATGACCCTCCAATGGTTATCTCCTGTTCTGGGTATTCGGGTGAATGCGACCTTCAAGTTGGGGACTCTGGCTGCGCACGGTTTCGGAGTTGGTTCCATTTCGCATGTAACCGTGTTACATTCTCTGTTTGGTACCGTGGCATTGTAAAGAGTAACAATGCCCCTTGCTACTGGGAATTTAAGCATCCCGTGCGCTGTTGATGGCACCGCGCGCATGGCTGATATCCCGGGTCTCCCAATAATGCCATTGTATGGCGAGGGGGATTTGATCACCATGAAATCCATCCAGGTTGTCGTAGAGTGCTCTGCGTTGCCAACGCTGACTAGTAATCGCAGTTGCCCCATGGGCCATATCTTTTCACCCGTGAAACCAGTGAGTGCTGTGTTGACCGGGTTTAACTGACTGCGTATTTCAGGTCGTAGTCTTTTAAAGCAATGCTCATACATGATATTTGCCGATGCCCCACCATCAATGTACATGCGGTGTATGTCGTGACCACCCGCACTAATTTCAATGGTGAGGGGCTCTGCTGCTGCGTTGTCCGCAGTTAGAGTAGGGAAAGAGATTTCGCTTCTTCGGGAAAACTCCTGGCTGACCTTTTGTTTAGTGGTTCGTTGCCACGTCTGTATCATGTAGATTGTGTCGGCCTTATCTTTGGGTGTCTCCTTCTTGCTTCCATTCTTTTGTTTATCTCTTCCCTCTTTAATGTTTTTAACTAAGTGGTCCAGTCTGCCCTCCTTAACCATCTTGTCGATGAATTGGCGCAGCTGGACACACTCGTTAGTGGTGTGACCCTTTTGCGCGTGGTAGTCACAGTATCCATTCCCAGTGCACTTATCTTCTGGTGTACGCATCTGCGGTGGTCTTGGGAAATTCGCACCTTCCGCTGCGAGTATTTCCTTTGGTGTTTTGATCAGGGGAGTATACCTGTCATTATCTCTGCCGCTCCTTTGGCTGCGATAGTTCCTATTGCGGTTACTACCTCGGTCATTCGATTGCCTCCCAGGTTGTTCCTGTGGCCGGTAGCTCGAGTGGTTCTTTTTGCTATCCGCCGCGGCGGCTTCTCCCTGGACAAAAGACCGAGTGCGCTTCATGAGTTCATCAAAGGTCTCCGGGATCTTGTCGTTCAACCGCTTGATGAGTTCTGGGTTATTAATCCCATTCATGAAGCCCGAAATCTTCAGTACTTCAGGACATGCTTTAACTTGCATGCATTCATCTTTAAAACGTTCCATGAATGCGCTCGTAGATTCTCCTTGGTGCTGCTTTACCCTGGCGAGTTCAACAGGATTTTTAGCGCACTTTTTCCGTTGAGTAAAATTTAGACGGAACGCCTTTCTCAACTCTTCAAAACCATTGATGCTTCTTCTTGGGAGTTTGTTGAACCAGTTCCGCGCACTTCCCACTAGTGTGGAATTAAACATGTGGCACCACACTGGTTGTGGCCGTTCTCAATGGTGCGGCTGATTCAAAGATTTTTAGGTGATCGTCTGGATCACCTGTTCCATCATAGGTCTTGACATTCGTAGGCATGCGCCTTTTCTTGTTTTCGGAGAAATCACGATCGTCGGTGAACGCATCCACTTTCTGACGGCGCCACGGGAGAGACATGTCTTCCTCTTGGCTATCGCGTCTGCTTCTAGACTTCCAATGTCCTGTATCACTATCCTCGTTGTCCGAGGAGTTATCAGAAGATGAATTTTCCTTCTTACGGCGTTTGCGCCGGCCATTCTCAGAGTCTGACTTGTAGTCCGGATCTGAAGGGCTCTCACTTGGGGAATACTTTCGCCCCAGTCTGTCATGTACTTTACGGCTACCCAGTCTGGCATAGGCACTGGTGCGCCGTCCTTCTCCATCACTATCACTCAAATGTTGCGAGTGAGATGTCTCATCACCCTCGATTCTCCTCCCGATTCTGTTGAATACTGGGAGTCGGCGGCTTTCTCTTTCGCGCTTCTCTCTCTGATAGCGCGGGAAGCCGTATTCAGAATCGAAGTTGAGTCGGGCTTTCAAGTTTCGACCTGATCTCTTCTTCTCTTCCTCTTGCATGAGGGCAGTTAATGTTTCATAGTTTTGGGATACGAAAACTTCTAGCGCTAACTCTGGCGCGACCCCTCAAGAGTAGGTGTGTTTGTTTCTACCGCTATACCTTTATCCCGGTCTGGTGCCTCCAGTACCTTTGTCAGGTTAGTTTCTTGCACCGATTGGAAGGGAGTAGTAAAGACGGTGCGCAGTGGGTCTACTCCACTCGTGGTGGTTGTAGTGGCTTGGGTTGTTCCCGAGTGTGGTTCCACCAAAGGGAAGATCAAGTCTTGGCTTGATCCCTTATTTTTAGCAGCGCTGGTTGTCCCAGGGGTGCCTTAGGGGTTAGTCCACTTTGCGACTTCTTCCCCATGAGGTCACATTGCGATCGCTGATTACCGTGCTTTGTCATTCTAGTGTCGGTTCTTAGTTTCGAGTCCCACGGATGGCGCCACTTGTTGATACAAAAGTTGGGCGTTCCTGGTTTGGAGCTCCGGTTCTCGTACCAATTGAGAATTGCTGCTTGAGACCTGCGCACTAAGAGACAAGAAACATCGTTAGGCTTATCGTGGGATTGTCTCCCACGATTATCCTCCGGCGTGAGAGTGAGTAATCGGTTTTAGGGTTTAAGGAGTTTTAGGGTTCTGAGATCGTACCTTAAACGAGGGATATCATTCCCTTTATATACGCACGGAATCCTTGTTGGTTCCGTGTTCCCCAACCGGCGTATCCGCCTAAGTCGGTTGGGAATGATTATCTTCTTATTTTAGAAGATATCGGATATCTATTCCGTAAATAGATATGGGCTTGGGCTTTCGTGAGCCCAAACGCGTATGATATTGACTCGAGTTCGCACCGGGCTTACGAGTAGTGGACTGTAGTCGGGTTTATGACCCGACTCCAGACTATACGTCATCAGTATACGTTCAGAGTCACGTGGATAAACAAGACATAAGATACAAGTTTGGGTGATTTTACTTCTTCATCAAGTTCGTTATATTTGGTTTTCTTCACAAGTAATCATTACATGGAGCCTACAGATTTGAAGAATCAAGAAAATGGTTAATATATGGGTTTCAGGGGAAGCTTAATGTTAAAATATTTAACCATTCGCATGCATCATTCGAGGTGAAGGTTTTTACAACTGCTAGTTGTTATTACTACTAGCGATTTTGATTTCTATTGTTTCAAGTTCATTTAAAGATGCGGAAAGCTTAATGGTGGGTAATTTGAAACATTGGAAGGATGGGTTAGATGTATGATATTGATTAAGTAGTTGTGAAGATCAAGGTCGCTCACTTATGTCCCCTAATTGAAGATGACAAAAAGGGGAAGAATATTTACATGGAAGCTGCAACTTGAAGATTCTTGGTGATTGCATGGTTAAGGGAAAGTTCATTTATCTTTCATTCATATTAGCTTCAGGGGAAGTTCATGCTTATGTGGTTTTGTCATTATCAACTAGGGGAAGATTGTTGGGAATTAGGTTCCTTGAGTTGATAAGACAAAATAGTATGAAAGATGAAGGGCTGTTTATGACAAAGAGAGAAAGCTACAAAGAATAAAGATACAGAAGATATTATTAGAATAATAGACGATATCTTGTATATCACTTATTTTATTAATCCTTATCTCTTTGTAAACCCTAGCATTCTCCAGTATATAAAGAGATGCAGGGTACGTAGGTTTAAGAAGTGTCAAACAATGTAAACATTAGACATAGATGTGTGTGTGTCTAGGGCGTGTGTTTATGAACGCCTAGACTATAGTGTATGTCGACATGTAGTTGGTCAGCCTCAAGGATCATGGATCCTTGTTAGATTGTAACCGTCTTAGAGTTGATCGTCTAGGATTGGAAATGTAGATGTGTTTTGTAGAACACATGATGATGACGAAGAAACCTTTAGCAATAACAATGTTGTTTTGATTTATTCCGCTGTGCATTCTATTTATTGTTGTTATTGTTATTCCTAGATGAGCTTAAACGATTCTCAACAATTTCTTTAATATCTGAGTCTATCCCTTTTTGAAGACTCTCAAACTGACTTTTTATTTGTTTAAAGAAAGGTATGACCTCAGTTAAATAGCATTCTTTAGTTTGCTCAAAACCCCTCTCCCCTTCAGTTATCCCTGTAGGTGTGATTCTTTTCTTACATGTCTTCTCAAAATCAACGAATAGTTGATAAACAACATACTGGCTGATTAAGGTCTTGCTCTTAGTGGGAATAGATCTAGGAACTAAATGCATTGGTGTATTCGGAGGATACATAGTTGCTGGAGGCATTTTCCTAAGGGGAGTGTTTGTTTTAACAAGTGCATTAGCTTTTTGCATATCTATGTCCTTTTTCCAAAAAACTTGTGTTAGGAATTAGAAATTCCCGGTATTAAAGAGTCGGTCACCTCAAGTATATGTAATCGTTAGAATGCTCGTAGTCATAGTTATATTTAGTTAAGTAGTATTTTGTTAAGTAACACCGTGGAGGACGGACGGGTCTTTACCCACTGTATGCTGATCCACAGCCCGTTGTGTGGCGTTTTATGTAAGACTATAAATACTCTCTACCTCCCAAGGTAGAGAGTTGGAGCTCATAATAATATCTTTCACTTTCTCTCACTAAGTTCCCTAAACCTCTAACTTTCTCTCTCTAGAATTCCACTTATACGCCCACTTTGTGTTATGGTTTGATGTGTAAGGGAAATCCAATATCCTACAATTGGTATCAAGAGCCATGGTTAGATCATCTCTTACATATCTTTGGATTTCTAGTGGTTTTTAAGTGGTTTTTGAGTTTGAAAAAGTTTAGTGGTTTTTGCATCATTTGGGTGATTTCTAGTGTTAAAGTTTGGATTTTTATAGTACTTTTGTGTTTAGAATCATCAAAAGTGTTTAGGTTTTGATTTGGTAAGCTTGAATCATCGTGGTTGGGTTGTTTTTGGATTGAAAAGTGGTGTTTTTGAGATTTTCTTGCTAGCGACTTGAGCCACGGATTGTTATTCTTGGTAGCGACTTGCTTTGTAAGTTGGTAGCGAGTTGCAGTTTAAGTGGTAGCGACTTGGTCCTAGCGACTTGTCTTTTGAGACAAGCCAACAAATAGTACAAGTTAGTGGATTCTCCACTACGGCTAGCGACTTGCTTCAGAAAGTGTTAGCGAGTTGCAGTGCAAATTGTTAGCGACTTAGTATTCTTAGCGACTTGGACCTTAGCGAGTTGCTGTTTAGCGACTTGACTGTGTAGCGACTTGGTGCTTAGCGATTTGGTGATTTAGCGAGTTGCTCTTTAGCGACTTGACTGTGTAGCGACTTGGTGCTTAGCGATTTGGTGATTTAGCGAGTTGCTACTTAGCGACTTGGTGCTTAGCGACTTGGTTCAAGGGTTATAGCGACTTGGTTGATTTTTACGAAGAAGAGGTTTGACCAAAGTTGACTTTTTACGTCAAAACTTCAAACGGCCATAACTTTTGATCCGTAACTCCGTTTTCAGCGACATACCTGTCAAAACGACCGGAACAGCCTGAATATTGTGAGGTTTCACCATGATGTCATGAAACGAAATTTTCGAGGCCCAAATCCTCTCCGAAAGGAAGTTATTGAGCGTTTAAGATTTTAGAACTAAATTTCTCCATAAAATCGTGCAACAACCAACCCAAATCGCAACCAAACAACATCTCTGCTTATCCCACAAACAATCATAAGACCTAATACACAATTGTATATCATTGTGTCGATCCATCAGTCATCTTAACCCATTCCATTGGTCATTGCTTAACGGTTTGGTCTTGATTTTAGTAAAATCCCCCGAAAGATTCTATTTCTCGGTTTAAATCATAGACTTGTAAAATCCCGTGCATTCCACCACATCATGTCTTTCTCTACTGACCCAGTGATTTCAGAAGTGCTTAAATTGTATGATGATGTGGACAATAATGTTAATGATTGCTACACTGAGCGATTAAAGATGTTTGAATTAAACAATGAGGATGTGAGATCTTCATGTTCTGAGTACAATGAGAATGAATTGCACCTGCTAAAGAATGCCATGCAAATGGAATGCAGCATTGAGCCCTATCAGCTACTTCATCTGAACCTCATACAGCTGTTATCCATAGCTGGGGATCGAACATGTAGTGCTCTTTTCCGCCAGGACTTACCTACATTGACAAAAAGCTTGTTGTTGAACTTAGAACATTTAAAGCTGCAACTTACCAATGAAGAGGTTCAAAAGGATGGTTCCAGTGCAGCTCTTCAAGTAATCTACAAAAAATTTCAGCCATTCATCAGTGGGGAATATTCAGCAGATTACGATCAACATTTGACTGGAATTTCCTTCAAAAAACATACTGGAATGGAAATTCAGGAATTCATTGAGACATTTATCCAACTCATGGATAATGTGAAAAAGTACATTGAAGAATCTGCTCAAAAGAATGAAAACGTGAATGAGTGTCAGGTGCAGTTGAAAGATTGTTGTGATAAGTTGGGTAATGTTTCTGTTGAAGTATCGGGTGTTGCTGAGGTAAGTTGCATGGAAGTTTCTGCTGTACCTAGTTGTGCATCTTCTACTCAAAATGATGATTATGAACTGCATGAGTACGCTGCATTTGTGCCTGATGATTCCCTTACCACTGAGCTTAACATATATAAGGATCAGGTTGCCATCTATGAACAGCGTGCTAAATTTGAGTTAACTACTCGTGAGCAGGAGTTGGATAACCAAATGCGTACAATTATTAGAAAAAGTAATTTTAGAGAAGAAGTGTTAAAACAAGAGTTAAACTCCTTACATGAAAAGCTTTCTAAAACTGCTAAGCAAAAACAAGAACTTCAAGAAAATGTTAAAATGCTTAAGCAAGAATTTAGTGCTAAGGAATCAAAATTTTTGAATGATTTTTCTAAACTAAAAACTTTGAAAAACAAGCTTAAAAATAAGTTGTACGTACAAGGAAATACCATTCAGACTGCTCACATGATCACTAAGCATAGATTTCTAAGTGACAAACATAGTGTTGCCTTAGTTGATGAACCAAACCCTGAGGCTTGTAAAAAGGCTAGAGAAGCTCATAAGGTACTGTATGATGGTAATGAGATCCTTAATCCTAGACAAAAACCTAGTTGCGCTGAGTGCACTAAGGAAGATAAGAAATCAGATGAAGTCACTAGGGAGAAAATGAATAAGAAGCTAGAAGATCCTGAGTGTAAAAAGAACAAGATAACGATAAAACCCCATGATTACACTAAGGAAAATTGGATATCCTTAAACATGTTTAAGCCTCAGACTCTATTGACCCTGAACAAGTGTTCTGGAAAAAGATATGGACTTGCAAAAAGCTGAAAATCTTGTTGAAAAGAATCCCCCTTGTAGGAAATTCCTAAAGCGACTGTGTATCCTCCAAATACACCAATGCATTTAGTTCCTAGAACTATTGCCACTAAGAGCAAGACCTTAATCAGTCAATATGTTATTCTTCAACTATTTGTCGATTTTGAGAAAACTTGTAAGAAAAGGATCACACCACTGGGATAACGAGGGAAAGGGGTTTTGTGCAAACAAAAGAATGCTATCTAACTGAGGTCATGCCTTTCTTTAAACAACTAAAAGATCATTTTGAGAGTCTTAAAAAGGGGATAAAATCAGATATTAAAGAAATGGAAAAGGAATTTGATGCAATGATAGTTGATGTTAGTGACTATGAGCGAGAATTAAAATATAATGAGATTGAGAGGAAGAACTTGCATACCTTGAATGAGAATCTTATTTCTGAATGTATTACTCAAGATGTGTTTTACACTGCTACGAATTGTTCCATTAATGATTCTCAATTTCATGAATTATCTGTTGCTCTGAAAGTCTCCCATGATCGTGTCATTGAGCTTGAAAAAACTAATTCTAAATTGCATGAGAAAATTGAACAGGATGATCATGATAACCTGGTGAAACAGTTTTCTAAATTGGAAGTTGAGCATCTTGCTTTGCAATTAAAATATCAACATCTAAAAGAAAATGTTAAAACCTCAAATATTAAGACATCCTTGGATGCTCCTGAATTTGATGCAGTTTTGAAATTAGCAAACGTGATGAACAGATTCGAGCTCATTGTAACACGATCAGAAGATTGAGAACCCAAGTCTCACAACTAAAAGGTGAAAAGAAGGATGTGACTGGTTCCCATATGCCTCCACCTTTAGATTCTCAGAATTTCCAACTTCAGAACATTATTGATAACTTGCAAAAAGAAAATAATTATTTTAAAGCTGAAATTTCAAAGGTTAATGATCAACACAAAGAGTTATGTGATTCATTTAAAGTTAATCATGATAAACAAATTGAAAAGATAACTTCTTTACTTAACGAGATTGAGAATCTGAAGCGTGAGGTGAAAGGAAAGTTGCCAATCCCCAATTGTGATAAGTATGCTATCGATATGTTATATATTCCCCCGCCCATTAGGAATAATGAACTCGCACATAAAGCATATCTCTCATACCTTAAGGAAAGTTTGAAGGGTCTCCGTGAGATGGTTGAAGATGAAAGATTAGAAAAACCTTTTGATAGTACTATAGCCTATGCTTGCATGGATGCCAAACGATCTCAGGAACTCTTAGAGTATGTAATTGTCACAAGTCCGACATCTAGCAATAGGCGAGATAGAATAGTGGTGCCTTGTTCTATGCCTAAAGCCAAGCATGTGACCCTTGATATGCCTTGTTCCATGTCAAAATTCAAGCAAACAACCTGTGATGTGCCTCCTAGAATTTCAGATCCCAGCACTTCTAGACCAGGAATGCAGAAAGTAGTGAAGTCATGTAATGTTCCCATCGTTACTTCTACAGATGTTAAGATTGACACTAAAGTTTGCGGGTCAAAACCTAGAAGTAATGCAAAGAAGGATAGGATTACGCAAACTAAAAGTGATCATGATAAGGAAGTGAAAGAACACTATAGGGACAAGAAGTTTGATTTGAACAAAAAGAATCGTGTTAGTTCTAGTATTAGCTCTAAGCTTACTAAAATTAATTCGAGGCCTTATGCTTTCTGCAAAACATGTAAAAAATGTTTAATTTCTGGTAATCATGATAAATGTGATGTGTTATTTAGAGGTCTAAGATTCATAACCCAGTTAAGAAAGCTTGGAGAGCGAAAAAGATTAAGCAATCCTGGAAACCTACAGGGAATGTGTTTACAAATGTAGGATTTCATTGGAAGCCCACAGGTCGAATATTAACGCATAGCAAACCTTACCCCTTAGCTAGATCCACTATGCCTAGAATAGTGCCTGTTAAGGTTTGGAAGCCAACTGGTAGAATAATCCCATTAAGCACAAAATGTCATTTGACTAAGTCTGATTCTTCTACTAGTTCAACTCCTAGGGATAATGCCATTACATCTAGCGTTTCTGCTGATTCAAAGATTGCTTGTGCTAACCAAAAGGAACCCATCGGCACGTGGGGATCCAATGTTTCCAATTCTCTATCTTCGTCTGTTGTCCAAAGCAGGTCGTACAAATCGTCCCTTGGTATTTGGATTCGGGCGGCTCTAAACATATGACTGGGCTCTTAACAATGACGTCTGTTCAATCGAGTTCAGGCCTCGTACTTCATCATTATGGCGTCTGCGAGAAAACACTTCACCCCGTTCCTCAAAGAAAAGAAAAGTTATGCGCTTCAGTGCGCTTTATCTTCAAAAGAAGAAGAAATCTTCATGTTTATGACCATTCTCATCGACATTCTTCATCAACAAGCTTCATGTTTCTCCCATGCTCATTCGGTCATCAAGTGGATCTACATTCATTAATGTATATTCTTATTCACTTGCTAAATCAAAATGGCAACTTCGGATGCAATTTTTGAGGGGGGAAAGAGTGAATATACTAAATGATGATGGATGTTTGAATAATGGTTATACGACTTAAAGTTTGATGACTCTCCTCCAACGCCTAATGTTTCACTCACTAAGGATAAATGGGATTTATTGTTTGGGATTCATTGGTTCAAGATATGTTTGATGAGTATTTACAACCGCTAGCGAATATTTGATGATCATCAAAGAATATGTGATTCATGAGTTCAAGATATGTTTGATGATCATCAAAGAAGTACAACTCAGACTACTCAAAAATCCCAATCTCCAGTTATTCCTCAAGGCGTTGATAATGATTATCATAATATTGCAGTTGCACTCATGAATAATGATCCGCTCTTTGGTATTCCTTTGCCAAATATTCACGGATTATTGTTCATGAATAATGATCCACTCTTTGGTATTCCTTTGCCAAATCTTCATGGATTATTATTCCTCTCATCGTGCATGCTATAAATCAACCACATGAACTTCAAGGAAAATGTCTACCTCATCCGCTCGAAGTTATTGGTGTATCCTCCATATCAGTCTCTACATGAATACTTTTAGGAAGAATACATTGATGTTGAGGCATCATTTGTTCCGGTTCATTCAGTGGGTGAATGTACATCCGGTTGTATGTTTATTCACATGTTGGGCATTTGACACAAGTTGATTACTTCGAAGTTACTCTTTTATCACTTATTTGAGGTTGAAGTTGACGTTCACAAAGGCGTGTTCTTATTTGATAACTTGCTCGGGCTTAAGAATTTGAGTTGAAGGCTTGGTGTATCTAGTTACCAGCAGTCGGAGTGGATGGTTGAAGACCTGGTTAACTATCACTATTAGGAGTTACGTTGTTTTACTCAGTGTCACATGCAGATGACGATGTGGATAATATAAAGAGGTGTTAATGTCTCATACCTTGTTTGAGTGTGAGTACTTAGAGATTTGCTTGAAGCATAGATTCTCGACACCGTTCTTCCATCTTTAAGTGCAAGCTTAAGACACAAATGCGGGGAATTCGACTTCAGTTTCAAGTTTGGTATATTTGAGTTTTTCTTCAACAGTGGTCACTTCAAATTGTCTACATATGGGTTGATAAAGATAGTTAGAGAGAGTTTATGTAGCAGTTGATTCTCACAGGATTCATTTGGGCTATTTGAGTTCTTCTCACAAGATTTCAAGTTTATGGATATATTATGTTTTGCTGATTCTGAGGTATCAAAACCATTTGGGGGAAGGATATATTATTCCAACTATTTGGGGGAAGTGGTCTCTGGAGACCTTTGGTTTATGTTACTTCAGTGTTCAGTTGGAAGAAATGTGAGAAGAATATTTGGAACGTGAGATGATACTGCCTATCGACATCTTATATACGGTTTATGATAAAGTGCTTCCGGTTATATGCACAACATGTTCACTTGATCGAGCTAATTCAGTTATTTCAGAGTTGACATCCACATAGATGATTAGTGACTCAACATGTTACATGGATGTCATCGTCTCTACTCTTGTTGGGTATATGTGTACATTATGTGCTGATTGGTTATATGTTATATAACTGGAATGCACTTGGTAAAATGAAGATGTTGATATATTGTTCCCCTAAATAGACAACTGGTCAATCTCGAGGAGTAAGGTGTACATCGGGGATGCACAGCAGGTTCATGTGATCGGTCGTAATCGGTTAATCCGGATTTGATAACCACTGAGGCGATCAATGTTTCAACTTGTTACTTCGGTGTTCTCGTGTTCTTCAGGGTGCTGAGCTTTAATCAATGAGACCGCTTTGTATTCAACTATACTTCTTAGGGAAATGGTCTTTATTCGATGTTTATCGGTTTGGGGGGAAGCTACCAAAGATTCAAATTGAGAAGGCTCATGTCCAGACGATTTTCTTAGAAGCCTCGAATGCTTTGGTGGCGAAAGTTTAAGAGAAGTTGATTCCTTTCTTCTACAACGTGCTGAACGATATCTTTATCTCGGTAATCATTTCATCATTCTCTTAAACTAATTTATCTCTTGTAAATATTTATTCGAAAAACAAAATACAAAATTAAAAAACTTTCAAAAAAAATAAAAATAAATAAATAATAATAATAATCTGAAAAATTCGAAAAATCTTCAAAAATTTTGTCAATTTGTCATGTTTTTCTCAGTTCGATTATATCTACGGTCTTTGTGCTGTCATTCAAAGAATGACACGGGACTTTAGATGTTGTTCGAATTTAAAAAAAAGAAAGAAAAAAAAATCAAAAAAATCAAAAAAATAAAAAAATCAAAAATTATTTTTGGGAGAAAGAGAAAAAAATGGTTTATTGTCATTTCAGGCAGTAACCCGCTTTTTCAAAGAAAGAACAGAGCCATACTTTATCATGTTTTCAAAATTCCATGCTCTGATTCTTTAAACATTTATCTGCTGAAAACTAGCTGCTTTGAAAAATAACTCAGTCTCTATTTTTGATAATCATCTGGACTTATTTGTCAAAATATCAATCTCTCAATCAACAACCTATGTCATTGATTGAGGGGGAGAATGATTTCAATTAAATTAAAAAGTTATTTGGCATTCAATGGTTTTCGAAAGATATTCAGGCATGTTTTATCAATGGAGTTAAAATCTTAAAATCCGATCATTATCAGTTAAAACGCTTTCATAATCAAGTCACAATTCTCCCTAAAAGCTTTCAAAATCAATTTAAATCTATAAGAGATCACAAATCTCAAATGATTTAATAATTGTTATCGGTGGAGAATGTGTGATTTAAATTGGATTTAAATTGATAATTCGGTAAATGGTTTTATAAGGATGTACAAGCTCTCCTTCCCACATGTGACAAACGATTTCAAATTTTCCATGCACATGTTGAGGGGGAGCATCTATCTTAAACCTATGATTTGAAACGTGATAACTTATCTCAAGGTGCAGGTTCCCTCTAGTATGTACAAAACTCTTTTCAAATCTCGAGGCACATATTGAGGGGGAGCAAAATCATGAAAACCTCATCCTTCCCCAAAATGCTTTATCTACTTGATTCGATTAGGGAAGTGATGTTGATATTTTTTGAAAATGGTAATCAAAGAAGTTAATTATTTCTCTTGCCTCCGTGTGGAAAACTATTTCAAATACTTGATTCACATGTTGAGGGGGAGTTCTTCTTCTAAAAATATCAAAAACAATTCAGGTACAAAATGCTTTGATAAAATATCATAAGTATCTGGATTGATTTTCAAATGGTTTTCAATTGGTTCCTATGGCAGATGAACAATACCAAAAGACCGACCAACTTTACATTATGTATGGTGATATAAGGACGATAAGGTTAGGTATGTGTTCCCATGATCCGCCAGAACCGGAGGGATCTACCAAGGGACTATCCACTAGTTAGTGTAGAGTTCTTAGGTATGATGATAAAAGGAGAAAAATGAGATATGGGAAGAGTGCGGACTAAGACTGAGCTAGTACTGGAATAAACCCAACAAGGTTCTTGCTATGAAGTCTCGGTAAGCACTGAAGGGGTTGAAGAATGAAAAAGAATTGAATGAGAAAAGGGTGAAAACAAATAGCCCTCCATATATTCAACCTTAGGGCAGAAACCGGGTTCAATTCATATGCTACTGATGGTAACATCGGTATTAAAGACAAGACGTCATGGACCCAGTGACGCACTGCACTTCAACTTTCCAAACCACTCAAGTTCCTCTTAAAAGGACTTGTTTCATTCTCACGGGGAACTGACATTATCTATCGACTTTATCTTAGAGATTGTTGATATTGAAGGAGGAGACCCTCTCCCTAGTCTCCGATATAGGATCCAAATATGCACAAATTGAGTCTAGTGCCACGAGATCATCAATAAATCTCATTAGGACACTTTCAATGAAGACTCTCTGTTTCACACAATGTGGAAAGAGAGATTATATCTTGAGTCCTACGCATTATCCTTGTGGTATTGCCAGAACATCTGAGTGATATGCAAACATACTCACAATGAAGATGGAAAGCCTTCTGGAGCCAACATCTAACAAGCTCCTGGTAGGTGGCATGTGAGATCTATTATACAGATCAACCATGTGACAACTAAACAGAAACAATGGGGCGATTCATTCTTTTGAATCAATCCTGGTTCAGGTTATGGATTGACGGATACCTTTGAAAAACCGATCTTTGTGCTTTAAAACTCTTTTCATTAGCACGTCGACCGTGTACTAATTTTTCAAATCAAAAGGTGTTTTATGATTGATAATTGATTTTCATTAAAACCTTCGTTATATTGCAAAAACAATTTCTATTGAGCAATACACGATTGTTTTTCAAATCTCTTTTCATCAATCAGTGGACTTAAATTCGCTGGTTCACTCACTCCGTGTTGTCTTCTTTGAGACGTTCCGTTTGAGAACAGCTAGAGCAGCTGCGAAACCCTGTCAAGGAAATTCTTCGTAATTATTCCTGATCACGAGGCAGTACTTGCTACTGATCAACGGGAACTGTGGGCCGTGTACCTCAATTCAACGAAAGTGATCAAAGACACTTTCGTGCGATTTATTGCTAACTGTTGTATGCGGTACACCCCGGCGTTTGCAGCTGATCAGAATGGAGCGGTCAATCCATAGCCGCATGCTCACACAACACATTCATATCAAAATATATCATGATTGGTGCATCAATGACTCTGATATTCTAACTCCATGCTTCTGCTACGCTGCGGCCAATATCATGAATCAACGAAAGCTTCCGCTACTCGATGAAGAAGATATCATGATCCAAAATGTGAGCATGTCGGTCCGAAAGTCACATCATCACATAATACCAACACCACAATGGATGTATCAGAGATTCTCTATTAGCTGATGATCTCAAAAGCTGGCCCAACATTATTATCACGTGGTTCAGTAAAAGACCTCCACTTAGATTAACCAAACATGCAATGAGTGGAATCAATGACTACGAGCTTCGAAGCAAAGTACTACATCAAGAATGCAAGATCAATTGTTAATGTAATATCTGATTGTATTCAATGTCATTTTAGTATATGGTTGAGGTGACCTCCCTTAGGGGGAGATTGTTAGGAATTAGAAATTCCCGGTATTAAAGAGTCGGTCACCTCAAGTATATGTAATCGTTAGAATGCTCGTAGTCATAGTTATATTTAGTTAAGTAGTATTTTGTTAAGTAACACCGTGGAGGACGGACGGGTCTTTACCCACTGTATGCCTGATCCACAGCCCGTAGTGTGGCATTTTATGTAAGACTATAAATACTCTCTACCTCCCAAGGTAGAGAGTTGGAGCTCATAATAATATCTTTCACTTTCTCTCACTAAGTTCCCTAAACCTCTAACTTTCTCTCTCTAGAATTCCACTTATACGCCCACTTTGTGTTATGGTTTGATGTGTAAGTGAAATCCAATATCCTACAACTTGTTCTGGGGTTAATTGAGTTTGATGCTTAAACATGTTCAAGGAAATCCAATTTTCTTTAGTGTAATCATGGGGTTTGAATGTTATGTTTTGCTTTTTATACTCAGGGTCTTTTAGCTTATTATCTATTTTCTCCCTAGAGGCATCTTCAGATTTTCTATCCTCTTCCGTGCTTCCAATACATGATGGTGTTTGCCTAGGCTTGAGGATCTCATTACCATCATATACAATCATATGGAAAGCTTTAGCCTTTTTACAACACTCGGGATTTGGTTCCTCTACTAGGGGAATACTATGTTTATCGCTTAAGACTCTGTGCTTAGTGATAATGTGAGCAGTCTGAATGGTATTCCCTTGTAAGTACAACTTGTTTTCAAGCTTGTTTTTCAAAGTTTTTAGGTTGGAAAAATCCGTTCAAAGTTTTGATTCCTTAGCATTAAATTCCTGTTTAAGCACTTTAACATTTTCTTGAAGTTCTTGCTTTTGCTTAACAGTTTTGTTTAGTTTGTCTTTTAAGGAATCTAGCTCTTGTTTTAATATTTCTTCCCTAAAATTACTTTTTCTAATAATTGTACGCATTTGGTCATCCATTTCCTGCTCACGGGTAGTTAACTCAAACTTAGCACGTTGTTCATAAATGGCAAGTTGTTCTTTATAGGCATTCAGTTCAGAGATAACAGAATCATCAGGGGCACATGCAGTGTATTCATCAAAAACATAGTCATCATTGAATGTAGAAGATGCATCACTTGGTATGATCTCACTTTCACTTTGTATCACATATTGATCATATGGGACAATATTACTATTACCCACATTATCAATATCTTATTCATTAGTTACATGTGATTGTACTTTGTTATGCATCTCTTGCTCATCAACCTCATCGTATAGTTTTAATACCTCTGAGATGCTTGAATCTTTGGATGGACCAGCCTGCTATGGTGATGAGACCTTTGGAGTGACCATTGGTGAAATGCTAGCCATGAGGATATTCTGGGCAGTAGGTTCATCATCGACGTCAGAGTCAAATGCATCACAGTCAGCAACTTGAAAGGCATTTTGATGATTGTAACCTATTTCCTGAATTGGCTGCTCATCCACATCAGCATCATAGGTTTTGGCATTTCCATCAGCAAGAAACAACAACTCTTCTTCATCCAAAACCGCTCCACTGTCCTGAGCTTGCACCAGCAGCATCTTGTCCCTGAAATACTCTACATTTTGAGGGCATTTTGGAGACGTGCAGTTCCTTGCAATATGTCAATCACCCCCACAGTTGTAGCACTTGATTGGCTTAACTTGTCCTTGATTTTCATTCTTTCCATGGTACTGATTAGCCACATACCGTCCACCTACTCCACCCTTTCCTTGTTCATACTGTCTTCCTTACACTGGTTGCACCATGATCTTACCATCTCTGACAATAGCATGATTGTATAGATTGGATGCAGTTCTGATATCGTTGTTAGTGTGTGGAGTGAGGTTCAGATTTTTCTTAACCATAATAGCCAGTTGATTGATGAAATATTCCATGGTTGCTTCAGCATTAGGTTGCTTAAAAGTTGGACCAGGAATGAACTTGTTATTACCATTACCAGTAGGTATGACTTGAGATGCTTTGGTGGTTATTCCTACATTGGTGTAAAAGGCTGTTGAATCATTTGATGAACTTGCATTACCAGAATTTGAATTGAACTTTTCCAAGATCATTCGTTCAAACATAGCATTTCTCTCATTCTGAAGCAAGTACGCATACAATTGATCATAGTTGGTGTTCCTCAAACCTTTTGTTAACTTGACTGAAGTGACAAATTTGTGCCATTCGGGATTTATGTTGTTCACAAACTTTGAATTTAGTTGAATATTTGGCATAGTCATTTTAATATTCCTCATGTCATTCACAAGCTTGTGGAACCTCACGTAATATTCAGTGACACTTTCCCCTGGTTTCATCTTAAAGTGCTCAAAGTCATTATACAGTTGACATTCTCTGTCTTCTTTAGTTAATTCAGAACCAGAGAGAAGCATCTGGACATTGTCCCAAACTGCTTTGGCTTTAGTGTTGTGATTGATTAGTTTGTAGATGTCCTTTGGTAGACCCTGAAGTACAATGTTTGAAGCCCTGATATCAGCATCGTATCACTTTTTCTCCTTATCACTGAGCTCATCATACGTCTTTGGTCTGTCCAATCCTAAGATCACTGTACCATCCGCAGCAGTTTCAAGTGTGTATCTTGTAGTCTCAATCTGATAAGGTCCTTCATCAATTGATTTGAGAATGTTAACCAGATTTTCCTTTCCCAAACAGTACAACCTAATTCGTTGAGCCCATGAGTCATAGTCAGTTCTGTCAAGCATAGGTGGACGAGTATCGATCCAGCTTTGCTTGAACGTCCTCACTATAGTAGAAACGATAGTAGGTACGTTGTTAGACATGATTCTAGATTCTACGGGATTTTACTATTCTTTGATTAAACCGGGAAATTGATTCTTTCACGGGATTTTACAAAATCAAAAGAACAACCGTAAAACATAGCACGAAGAAGTGACAAGTCTCAATAGACAAGTAGTAAATTTGACAAGTCACACCATAAACAACTCGCTTAATGATCAACTCGCTTAGTGGACAACACACTTCCAAGACAACTTGCTTAAAACCCAAGTCACACAAAGAGACAACTCGCTTAATAGACAAGTCGCTTAAAACCCAAGTCGCATAAAGAGACAACTCGCTTACTAGAAAAGTCGCTTAAAACCCAAGTCGCATAAAGAGACAACTCGCTTAATAGACAAGTCTCTTAAAACCCAAGTCGCTTAAAGAGTCAACTCGCTTAATAGCCAAGTCGCATAAACCAACTCGCTTCCAAGAAAACTCGCAAGTGTCAACTTCGCTTGAAACAGACAACTCGCTTACAAAGCAACTAACTTAGGCGACAACTCGCTTAAGTATCAACTCGCTTCAGAGACAACTCGCTTCCAATAACAAAGCAACTCGCTTCGAAGCAATACGTGGCTCAACTCTCAACTCGCTTTGTACAATTTTCAAAACAACAGGTTTAACAATCAAAAATAGGCCAACCACGATGATTCAAGCCTTCCAATTCAAAACCTAAACACATATGATGATCCTAAACACAAAAGTACAATCAAAATTCTAACTTTAACACTAGGAATTAACCAAATGATTCAAACTCTTCCAAACACTTATAACCCCAAAAACCTTAAGAAATCCACCAAACCAAAGAGCATGAAAGATGAGTGATCAAACCATGGCTCTTGATACCAATTGTAACTTATAGGATTTCACAAACACATCAAACCATAATCATATGGGGCGTATACAACGTTTAGAGAGAGAAAGTTCTAGAGAGATAAAGGGAAGAGAGTTGGGAACTATGTGAAACAAAAGAAAAATGGTATTGAAGCTCCAACCCTCTACCTTGGGAGGTAGAGGGTATTTATAGTTTTCTTACAAGACTCGCCACCTACGGGCTGTGGATCAGGCATACAGTGGGTAAAGACCCGTCCGTCCTCCACGGTGTTACTTATCTAAATACTAACTAACATTAAATGACTACGACTACGAGCTTTCAAACGATTACATATACTTGAGGTGACCGACACTTTAACGACTGGATTTTCTAAATCCTAATAGAGATACTGCTGCTGATGGATGCTCGCGGGAGGAAGAGATCGTCTTTGATTCTCCACATGCTCATGCCAACAACATCACAAAAGAAGTTCTCTCAAAATCCAAGGTAACTCAAAGTCATATTGATTCTTCATCAAATCCAAGAATCTTCAAAGTTATAAAGACTCGAGAACTACTTCACATCTGGAATTCATTGTCAAATGAGCGTGTGAGCATGTTGGAGAAAGACGTGGAGACGCTGGAGCAACGAAACTGACTTGTAGCTGACAACAACATACTATCACAACCATTACAAAGAAAAAAGAATTAAAGAACAAAGAATTCAAGACGTCAAAAGAAGAATACTTCAAATGAAACAAGACCCCTACACTGGGGATATTGTTCGAATCAAGGCACTTCTTCTCACAAGAAAGAAGAATGTCAGAAGACGACAAAGCTACTATTACATCTACACCAACAGCTGTTTAAGATTACGTAAGACATCGATTACTAACACTTAGGGGGAGATTGTTGGAATCACTCCTAAACCATTTCTCAAGTGTTAGTAATCAATATGTAATAGTTAGCTTAATTAAGGCTTTTATGTTAGTAATTAAGGCAAGGCTCATGTAGAAAGCCTATGAGCCTATGCAAAAGCCCAATAAGGAAAGGAAGGGACTAGATGTGTTTCCCTAGCTCCTTTCCCCTATAAATAGTCTTGTAACTCTCATTTGAGAGTTGGTTGTTCATTTTATCACATATCATTTACACATAACATTTCATATTCATTCGTGTGTGTGTGTGTGAAGTGTTCAACCGATCTTTCTCTTCTATATTTCTTCATATTGACGCTTGTGTTGCAAACATGGGAACCTAACATGGTATTTGCTTGTCCTCAAGCAAATGTGCTTTTGGCCAATCAATTTATAAGTTAGGGGGCATAAAGAAATGGTTTAACATAATTCATAACAAGTATAAGCCTCGTAATAGTCATAACAAGAACGGAAATTATATACTAGCACCTCACAGTGGTGTTTGGATACTCTCATCTCTCGGGTGTATATGAAATATAGAAAATGGAAATGGAGGATAAACACTCATTAACCGGTCATAGTACATAGATTACCATAAGCTTGAGACTAGATCAAACCTCCACCGCTTGGGCGTAAGCACCTAGGGCAACTATCTAAGAGGTCTTTAAAGGGTTGTAACGTTAGGCTTACGGTAGGGAAACAAAGGGTTTGGTAGGATAGGCAATTTAGTGGTGGCAAGTAAAAAATCTTTATGTTACAAGTATGAGAAGAATGGCGTTGCTAAGCCAAGACTCGACTCACTAAACTCTAGATACTTGAAACAAATAAACATAAATTGAAAAACATAAACATAAAGATAGATGTAGGATAATTGCCTTTTTTTTCCGACACTCTTTTTTTTTCTTTTACTTTTTTTTCGATTTTTTTTTGCATACACTTTTACTCTACCATCCTCTACGATAACATAAAAATATAAAGGATTTAAAGGCACATCCCTACACTTGACTTTTTATTACTCTAACACTAATTTGACCCGAATTGAAAAGATCAAAACACTTGGAGTACATTATTACGTAAATAATAGGAATTTGAATTTAACGTTCTTTCCCGTCACTCCATAAAATTTAACTTTACCCATGAGTCCCAATCATCCCAAAACTGTGTACAAAAGATATGACTCGACTTAGCAACCATGCAAGTAACAAGATAATTGAACTAAGGGTTTAGTATGATAACAATAATGCACTAAAAGTGAGTGCATACAAGGTAGGCTAAGGCGCTTTGGGTGTATATTTGGGGGTGGATTATAAACAATGCTCTTCATTGATATTCCGGAAAACCGAAACATTACGAGAACCGCGAAAAGGATAGGCTCTGAGGGGCTAACTAGGGGTATCGTGTACTAAAGATGAGTACAATGCAAGGGTGTGGGGGAATTACTCAACCGATGTGGAAGAAGTAATCATAATACGGGGTATCAAACAAGGGTTATCCTAATGCCTCTTATCATTTAGTTATTCCTAAATACACAAGTGTAGTCTCACTAGCAATCTCGGGATGCATCACAAAACAAGTTCTAGAATCTATTATACTATCGGTACACTCTCAAAGCATTAAAGATGAATGCTTTAATTCCTATAGATCTAAGGGTTTTTGTGCTAGTCATATAACTTCCTATCCATGAGATGCTTTATTAAGACTAAAGACCCACTCGTACATGTCATGAAAAATTTTAAATTTGGTGCTAAAACTACCCTAACCGATATCTCTCATAGCTTATTACACAAATGAAATAGGACAAGACCAATAATCAAGGATAAGCATAGTTTCAAAGTTCCCGTTTTATTCTCCCTCCCTACACTTAAACTGAACATTGTCCCCAATGTTCCCCGAAAGTATCAAAGTTATGATAATGGAAGGTAATTAAAAGAGAAAGAAACTAATACTCCCCTAATTAGCTCGGTAGGATCCGCGTGAAGTAGTAGTTAAATTCTTTCCAAGAAGAATGTATGCGTGAAAAGCTCAATCCAATCTTATGTTTCTTCTTCTTGATAAATAAAACCTACTGTAGCATATTGGATTTCATAATCACATCAACACATGATGTATATAGGCGTATAACTTAAGGTTTTAGAGAGAGAAAGATTAGAGGTTTAGAGAACTTAGAGAGAGAAAGAAAAATCTTATTATGAGCTCCAACCCTCTACCTTGGAAGGTAGAGGGTATTTATAGTATCTTACACAAAACGCCTCCTACGGGCTGTGGATCAGGCATACAGTGGGTAAAGACCCATCCGTCCTCCACGGTGTTACTTGACTAAATACTTACCAACATTAAATAACTACGACTACGAGCTTTCTAACGATTACATATACTTGAGGTGATCGACACTTTAACAACTGGATTTTCTAAATCCTAACAATCTCCCCCTAAGGGAGGTCACCTCAAATTACATAGAATACAAATAGATATTACAATAAGACTGTTCTTGGATTCTTGTTTAAGTTCATTTCTCTATAGCCCGTAGTCTTTGATTCTTCATGTTTTACATGTTTGGTTAATCCAAGTGGAGGTCTTTAACTGATCCATATGATGATGAGTTTTGAGCCATCTTTGAGATCATCAGCTTCCATAAATCTCTGACTCTTCCTTTGTAGTGTTGACATTATGTGATGTTGTGACATTGGACCGACATGCTCACATTCTGGATCATGATTTCTTCTCATCAGAGTAGCGGAAGCTTTAGTTGATTCATGATATTTGCAGCAGCGTAGCAGAAGCATGAAGTGAAAATACCAGAGTCGTTGATGCACTTATCATGATTTCTCTAGAAATGAATGTGTTATGTGAGCATGCGGCTATGGATTCACCTCTCAATTCTGATCGGCTGCAAGCATTGGGTGTATCTGCATACAACAGTTAGTAATAAAGCACACAAAAGTGTCTTTGATCACTTTCGTTGAATTAAGGTACACGACCCACGGTTCCCCGTTGATCAGTACAAGTACTGCCTGTGATCAGGTATAATTCCGAAGAATCTCCTTGACAGGGTTTCGCAGCTGCTCTAGCCGTTCTCAAACCGGAAGGTCTCATAGAAGACAACACGGAGTGAGTGAACCAGCGATTTGAGATTCACTGATTGATGAAAAGAGATTTGAAAAACAATCGTGTACTTCTCAATATAAAGTGTTTTTGCAATACAACGAAGGTTTTAAGGAAAATCAATTATCAATCATAAACACCTTTTATTTTTGAAATATTAATACACAGTCGATGTGCTAGAGAAAAGAATTTTAAGCACAACGACCGGTTTTTCAAAGGTATCCGTCAATCCATTTCCTCGACCAATGTTGATTCAATGATGAATCACCCCATTGTTTCAATCCAGTTGTCACAAGTTTTATCTATTGGATAGATCTCACATGTTACCTACCAAGAGATTGTTTGATGTTGGCTCAAGAAGGATTTCCATCTTCATCATGGCAATACCACAAGGATAATGCGTAGGACTCTTAAAATATAATCTCACTTTCCACATTGTGTGAAATAGTAAGTCTTCATTAATTTTGTGTCCTAAGGAGATTTATTGATGATCTCGTGGCTCTAGACTCAATAGTGCACATTTGTTTCCTGTGTCGGAGACTAGGGAGAGGGTCTCCTTCTTCAATATCAACAATCTCTAAGACAAAGTCGATAGATAATGTAGGTTCCCCGTGAAAATGAAACAAGTCCTTTTAAGAGGAACTTGAGTAGCTTGGGAAGTTGTAGTGCAGTGCGTCACTGGGTCCATGAAGTCTTGTCTTCAATACCGTTGTTACCTTAGTAACTACCTGTAGAATATGTATTGAACCCGGTTTCTGCCCTAAGGTTGAATTATTGGAGGGTTATTTCTTTCACCCTTTTCACATTCATTTCTTTTTCATTCTTCAACCCCTTCAGTGCTTACCGAGACTTCATTACTAGAACCTTGTTGGGTTTATTCCAGTTCTAGCTCTATCTCAGTCCGTACTCTTCCCATTTCTCACTTTTCTCCTTTTATCATCGTACCTAAGGACTCTACACTATCTAGTGGGTTGTCCCTGGGTAGATCACTCCGGCTCTGGCGGGATCGTGGGAACGAATACCTAACCTAACCATCCATATATCTCCATACATAAAGCAAATTTGGTCGGTCTTTTTGGTATTGTTCTTCTGCCATTGGAACCAATTGAAAACTATTTGAAAATCAATTCAGGTACTTGTGATACATTATCAAAGCATTTTGTACCTGAATTGTTTTTGATATTTCAGAAAGAGCTCTCCCTCAACATGTGCATCGTGTGTTTGAAATCATCTTGGCACATGGAGGAAAGAGAATTTGAAAATCTTCAGATTGAGAATTAAGAATTCACTTCTTTGATCAACATTTTCTAAAACTATCGACATTACTTTCCCGATCAAAATTAGTATTTTTAAATACTTTATTAAAGGTAATTTTGGGAAAGGATTTGGTTTTCAAAAAGTTGCTCCCCCTCAATATGTGCATCGAGATTCGAAAATGTATTGCACATACTAGGGAAAACCTGCACTTAGAGACCAATCAATTACGTTTCAATCCTTTTTGGTTTGATACAGATGCTGCCCCTTAACATGTGCATGGAATATTTGAAATCGTTTGGCACATGTAGGGAGGAGAGCTTGCTAATCACTTACAAACCATTTGTCGAATTATCAGTTTAAATCCAATTTAAATCACAAATTCTCCCCCGATCACAATTTTCAAGTCATTTGAGATTTGTGATCTCTATAGATTTAAATTATTTTTGAAAGCTTTTTGAGGAGAATTGTGACTTGCTTATGAAAACATTTAACCGATAAGGATCAAATCTGAGACTTTAAATTCCAACGATTAAACATGCTTGAGTATCTTTTGAAAACATGACATTAGCCTTGGTCTGAACCAATTGTATGACAAATAACCTTTTGATTTAATTGAAATCATTCTCCCCCTCAATCAATGACATAAGTTGTTGATTGAGAGATAGAGATTTTGACAAATGTCAAGTCCAGATGATTTTCAAAAATTGTGTCCGAGTTATTTTTCAAAGCTATTTAGTTTTCATTAGATAACAAATATTTTTCAGAAAAATTTATAGAAGGAAAAATATTTGTAAAGGAAACATTTGTCTTTTTGGTGACAAACATTTGTTTTTAAAATCAGAGCATGAGATTTGAAACTGAAGATAAAGCATGGCTCTGTTTTTTCTTTTAAAACGGGGTACAGTCTGAAATGACTATAAACCTTTTGTTATTCATTCTCTCAATTTTTTTTATGTACATTCGAACTTCATCCAAAGACCCGTGTCACTCTTTGAATGGATTTTTTGACCCGTAGATGAAATCGAATAATAGAAAAGATGGAAAAATTTTTTTTTTGCTTTTTCAAAGATTTTATGATTTTTATGAATTTTTTGAAATTTTATATTTTTCTATTTTCTTTTTGTGAGTTTTATAATTTTGTATTTTGCTTTTTGAATAAATATTTACAAGAGATGGATGAAGAAAAACTTTTACTCCTCGTCTTCCTCTTGAAGACGTTTGAGTGTTTCCTGTTGTAAACTCTTTAGACCAAGTCATGGAAGGATAAACTCAAAACGTTCTCTAGGAAGAGCCTTGGTGAAGATGTCTGCTAACTGATATTCAGTCTTCACAAAATATAGTTCCACCACACCGTTCTCCACTTGCTCCCTGATGAAATGATGTCGAATGTCGATATGCTTTGCTCTTGAATGTTGAACGTTGTTGCATGAGAGAGAAATGGCACTCTTGTTATCACAATACAGAGGGATTTTGTTGAATTCAAAGCCATAGTCAGATAATTGGGATCTCATCCATAAGATTTGAGCACAACAAGATGACATGGCTATGTATTCTGCCTCTGTAGAGGATATAGAAGTACTCATTTGTTTATTTGAGACCACTCACAAGCTTATCACCCAAAATTGAGCACCTCTGGCGTGCTTCGGCGTGTATCTTGACATCCTGCATGGTCGGCATCTGCATAGGCTGTTAGTGACATACCGGTGTCCTTAGGGTACCAAAGTCCCATGTTGATGGTTCCTTGGAGATACCGAAAGACCCGTTTAACCACTTCAAGGTGCTTTTGGTAGGCTTAGCACGGTATCTAGCACACATGCATACAGTGAACAGAATGTGCGGTCTACTAGCGTAAGGTACATCAGGGACCCAATCATACTACGATATTTAGTTTGGTCAACCATGATCCACTGAGAGGTCCTCATCCAGTTTAGTATTATCCACCATGGGAGTGTCAACAGGGTCACAAGAATCAAATCCAAATTTCTTTAAAATTTCATTAGCATATTTAGATTGATTGATAAAAATGCCTCTGGGACTTTGTGAAATTTGTAATCCCAAGAAAAATGACATTTGTCCCATCATTGACATTTGAAATTTGGAGCCCATCTCCTTAGAAAAACGGTAACATTCATTGGGGTCAGTCGAGGCAAAAATAATATCATCAACATAGATTTGAATGTGAATTAAGTGTTTGCCTGACTTTTTGGTGAACAATGTCGGATCAACTGCTCCTTTCTTTGAATCCATTAGATAGAAGAAACCTTGATAGTGTATCATACCATGCCCCTGGAGCTTCCTGCAAACCGTAAAGGGCCTTCTTCAATCGATATACATGAGTAGGATACTATGGATTCACAAAATCTTCAGGTTGGCTGACGTATACGACTTCTTTAAGATCTCTGTTAAAAAAAGCCGTCTGTACATCCATCTGATAGACTACCATGTTCTTACTTGCAGTGTTAGCGGAAGATTCGATTGCCTCGATACGTGCAACTTGAGCAAATGATTCTTCAAAGTCAGTACCCTCCTCTTGACGGTATCCTTTTGCAACCAATCGAGCCTTGTTCTTTAACACATCACCATGCTCATCAAGTTTTACTTTGAAGATCCACTTTAGAGCAATGATCATAGCACGGTCGAGGAGCGGTACTAATTCCCATACATCAAGTCGATCAAACTCATGAATTTCATCTTGCATGGCATTGAACGGCTAGCTTGTCTTCATTCATGGCAATTTTAACGTCTTTTGGTTCGACCTTAGATAGTACGGAGTTGAAGAAGCACCATAAGGCATCGGTTGCAAGTTGTTTATGAGTGGATACTTGAGCGAGAAGGGTTTCCAATGATGTTGTCCAATGGATGGTCATGTGTCCATTTTCTAAGGTGTTCATGTGGTTGTTGTTGAGGCTGAAGTAGCGAGTTTGGATCTCTGATGAAGATGGTTCTAAAGTTGGTTCAGGAGCAAATATGTTCTCAAATGGAGCATCTTTGGGAGTAGCAAAGGGGTTATCTCCATCATAGGTTCCAGAAACATTTCCATGATGTACACTAGATGATTGAGGATTTGATGATGAGGATGAGTGATCTGCAGTAGGCGCTTCTTGACTCAATGACATAGAAGCTGAAGGGTTATCTACGTTGACTGGGTTAGGGGCAGCCTCTGTTGATGGATTTTTTTGATCATTAGCAATAGGTTCATAGTGTTCTTCAAATATTGGATCAAACAATTTCTTCAAATCATCTTCGAAGGGGTACATATGGAATTCTTTGGTGAGGGATTTTGTACAGGAGAAGAACTAATGGGACTACTTAATGAAGGTTGTGATGCGGGTCCAGAACTTGATTGTCCTGGAGCCATTTGCCCGACAGACTCATCGAACTTGGCGTGAATAGTTTCCAAGATATCTCGAGTTCTTTTGTTGTAGATTCGGTAACCCTTCTTGTTTGGTGCATAACCCACAAAAACTCCAATGTCGCGCTTAACTCTTAATTTTCCTAAATCTTGACCGTCATTCGTTGGATAGCACAAAGCACCAAATACACGAAGGTAGGAGAGATCAGGGTTTCGTTTATGGACAAGTTCGTATGGAGTTTTTCCATGAGTGGTGTGTATGAGGAAACGATTTTGGGTGTAGCAAGCAGTGGCAATGGCTTCAGCCCAAAGAAACATTAGAACCTTTGAGTAAATTAGCATTGTTCTTGAAGCTTCAACAAGGGTCCGATTTCGTCTTTCAACTACACCGTTCTGTTGAGGCGTACGTGGAACAAATCTTTGATGACTGATTCCAATGCTTTCATAAAATTGACTTAAGTCTTTGTTAACAAACTCCGTTCCATTGTCTGTTCGAACAATTCTAACAGTATTGTTAAGTCGAACCTGCAGCTGTTTGATAAGTTTGATGATGACATCTGGATTTTCATCCTTTGTCCTCAAAAACTTAACCTAAGTAAATCGATAGTAGTCATCAACAACGACTAATAGATGTTTCTTCCCATTTATCATTTGTAATCTCATAGGTCCGCATAAATCCATGAGAAGAGTATGAAGAACTTCCATAACTGATTTTGTGGGTTTGGGTTTGTGGGCATATTTCCTGCTTTTTCCCAATTGGCATGCTGAACAAAGATGATCTTTTTCATACTTTAATCTGGGTAAGCCTCTTACAAGGTCCTTTCTGGAAAGATCATTAATGGTGCAGAAGTTCAAGTGATTGAGACGACGATGCCATAACCATGACTTTGTTTTAGAAGCCTTTGACAAGAAGCAGATTGGAGAAGACTTCATCATGTCTTCGATAGAGATGGTGTATAGGTTTGAACCACGTGTTCCTCTTAAAAGTTCCACACAATCAAGTTCTCTAACGAAACAAGTATGTTTTCTAAAAGCCACCTCTAGATCGGAATCACAGAATTGACCAACAGAAAATAAGTTATGACTGAGACCTTCAACATAATATACCCTGGAGATTACACTATCACCAACAACATAATCTCCATAACCTATAATTGCACCAAAATGGTCGTTCCCGAATCTAACAGTCCCAATAAATTTACTCACGAAGTTCATGAGCATGGCGGTCTCCAGTCATATGCTTGGAACCTGAGTCCAAGTACCATAGAACGATTTGAGCGACTGCGGTTGAACACAGACAAAAATGGTTAACTGGATAATTGGGATCCCCATGCAAGAATGGGTTCCACTTGGTTAGAAAGCGAGATTGGAACAACCACATCGAAACAAAATCAATAAAATCATTAGAGGTAGGTGCGGGCTAGTAGAATTAGATCTATTCAAAGTATGTTCACTTCTTAAAGGTATAGTTCTACGAGTGGGCAACCATTTCCTAATGGGCATTGATCTAGATAATTTAGGGCACAACTCATTAAGGTTGAGTTTACGGCCAGTAGGTATCCAATGATAACCTACATTACTAAATTTTCTTCTTGTTGGTTTCCAATGTTTTCTAGCCCTCTTCCTCCTTGGTCTTGACCTTTTTATCTGTTGACTAGAGTTAACCATTTTAACAGGGAAATTTTGCATATTACTCATCTCATTCACACACATTCATGATTAATACCAAACCTCAAGCATTCATTACATGTTTTGCAAATAGTAGCGAGAATTGAATTAATTACTGATGCGCTTATAGCTAATAACACGATTCATTTTATTCAAATCAAACTTAATGTTCCTAGGGTGGTCTTCTACTCTTTTCCATTGATCACTCTTAGCTTGCGAGGTCCTATCTTGCTTTGTATTGCTTGGAGGCTTTGACCCGCTTGCTTTTGTACCGATTACTCTGTAGAAGGAATTATGGGAACATTAGTTGGTTTTGCTACTTTTTACATTCCTGATCTAGAAGTTCTGGTATCTGAAGTACTTATAGGCACATCAAAGCTCACATGCTTGACTTTTGGCATAGAATAAGGCATAGAATGGGTTGCATGCTTAACACTAGGCATAGAACAAGACATCACAGATTTATCTTTCTCACATAAGGATTTAGGGCATGTTGCTCTTAAACACTCTAACAGCTCCTGAGATCTTTTGACATATAAGCAAGCATACCTAATTTCACTATCAAGTGGCTTATTTATGCGGTCCTCTTCTACAATCTCACGGAGACATTCTAGACTATCCTTAAGGTGATAGAAATAGTTATGAAACACAAGTTCATTATTTCTAAGATGAGGAGGAATGTATTTAACAGTCACAATATATTTAGAATCTGCAGATTCGTTTGATGCAACATTTTCATTAAAGACAAGTGACATTTTCCCTTTTACTTGACTCTTCAGATTCTCAATTTCCTTTTGAAATGAAGTTATTTTTTCATTGTTCTTGTCACGAGTGACTTTCATTGAATCGTATAACTCTTTGAAGTGTCGTTTGACCTTTTCATTTTCTTCTAGAAAACTCTCATTTTCTTGTTGTAATACGTTAATGATATTTTTAAGATGAAAGTTTTGAGAAAATTAAGAATCTAAAGGAGGAGGAATTTGGGAGTCAGTCACATTGTTCTTTTCACCCTTTAATTGTGAAATTTGGGTTTTCAACTTTCTGATCGTGTTACAGTGAGCTTGAATCTGTTCGTCACATTTGTTTATTTCAAAAACTGCATCAAACTCTGGAACATCCGAGGATATCTTGATGTTTGAGGTTTTAACACTTTCTTTGAGATGTTGATATTTTAGTTGCAAATCAAAATGTTCAACTTCCAGCTTAGAAAAATGTTTTACCAAATTATAGTGATCATCCTGGTCAATTTTCTCAATTAGTTTTGAGTTTTTGTTTTCAAGCTCAATGACACGATCATGGGAAACTTTCAAAGCAACAGATATTTCATGAAATTGAGAAGCAGTAATAGAATACTTAGTAACATTATAAAACACATCTTGAGCAACACAACTTGAAATCAAGTTCTCATTTAAGATATGCAGATTCTTTCTTTCAATTTCATTATATTTAAGTTCCTGTTCATAATTATTGACCTCAACTATCATTGCATCAAATTCTTTTTCCATTTCTTTAATCTCTGATTCTATCCCCTTTTGAAGACTCTCAAATTGATTTTTTAATTGTTTAAAGAAAGGCATTACTTCAGTTAAATAACATTCTTTAGTTTGCTCAAAACCCCTCTCCCTTCATTATCCTGTAGGTGTGATTCCTTTCTTACATGTCTTTTCAAAATCAATGAATAGTTGATAAACAACATACAAGCTTATTAAGGTCTTGCTCTTAGTGGGAATAGTTCTAGGAACTAAATGCATTGGTGTATTCGGAGGATACCACGATGGCTGGAGGCACTTTCTTAAAGGGAGTGTTTGTTTCAACAAGTACATTTGCTTTTTGCTTATCCATGTCTTTTTCCAAAAACTTGTTCAGGGTTAATTGACTTGAGGCTTAAACATGTTCAGGGAAATCCAATTTTCTTTTGTGTAATCATGGGGTTTGACCGTTATGTTTTGCTTTTTACACTGAGGATCTTTTAGCTTCTTATCCATTTTCTCCCTAGAGGCATCTTCTAATTTTCTATCCTCTTCCATGCTTCCAATACATGATGGTGTTTGCCTAGGCTTGAGGATCTCATTACCATCATATACAATCGTATGGAAAGCTTTAGCCTTTTCACATTACTCGGGATTTGGCTCCTCTACTAGCGCAACACTATGTTTGTCACTTAGAACTCTATGCTTAGTGATCATGTGAGCAGTCTGAATGGTATTCCCTTGTATGTACAACTTATTTTCAAGCTTGTTTTCCAAAGTTTTTAGGTTGGAAAAATCAGTTAAAAGTTTTGATTCCTTAGCATTAAATTCTTGTTTAAGCACTTTAACATTTTCTTGAAGTTCTTGCTTTTGCTTAACCGTTTTGTTTAGTTTGTCTTTTAAGGAATCTTGCTCTTGTTTTAATATTTCTTCCCTAAAATTACTTTTTCTAATAATTTACGCATTTGGTCATCCATTTCCTGCTCACGGGTAGTTAACTCAAACATAGCACGTTGTTCATAAATGGCAACTTGTTCTTTATAGGCATTCAGTTCGAGAGATACGAATCATCGGGGGTATATGCAGATGTATTCATCAAAAACATAGTCATTATTGACTGCAGAATATGCATCACTTGGTACGATCTCACTTTCACTTTGTATCACATATTGATCATATGGGACAATATTAATATTACCCACATTATCTATATCTGATTCATTAGTTTCATGTGATTGTACTTTGTTATATATCTTTTGCTCATCAACTTCATCGTATAGTTTTAATACCTCTGAAATGATTGAATCTTTGGATGGACCAGCTTGTTGTGGTGATGAGACCTTTGGAGAGACCATTGGTGAAATGCTAGCCATGAAGATTGTGCAGGCAGTAGGTTCATCATCGACATCGAGTCAAATGCATCACGGTCGGCAACTTGAAGGCATTTTGATGATTGTGACCTATTTCCTAAATTGGTGCTCATCCACATCGGCATCATATGTTTTGGCATTTCCCTCAGCAAGAAACAGCAACTCTTCTTCATTCAAAACCACTCCATTGTCACGAGCTTGCACCAGCAGCATCTTGTCCCTGAAATACTCTGCATTTTGAGGGAGTTTTGGAGATGCGCAGTTCCTTGCAATATGTCCTTCACCACCACAGTTGTAGCACTTGATTGGCTTTCCTTGTCCTTGATTTGCATTCCTTCCACGATTATGATTAGCCACATACCCTCCACCTACTCCACCTTTTCCTTGTTCATCTTGTCTTCCTTGCCTTTGGTTGCACCATGATCTTACCATCTCGACAATAGCATGATTGTGTAGATTGGATGCAGATTCGATATCATTGTTAGTGTGTGGAGTGAGGTTCAGATTTTATTTAACCATAAGAGCCAGTTGATTGATGAAATGTTCCATGATTGTGTTTGAGTCTGGAGGCTTATATGTTGGATCTGGAATGAGCTTGTGGTTACCGTTACCAGTTGGTATGACTTGAGAAGCTTTGGTGGTAATTCCTACATTTGTGTAGAATCTTGTTGAGTCATTTGATGAGCTTGCATCTCCATGATTAGATTTGAACTTTTCAAGAATCATTCTTTCAAACATAGCGTGCTTCTCATTCTGAATTAGGAAGGCATACAATTGCTCATAGTTGGTGTGCCTTAATCCTTTGGTTAGCTTGAATGAGGTGACAAATTTGTGCCATTCGGGATTCATGTTGTTCACAAACTTTGAATTGAGTTGAATATTTGGCATGGTCATCTTGATATTCCTCATATCATTCACAAGTTTGTGGAACCTCACATAGTATTCATGACACTTTCTCCGGGTTCATCTTAAAGTTCTCAAAATCATCATACAATTGAGATTCCCTGTCTTCTTTGTTCAATTCAGAACCAGAGAGAAGCATCTTAACATTGTCCCAAACTGCCTTGGCTTCAGTTTTGTGATTGATTAACTTGTAGATGTCTTTTGGAAGACCTTGAAGTATAATGTTTGAAGCCCTGATATCAGCATCGTATCTCTTTTTCTCCTTATCATTGAGCTCATCATACGTCTTTGCTCTGTCCAAACCTAAGATCACTGAACCATCCGCAGCAGTTTCAAGTATGTCTCTGGAAGTCTCAATCTGATAAGGTCCTTCATCAATTGATTTAAGAATGTTAACCTCATTTTCCTTTCCCAAACAGTACAACCTAATTCGTTGAGCCCATGAGTCATAATCAGTTCTATCAAGCATAGGTGGGCGAGTATCCGATCCAGCTTGAACGTCCCATTTCTGAGAAGAGATGATTGTAGGCACGTTGGTAGACATGATTACATATTTCACGGGATTTTATAACTATATGATTAAACCGGGAAATAGATTCTTTCACGGGATTTTACTAAATCAAGAGAAAACCGTAAAATGTA
This sequence comes from Chrysanthemum makinoi, assembly GCA_910596185.1. Taxonomy (NCBI): domain Eukaryota; kingdom Viridiplantae; phylum Streptophyta; class Magnoliopsida; order Asterales; family Asteraceae; genus Chrysanthemum; species Chrysanthemum makinoi. The sequence goes on along the minus strand of OU343223.1, from coordinate 221,744,901 downwards.
ACAATCAGAAACAATATTTAACCAAGTCGCTTCAAACCTTGAAGACAAGTCGCTTAGCACCAAGTCGCTTTGCACCAAGTTGCTAGGTATACAAGTTGCTCAATGGACAAGTCGCTAGAGACACAAGTCGCTATGAAGACAAATCACTAGTAACAGGTTGCTAGGCACACAAGTTGCTAGAGTGACAACTCGCTAGAAGAACAAGTCGCTATGAAGACAAATCGCTAGACACAGAAGTTGCTAGAGTAACAACTCGCTAGATGGACAAGTCGCTAGTGACAACTCGCTAGACAAAACAATACGACCACTACTTTGTCCTTTTTGTCGTTTTGTCTCAAGAGACAAATCGCTAGTGCACAAGTTAAACGCTTCACACAACACGACATACGATGAAAAACGTAGAGACAAGTTAAGCTACGAAGAAATCAAGTCCGAGACACAAAATTAGCTAGTATGAAATATTCAAAAACACCACTTTTCAATCAAAAAACAACCCAACCACACTGATTCAAGCATTCCAAATCAAAACCTAAGCACTTATAATGATTCTAAACACAAAAGTACAATCAAAATCCAAACTTTAACACTAGAAATGGTCCAAATGATGCAAATACCACTAAACTTTTTCAAACCCAAAAACCATATAAAACCACTAGAAATCCAAGAACATGTAAGAGAGATGATCAAAGCATGGCTCTTGATACCATTTGTAACATATTGGATTTCATAAACACATCAACACATGATGTATATAGGCGTATAAGTTAAGGTTTTAGAGAGAGAAAGATTAGAGGTTTAGGGAACTTAGAGAGGGTATTTATAGTATCTTACACAAAACTCCTCCTACGGGCTGTGGATCAGGCATACAGAGGGTAAAGACCCGTCAGTCCTCCACGGTGTTACTTAACTAAATACTAACCAACATTAAATAACTACGACTACGAGCTTTCTAACGATTACATATACTTGAGGTGACCGACACTTTAACAACTGAATTTTCTAAATCCTAACACCGACACACTTTAAGAAAATAGACGAAACCTTTACGTAAAATCGGCGGTAAAACTACATATGACTCTACTACACTAGGATATAATGCTTATGGAATGGATGTTTACAGATTTTCTGGAAAATTAAGACCTGAAAATTTCAAAAAATATATAGGTAGCACAAAAAATAAGAGAAAGTTAGATAAGCTGTTTTTGCTCCTCCTGACGCTGTCAGGTTGTAATCTTGACATCGTCATGTTATCCTGACAGAATCTGGTCTGCTGCGTTTTTCTGGAAATATTCTGGGAACATTACACCTTTAAAATCTGGAAAAGTTCCTGCAAAACATCCATTATGAATCGATACAAGCATTTGACTCTAACAAACACACAAATATATCATTTTCAATAATCGTAGTTCTCATGTTCAGTTCTTTTGAAAACGTGTGTAATCCTCCCTACACTTATCCTTTTTGGAAAATACCTTTCTATGTAATTAAGACGAGGTTAAAGAAAAAATAAAGCATTTTCACAAATTCAAACATGAGAATAAACAATCAATGAAAATATATATGACACACAAACATGCAAACAATTAAGCATGAGTTGCCTCCCACGAAGCGCTTTTCTTCATATATGAGTCTTGTAGCTAGACTCGAAGTCGTGCCCCTACGTGACTTCATTACCGTCACCCTCTTCCTCATGACGGTCTCTATTAGGGTTTCCATGTTATAGTAAGGCCCTATTATGCACCTTTCTAAGAAGTCATCTTCTCCCCAATCGGTTCTATATTTCGGTCCTAGTTTCAAGCAATCCTTATAGAACCCGTAAATCTTATTCATAACATAATCTACTCCTTTCTCCTTATCCTCCTCATTCCTATCGTAGACCGATAGCTTAAGTTCCTTTTCATCATTGGATAGTGATGAAAACTTCTCAATCTTAAATGGCATTTGGTAAGCTACGTCATCGGTCTCATCTTTAAACCTAACTATCCCTAACAACGGATCAGAAGTCATCCAGGTGTTCTCTATGAAAGGCTTTCCTAGAATTACATAGGACAAGCTAGGATCTATGGCCGTACTAATATCCTCCACAATTATGAAATCCGTAGGGTACATGAAACTACCTACATAGATGGGCAATCCCTTAACTCTACCAAGAAAATTACAACTAACCCTAGGATCATCTGGGTCTTGCCTATTTGGGATAGGTTTCTTCACTACCCAATTATAGTAGGTGCTAGTCATGATGTTTATTGGGTACTTGCGATCATTGTAGGCCTTTGCCATGAAAAGATGTCCATGTTGGTATGTTGAGATTCCAAGGATTCATAAATTTGATCCGAGGGCTATTCCTAACATACATGTGACGAAGGTCGTGTACTAATTGTGGGTGGCGAGAGAGTTCCTCTTCCATAGGAAACTTATTGAAATATTCATCACCTACCTCGTTGTCGGTTGATTCTTCTTTAGGAGTTTCACTAACCTCAAGTGCCGTCTCATGGTTTGTTTCGTCACTAGTCCTATTCGGTTTCACTAAGGTGTTGGTATTGATGAATTGAACGTGCTTGGCTAACTTACTTGGGTCCTTAATTTTCACACCGAAAGCTTTGGGAGAATGAGTCGAGATGGCATTAACCTTTTCGGTGGTTTTCCTATGACTATTGGTCATGGCCTTAAAAAGGTTATCAATCTTCCTATCCATCTCGGCTTATTGTTGGTTAAAGCGGTCCGAAAGCTTGGCTATTTGAGCTTCTTGGGATGTAACTAGGTGTTGCAACATCCATTCTATGTTTTGTTGGATAGGGCCGTGGGACCATGGGGAATCATTAGAGGTGAATTCTTTGGTTTGTCCCCAATTGTATTCGGGTTTGCCCCTCCATGATTCTCGGGCATCATTGAAAGTCCTAGGTCCGGATGTTGTGGGAAATCTTCCCCCCATTCCATTGGTACGCGAGGATGCGTAGTCAACGGAAGCTTGTTCGGGGAGTCTCGTGCAAGTACGAGTGTCATGGGGACCACTACATAGCTCACATAAGGAGGATATTTGTTTACTTGACGCGAAGACTTAGGATTCTCGTAGGAGCTCATTAGGAATTTGACTTGATCTTCAAGTTCGAGCATCCTACGATCAGAAGTTTGTGAGTTAATGGGAGGCAAGGAGATTCCCTTAACGGTTTTGGGCAACTCACGGGGGTCATTCCAACTTTCGTTGTCATAGAGGGAAAGGTCCTCTATTGTACCCCACGATTCTTCCGCGGTGAGATTACTAAGTTTACCACCGGCCGCTTGGTCAATGGATTGCTTAGTTGCGAAGTTGACATGATCGTAAAAGATTTGGACTTGAAGCCTAAGATCAATGCCGTGGTTAGGGACTTTATGTAGCAAGTCCTTGAATCGAGTCCATGCTTCGTAGAGAGATTCACCTTGACGTTGTTGGAACATCAAGATTTCATTCCTAAGCTTAGTAGTTCTCCCCGGTGGGAAAAATTGGGCAAGGAAACGAGTAGTTAGATCATCCCAACTTGATATGGATCTGGCGGGATGTCGCTCAAGATAATTACTAGCAAGGTCTCGTAAAGATAATTAGAAGAGACGCAAGCGCGTGGTCTCCCGTGTGGTAGCATCAAGGTCGATGGAATCGACGATTTTAAGGAATGCACATCCGTTTTGCACCAACCGGATGGTGTCGGATCGCAGGGCCGTAGTTTTGAGCTTGATCGGGGAGCTCGATGGTGTTCCTATAGCCTTGGTGGCTTGGTCTAGAGTATTCACCAAGAGTGCGGCCTCTTGGCAGGTCATTTTGTGGTGGGTTGATGAGTGGTGGTTGATTATCACCTTCCATGATGAAAAGTGATGGGATTTACGAACAAATTCACGAAGAAGGGGAATAGACTACGAGGAAGCTAAAATTGAGAAAAAAATCTTACTTGATAGGAATCAAGCAAAGATAGAATCCTAACTAGCTATTCTATTCCCCGGCAGCGGTGCCAAAAACTTGATGCTCATACAAGGCACGTTCGGGGTCAAAGTAAACTTCCTTTTCGTCGAGAAAGTTTTTCAACACCCTAGGCAGTGAACCTAATCATTGTAATGTAGTCTTGGGTAAGCCTCGGCTATTGATATCGTTCTCTAGGGGAATAGGAATGCTAGTGAGAAATTACTACGCTAAGGTTGAGGTTGAGGAAGATTATTCTTTATCTTTTTATATATTTTTTTTTTATTAACTAAAGGTAAAATCTTGGGGTTTGGATTTGGGGGTTTGGTACTTCTACTGATCACTCTACTATCTAATTATCTAAACTAAGGGGCAGTCTATGTCTTTTTGAAGTGTGCTCGTATGATGATTAAAGATGTGTCTACCTAAATACTATTACTCCCTAGTTATCTTTTATTGGTTGTTGAATTGTCACGTCCTTATTCATAACGCGTTGTGTTTTCTAAGGTCATAGGGTGTGCTTTTATCCCTAACTCTTTCAGACTACCTTAAGGTTAATGACTACGAAATCTCTAGGATTCATAAACTTAACACTAAGGTTATCTTCGGATGTTTAGCCTACAATTCCACTAGTAATTATAAACTAATGTTCAACAAAGATTACTCAAGCATTAAAAACATAACGATGGCCTAATACACTCCTAAGCTAATTACAATTAAGATAAGAGACAACCAATCAATAATTAATAACTAGGTTTCATAGATCTAAGCAAACACACAAGTAAATTAGCAGGACATGTTGAACATGCAAGCATACACACATTCAATGGAATACATAATGAAATCAAGTGAATAACTAACTTATTGATCTATGAAACCTAGTTATCAATTATTGATTGGTTGTCTCTTATCTTAATTGTAATTGGCTTAGGAGTGCAATTACCCTATCGTTGTGTTTAAATGCTTGAGTAATCTTTGTGAGCATTAGTTTATGAATCACTTAGCGGATTTCATAGTTTAAACATCCAAAGATAACCTTAAAGTTAGTTTATGAATCATCTACCGGATTTCGTAGGCAATAACCTTAAGGTAGTCTCAAAGAGTTAGGGAAAAAGGCACACCCTACGACCTTAGAAAACACAACGCGTTAAGAATAAGGATGCGACAATTCAACCATCAATAAAAGATAACTAGGGAGTAATAGTATCAAGGTATACACATTTTAAATGATCATACGAGCACACATCAATAGACATAAGACTACTCGTAAAATTAGACAATTAGATAGTAGAGTAATCGGTAGAAGTGATAAGGATTTAAAAGGTACACTTTTGAGGGGTCATTTAAGCCCTTAATCGACCGGTCATTTAAGCCCTTAATCGACCACTTTTATATTCGTTACTGCTTAATTTCGTTCGTTTTCACTTTTTCGGTCTCTTGAAGGCAAAATCTTTGGAATAATGCTTATTTGGACGAAAAGGCGTGAATATATGAAAAAAATGGCCGTATTCAAGATCAAGACACTCAAGCTGCTGGAAAAATACCTGACGGCGTCATAGATAAAGAGCGACGCCGTCCCTCTAATTGCGACGGTTCAGAAGTGAAATTGCTATTTTGTACTGACGCGACATCAGGCTTTAAAGAGTAGGGCGTCAACTTCAGGGCGACCTAGATCAGTTCGGCGTCGTCGAACATGAAGCCGACAGTCACAAACCCAACGTGACGCCGTCACAAAGTTCAAACTTTCAAGACGAAACCCTAATGGCGGCGATCCGACGGCGTCACAATTAAGAGTAGCGGCATCGCAGATTGTAACTCTATATATAGAATTCGAATTTTCAGACTTTTAGGGAGGTAGAATTGTGGAGTAAAACCTAAAAACGATTTTTGGTTGTCTTGGGCAGTATCTTAGGGTTCTCATACCCTATTGTACATCAATAAATGTAATCTACTTCATTGATTTCATTATGTATTTGATTGTATGTGTGTATGCTTGCATGTTTACCATGTCCGGCTAATTTACTTGTGTGTTTGCCTAGATCTATGAAACCTAGTTATCGAATATTGATTGGTTGTCTCTTTTCTTAATTGTAATTGGCTTAGGATTGCAATAAGCCGTCGTTGTGTTTTTAATGCTTGAGTAATCTTTGTGAACATTAGTTTATAATCGCCTAGAGTTATTGTAGGCTAAAAATCCAAAGATAACCTTAGAGTTAGTTTATAAATCCTAGAGATTTTGTAGGCAATAACCTTAAGGTATCCTCAAAGATTTAGGGAAAAAAGCATACCTTACGACCTTAGAAGACACAACGCGTTAAGAATAAGGACTTGACAATTCAACCATCAATAAAAGATAACTAGGGAGTAATAGCATCTAGGTGGACACTTTTTTAATCATCATACGAGCACACATCAATTAGACATAGACTACCCCTTAGCTTAGTTAATTAGACTAGATAATAGTAGAGTAATCGGTAGAAATACCACCCCAAATCCAATACCTGAGATTAAGTACCTTTCAATTTTCTAAAAAATATAAAAAAGATAAAAAATAATTATCCTCAACCCCAACCTTAGCGTAATAACTTCTCACTAGCATTCCTATTCCCTTAGAGAACGATATCAATCCCGAGGATTACCCTATTACTACACTACAACGATTAGGTTCAATGCCTAGGTGGGTGAAAAACTTGCTCGAAGAAAAGGAAGTTTCCTTTGACCCCCGAGCGTAGCGTTATGCAGCGTATCAAGATTTTGGCGCTGCTACCGGGGAATAGAATAGCTAGTTAGATTTCCACCTCGTTTAGGTTCCCTTGCTTGATTCCTATCAAGTAAGATTTTTTCTCATTTTTAGCTTCCTGTAGTTGTTGGATCAGTCCCAGATAGATCTTATGAGCCTTAATGAGCTGATAGTAAACCTATGTACTCACAAGCTAACTATAGAGAACTTCTATTAAACTTGTATCCACGCGGAATATGAACACAAGAGTTAAGAACATAATAAACACAAAATACTTGATCCTCTATGGATCTATATTGATTCACTAATAATGTTATTGAAAAGTGTACATTAACCCTAGCCGCAGGTTTCTTTTATACTATCAGAAACCCTAATTCTGCAGCGTACAAAACACGTAAAAGATATACACTATCTCTTCCTAAAATAACTCATGCATATCCTAACTAATTACTAACAATACGGATACTACTATCTGCAGAAACAAACTATCTATCAGCAAGCAAGAATCGCACTATCGCCAGTAAGGCGTAAATAACTATCGGCAAGAACCATCACATTGCTACAATAATTCCTAACAATCCTCCCCTAAACTTGAATTTGACTACGTTAACTTCAAGTTTCCATATAGATCTTGAAAGAACAAGAGGATTGAAGTCCTGACAAAGAATCAAGTAATAGAAAGAACCAAAGAACACCTAGAATCACAGTACCAAAGAATGAAGTTCCACAGATCCATCGCCAGTGACTCCTATGTCGCACAAAGATCGGGGCCCAAAGACAAGCGAACCTTTGAGTAGATTTGATAAGCCTTTACCAAGTAGCTCACGCGACTCTTGGGCTATTTGGTTCTTTAGTGAATCATGACATCACCTTGGTGAACCAATAACCAGTCCAACACTTAGAACGTGAATCAATGGTGTGTTGGAAAACCCTAATGGTTTTTGGCAAACCATCACAGCCATGGTGTTCCATTGCCTTTACCACAAGCCATGAAATTGTGGGCTAGCCAACTCTTCATCTATGAGGACATGGTGAGTTGAGCACCATACAATTTATTGGCAAATTGTCAACCATCCAACGGATTTGATATCTCTTTACCGTGAGCCGTTTGCTCCATGGGTAGCCAATGTTTGGTGTGTGAGACGAGAGTACATTGATAACCCTCGATTTTTAGTAAATCAACAACTATCAGCAGGATTTGAGGAATGCCCACCAGAGTCGTACCCCCATGGTGAGTCAACTCTTTCTTGTCAAAGACATGGTGAGTTGATTACCATATATGATCCACAACATATACAACAAGATCCTCAAATAAAAGTTAATATGCACATAATATATACAAAACATATATATATTTTTTTTAAAAATTTTTTAAACTCAAATAAAGAAAAGAAATAATGTACAATAAAAATACCATTCTCAAGATGTGGCAGCAGCATTGGCAGCATGAATTCTATCCTTGATAAGTTTGACCAACCGCACTCTGCATGCAAAGACATATCATTGCCACGGGTTGATGGAAAGCACCAGACTTGTGCTTTAACATTTGATTCATAACACTCGCAGGACAAAGGATCTGCAAATCCAAAACATATATACATAATGACCACTTACGGTGTGTAACACATGCACATTAGCCAGTGGATAAAACTTCCATTCCCATACAATCCAATCACCCTGATTATCCCAAACTGGAAACCCTTTTCCATCCTGATATATGGAGTCAAACAAGACATGCAAATCACCCAGCAAGAAGAAACCAGCACCAGATGCAGGATGAGTTTCAAAATAGTTAAAGACCAATCCATACAACTTTATAAGATCTTGTCTATCCACTAGATGAAGTATCTCATTCAGAAAGGTAAAATGCTTGAATGACCCATCTCTCCTGTAGATTGTATTCACCTTGCCACCCATAAATTCTATAAGTTCCCATCTATCTAAAAGAGACAACACAACTGGTTCTTCATCAGAATCACTAGGATCAGCAACTGTGATGAAGGAACTGTCAGGAACATTCAGATCAAGGACCCTAGAACTCCTCTTCTTGGCTATACTCTTTCATCTTCCACCAGGTGTGGAGGAAGGAGAAGAAATACAAGATCTTGGAGCAGTTGGAGTAGGGATCACTGGGGTAGTATCTGGTGAATTAGCACCTTCCTTAGTATCAGCAGAAATAGGTTGAGGTGCATCAGTGGAAACAGGTTTATCCTTCTTAGTAGAACTAGGTTGGTCAGCATCAGGAGGAACATTTGGACCAACATCAAATGGAACAGGTGGTGTTGCATCAGTAGAAACAACCTTAGGCTTATCAGAAGGATCTACACCAAGGTTTTCAGCAGGAATGCTCTTAGATTCAGTAGTAGGAACAGAAAGAACACCTTTAGAAGGAGTCCTTGATGGAACATTAGAAGGAATGGTCTGAGATGCATCAACATGAAGAGTTGTTGCTGTAGGTTTCTCCAAAGGTGTAGTAACTGGTGTGGGATGTTGCACAGTGGACTCTTTAGAAGTCTCTTCAGGATGAACAACAACATCTGCAGTTGTGAGCAGAATCTCATCAGAAGGATCAGCAGATTTCAACCTCTTGAGTTCAGGCCCTTCCAAGGAAGAATGATGTCTCTTCAATGGTGCATATGGATTTATGTAGGATCGAATATTATATGTTGTTTAGATGATTCGGGTGGTCTAGTGTTATGATGATACAAGAAAGCCATTTTAGAGAGATGAAGAGAGGAGAGGGTGTTTTCTAGAGAGAGAAACTAACAAATGAAAGGTTAGATTAATAAAAAGCACCACCCCTTCCAAGGATGGAAGGGGTATTAATAGTTACAAACTAAATGACCTCCTGACGGCCTGTGGATCAGGTATACAGTGGGTAAAGACCCGTCCTTCCTCTACGGTGTTGCACTAAGCTAAACTACGCTAATAACTAATCTAATAAACAGTAAATAACTAAATGTCTAAGAGCTAACTTGTGCTAGTCTATAGTTGGGGTGACCGACACTTCACTTGGAATTTCTAATTCCTAACAATCTCCCCCTAAGGGAGGTCACCCCATGATTTACATTTCGAATCCTAGCATTCTATTTTATCTTTAGTCTTGAGATCATAGACGTTAATTCTTCACATCCGCAATCTTTGTGCATTAGCAGTGATTCTTCAAAGTCCGGATAGCTTTGTACTTTAAGTGGAGGTCTTTGAACCGATCCACATCTTTGATGATCTTCGAGCTTTCTTTGAGATCATCGACCCGCGGAAGTTCTCGGATCACCCTTTTGTTGTGTTGCCATCATGTGTTGTTGTGACTTTTGGACCGACATGCTCACACTTTCAGGATCATGACATCTTTTCATCGTAGTAGCGGAAGCTTTACTTGGCTCATGATATTTGCGGCCAGCAGAAAGCGAAACATAGTATAAAAATATTAGAGCAGTTTTGTAGATATGCACAAGTCATGATTTCTTCAATTAAGTGTGAATCTTGTGAGCATGAGTCTTTGGATTGACTTCTCAATTACGATCAATTTAAACCATCAAATGTACCGCAAACAACAGGTTAGCAATAAAATGCACGAAAGTTTCTTTGACCACTATCGTTGAATTGAGGTACACGGCCCACGGTTCCCGTTGATCGACATTAATCTTGCTTGTGATCGAGGTAGAATTCGAAGAATCTCTTGACAAGGTTTAGCATTGCTCTAAATTTGTTCTCAAGCCGTTTCAAACCGAACGTCTCAAAGAAGACAACACGGGTGAGTGAACCAATGGTGAGATTCACCGATTGATAAAAAATTGATTAAAAAACAATCGCGTATTGGTTAGAAGAAAGAGTTTAGCAATACGACGATGGTTTTATGAGAAAGATCAATTTTAAATTTTAAATACTTTTTGTATTTGAAAGAGAATACACATTCGATGTGCTAGAGAAAAGAAGAGATTTGCACATCGAACAATTTTTCCAAAAGTATTTTTTCAATCAGAGATACTTTTTGTGTTTGAAAATGAATACACATTCGATGTGCTAGAGAAAAGAAGGTTTGCACATCGAACGGTTTTTTCAAAAGTATTCGTCAATTCCATTCCTGGACCAAGGTTGATTCAAGAATGAATAGCCCCATCGTTTCTAAATCCAGCTTGTCACAAGCTTGATATTTTGAAAAGATCTCACATGTCACCCACCAAGAGCTTGTTTGATGTTGGCTCTAGAAGGATTTCCATCTTCATCGTGAATACTTTTACATATCACTTTCGGATGTTTGGCAATACCACAAGGATAATCGTGGGACTCTCAATATGTAATCTTACTTTCCACATTGTGTGAAGCATGCAAGTCTTCAATATTTTTGTGTCCTAATGAGATATTGTGGATGATCTCTTGGCTCCAGACTCAATAGTGCATTTTGGTTTCCTATGCCGGAGACTAGGGAGAGGTCTCCTTCTTCAATATCAACAATCTCTAAGAGAAAGTCGATAGATTATGTAGGTTCCCCGTGAGAATGAAACAAGTCCTTTTAAGAGGAACTTGAGTGGCTTGGGAAGTTAGGTGCAGTGCGTCCTTTGGGTCCATGACGTCTTGTCTTCAATACCAGTGTTACCTTGGTAAACACCATTAGCATATGTATTGAACCGGTTTCGCCTAAGGTTGAATTGTTGGAGGGCTATTTCTTTTCACCTTTTTCACATTCATTTATTTTCATTTCGTCAACCCCTTCAGTGCTTACCGAGCCTTCATTACTAGAACCTTGTTAGGTTTATTCCAGTTCTAGCTCTATCTCAGTCCGCACTCTTCCCATTTCTCACTTTCCTCCTTTTTTTCATCATACCTAAGGACTATACACTATCTAGTAAATTGTCCCTGGGTAGATCCCTCCGGCTCTGGCGGGATCGTGGGAATGAATACCTAACCTAACCATCCTTATATCACCATGCATAAAGTAAATTGGTCGATCTTTTGGTATTGTTCTTTCCTTCTTGAAACCAATTGAAAAATCCATTTGAGGCAAGAGTTCTTTGAAATAATTTCTTGATCACAATTTCCATAGAAAAAGCCATTTGATTTTCTTGGTAGATTCTCCCCCTCAATATGTGTGTTGGATATTTGAAAGTCATTTTGCACATAGAGGCAAGAGTTTTTTTTTTTTTGAAGTACTTTTCACGATTGCCAATAGAAACCATTCGCTCCCCCTCAATATGTGCATCGATATACGAAAGAGTTTAGCACATATTAGATAGAACTTGCACTTTGAATCAAAACGATCATCTTATATCAAATTTCATATTAAATCACAAATGCTCCCCCGATCAAAAATATCAAACCCTTTGAGATTTTGGATCCCAAGTGATTTAATTTGGTTTGGAAAACATGGGAGAATATGTGCCTTGTTTAAATATTCTTCTGGTTTTTGGTTAAATGCTCCTCCACAATCATGTGCATTATGCATTTCAAAATCGTTTAGCACATGAGGGAAGTAGTGCTTTTGAAACAATCACCCTTTAAAACCGATTTGAGATTTAAATCACGATCTCTCCCCCGATCAAAAATTTCAAACCTTTTGAGATTTGTGATCCCAATTGATTTAAATCATTTTAAAAATTTTAGGGGAAAGACATGCCAAGATTTAATTTTTGAAATTGACTAATGAGGACCAATTATAGACATTAAAGATTGTTAGTGTCACGTATGATAGTTTTAAGAGATCTTTAAGTAAAATAAAACAATTTCACAATCAAACAAGAATAGAAAAAAATTCATTTTGAAAGATCTTTGGGTTTTAAAGAAAATCATACCATGACATAACATTAAATCTTTAGATCACCACTTATTTTGTACAAACGGACTTTTATGAAGAAATATTGTTTGAAACTATTCTATTTAAAATCACTCTCCCCCTCAATCAATGACCGTAGTCGTTGATTGAGTGACTTAAAATTTGATAAAATGAAGTCCGGTGATATCTAAAATTAAGTCCAATTTATTTTCAAAACAATATTTTCAAAATTGTTTTAAAAAAAATGGTATCACCCACTACTTGTCCGGCACAAAGATACGTTAGGTGGTTGAGCTGCTTTTATTGTTGTTCTTTGGAGGCTTGGAAGAAAACCATCTGCTGATGCAGTGAGACCTCTTACGTTGTATTTTTCATGCCAACTCTCCATAGAGGTCAAATTAAGCTCCGTTTCTTCATTTGATGATGAAGAAAACCATCTCGATCAGCAAGGTGAGACCTCTTACGTTGCATTTTTTCATGCCAACTCTCCATAGAGGTCAAACTAAGCTCCGTTTCTTCATTTGTCAACACAAGATATAGTTACCCTTTCCTTTCGGCATCCAATCATATTCTATTGTGGGATCCGGATCGGGAACATTCTTATAACCATCTTATCTGCATACGTTAGTCAACACAAAAAGATATATGGTGGTCGACAACACCCAAACAACAATCGGCTAATAAAAGTCAATTCAACATATCAATCAGATCATGTAAAGGCATGGGAATAATGTGTTCATCAAACTCTAATCATCAAATCTTAACAATCATATCCTAGGCACCTAGTCCTTCAACGTAGGTTAACATGTTTTACATTTAAGTGTATAGGATAATTAGATAAGCTCGTTAGATGATATAGATTTGAAAACATTCTCCCCCTCAATCAAGGACTAATTTTTTGAAAATTTTAAAAGCGCTGAAGTCCTTGATTGAGTTTTCAATTTATACGAAAACTCTGAATCTAATTGATTTACAAGCAACTCAATTTACCACCATTTTGTTAAAACAAATATTTTTCTGAAGAATTTTAGAAGAAAAAAATATTTGAGTAGGAACAGCAGTCCTTCGACATACTTTCCTCATTTGTTTTAGGATAAGTTTATGAAATTTGTGAAAAACGTTTAAGCGTAGCACTTTCCTTTTTTGAAAAATGGGTTGCTATCTGAAATAATAGCAAGCCATAGTTTAAACACGGGTTACAGTCTGAAATAACTGCAAGCCATAGATTGAGACATGTTTTGGAAAAGAATATTTACCCTCTGCTTTCGAACTTCATCTATGGTCCCGTACCATTATTGAATGACATTTCTAAGACCGTAGATGTTATCGATATCGAAAGACATGTCTTGAAAAACAATATTTTTGGAATTTTCAAATTTTCTCGATTTTATGGGTTTTTGAGGATTTTATATTTTTCTATTTTCTTTTTGTTGGTTTTATATTTTTGTATTTGGTTTTGATAAATATATACAAAGATAGAAGATGATATAATTTAAGAAGATGATGATCGTACGAGATAAGGATATCGAGCGACCGTCGTAGAAGATATGATCGTCATCTCTTAAATTTCCACCACCAAAGCTTCGAGGCTCGAATAGAAGATAGAACATGAGCCTTTGAGAAGAGACTTTGGCGACTTCCCCGAAACCGAAAATCCTTATGTTGAGCAGATTCGAAGCTCTATTTCAAGCTTGCCTAAGGCAGGTGCACAAAGAAGTATACCATTATCATCGATCTTGCTGCTCCTTTTAAGAATGATCTTTGTGATTCTTCGTTCGAGGTTATATCATCCAATAGAAGAGCAGCAACGTATCATCCCACGATTAAATAATCTTCTCAAATTCCTTTTCTACTGAAGTCTAAAGCGATCCATACCAAAAATTTGTCAAGAGACCACTTCCCCCAAGTAGACGAATTGATGCAGTCAGTCTTTAAGAATACAGTCAGTCTTTAAGAATAATGCTCAAGAACTCTCCCGAATAGACATGATGCCCGGAATGAAAACACCTCCCCAATGTTTATGCTAAACAATTTTCTTCCCTGATGATCGTGTATGAAGCTCATGAACCCGAAGTACACCAATATCCAAGAACTCTCGAATACATCATGCGGGAAGAAATGTTTGTGCTAAACAATTTTCTTCACGATGATCGTGTATGAAGCTCAAGAACCGAAGTACACACATTCCTACGAAGAATAATTGCTAACACCTCCCTCATGTTATACATTTATCTCCCCTGAATATGTCATACTTGTGTACCTCTTTAATCACCAGAAACTAACTCTTTCATCTCTTCCCCCACATAGTTGGAATAATAACACTAAAAGCCTTAATGAGTAAAACCTTGAGTTTCTCTGCTGTCATGACATTTGTCTTCCCGGGATATCTTCAATCACTTAGAAGAATCAAATTCATCAAGTTTACTCGCTTTGTGTTTAGATGTGTGTCGCCTTCCCCCTTGATGGTTTTGATACCTCAGAATCAGCAACACACTATAAGCCCTTGTACTAGAAATCTTTTGAGAAGAACACTTTTGATCTTGTGGGAATCAACTTGCTGAAGTAGAATGTGAGCAAGTCTAATTGGGAATTTAATCTGACTTTTCACTCTCCCCCAATTAGTGCTCTCCCCTAAACCGACAATCTTTATGATAAATGCTTGAATTAAGAAGAAGTATTTAGATCATTAAATGCAACTCGTCTTTAGTCTTCTAACATGTACCAGAAAATGTAGAACCGACTGTAGACTCGACCTTCTTCAAGATTGTCTAATTGGGGAATAGAAAGTCAACATCTTCAACTCACCAAATGCATTCCCGTTAACTTACAAATAGCAAATCACCTTAACTAAGATTCCTCCCAATCAAACAAGAACAGAAAGATGTTCATCAAAGAAATCAGCCCAGCAACTGGAAGCACTTTGTCATTAATCAAATCAGCCCGTGTGAAGACGTCAACCAATGGCTCTTTGAAGAAAACTCCATGTGAAGATGACCCGATAAGAAGAAGCTCGGTTCTTACATGAGTTTGGAGCCGTTTGACCATTTATTCTCATATAACACAACATGCAGCAGATTCATACTTCTTCTCCCCCTCAAGATTTGCATATAGAGTTGCCATTCTTGATTGAATAAGTGAAAATCATCCAAATGTAGTCTATTCACATTTCTCCCCCTCAAAGGTAGCATATGATGTCGCCATCGTCATTATAATTGAGCAAGTGGAATAAGAAAACAACCAACGGTAGTCTGGTTCACTTGATAATTGAAAGCACATAGAAAAAGCATGAAGCATGTTGATGAGAATGGTCATAATAAGAAGATTTCTCTTCTTCCGAAGATAATGCGCACTGAAGCGTACATTTCTTTTCTTTTAGGAGCGAGGCTTGAACTGTTGTGTTCAAGCGTCATAAGAAGATTCCTCTTCTTTGGAAGATAAAGCGCTTTAGCGATACATTTTCTTTTCTTTAGAGAGCGAGGCTTGAGGCATTGTGTTCAAGCGTCATAATCTCTCTCTTTTCATCATCTCTTGCAAAACTTGTAATCACCCCATTATCATTGTTAGGCTCTTTGTTGTAACAATGATGGAAAACCAAATATGATGAATTTGACCACAAGTAAACTAACCCGAACTCGTGACTTAAACTTGCACATATGAAACAAAGAGCGGAGCCGAGACTTCATCCTCCATTGAATCTATAAGTACTCTATACTCTTCATCCAACCAACCATCAAGTATAAGACGTACATCACCTCTTGAAAATCCACAATTGAATGTGACACTGAGCACTATAACGTAACTCCTTAAAGTGATAGTTATTTTGTGGTGGAACGAGCCCAATTCCCCCAAGTGGTAAAAGAAAAGGAAAATGTCACCCAACAATAACTAGATTTCCAAGTCTTCGTTTATGATAATAAGATCGAACAAGGATCATGAAGAATCTTCATCCAACCATCCCGATACCTTGGATACTAAGTACACTTGCACGTGATATTTCACTTCAACCTCAAATAAATAATAGTGAATTAACGCCGTTGTCATCTTACGGTTAAAAGCTCAAATATATCCTCCTTTGACGTTTTAAGTGAACTATGATAATGGTTTTCATCCCGGCCATGGTTAGAAGCACATAACCCCGTAAAACCATGTAATAACCAAACTGCCATGACGAATATCCAAACACACATCCAATTCATGAAGTACACCCTCCTATCCCTTCTTCGAAGTAGAAACTATAGCACCAGCATCAGATAAGACCTCGAAATACACTTTCCTTTCTCCAAGATGGTTCCATCACTACGGGATTTTACAATTCTATGGTTTAAACCGAAAAATAGTTTCTTTCGCGGGATTTTACAAATCCAAGAAGAAACCGAGAGATAGAACAGGAAATGCACTTTACTATTACCAGGATGTTTCCATTGTTACGGGATTTTACAAATCTATGATTTAAACCGAGAAATAGATTCTTTCGCGGGATTTTACAAAATCAAGACTAAACCGTAAACAATGTTAGTTTGAACGTGTTATGACAACTTTGGTTTCGGTGAATATTTGTTTTAGGGGAACATGCAGCGGTTCATCAACGGTTCATTATCCAACATCAACAACATCATCAACCATCCAATAAACACTTTGGTAAACACATCATTCAGGCATTCTGTCGGCTATTGTAGTAACAACATGATGAAGTAAACCCAATATGCCAAACTTGATCATGAAGTAAAATTCCCCAGATTTGTTACTTAAAACTTGTACTAATCCTCGTGAAAAAGAAACGGTGTACCCAATTTACAAAACCTCTTGACGTATCATCAACTGCGTGAGACACCAAAGTGATAGTTACGTTGTGGGTTAAGCGAGAAAGGATCACAAAAGTAACTAAATAGCCAAGTCTTTATCACACTCTATAAATTCCCAAACAAGTCATCTTCGCGTATAAACAACCCCTTAGTCAACATTGTTCAATAACCAATTCAAACCGAGAAAGAATATACTCCGTGAAAATGCATAAGCCAAAGTATCAACCCCATAACACAACAAATCATCATATCTCATTATCATCAACTCTCCTTTTATCCAAGTCTCATGTAATCCAAATCTTGAGAAGTCGCCCATAATCCAATTATAAGAGGCCTCGTACCAACATTAGTCGTAGACAAGTGAATCATTCGTTGAACATTGAAGACCAAAATACTCATTATCAAACGATATCGAATTTTACGCATCAAATCATGTGTAAGTTTAATAAAACGTCTCATAAAAATCAATTTGGCCCAAGTTCATTGCCCAATCCATCTAATCCAACTTAGCTTAATTCAAATAAACTTCCTTGGTCCAATATACCTCGTTCGGCCCAAATAACACAAAAGCTAAAAAAAACTTTCGGCCCATGTATTAGACAGGTAATCGATCCATTTTCCACCCAACCCTAACCAACCGGGTATTAAACACAAACTCACACACTCACAATAACCCTAATCCATATTTCACATCTCAGATAAAATCGCCTCCCACCTAACTAAGCAAAATCATCAAAACTGCTTTCAATAATAAAATTTCCTAATCTCATCACTTCAAATCATATAACAATCGACCACTCTCCTTCATCCTTTACACTTAGATAACCACAAAGATCATGTTAGAATCATCTTCATGACCACCACTTACTCACCACAGGGATGGCTAGAGTTATTGAGACATGGGTTGGCAACGAGATCAAACCTTGTGACTCGGGTAGGTTTTGTTTTCTTTTAGATTTTCTTGAGTCATATAACGAATAAGGAAACAGAAATATAACAAGGTTGTTATATTTTCTTTTCTTGTTGATTCGGAAATTAATGAAAGGTATGCTAAAAAGAATTAGACCTATAATGGCAAACATTTTCGTGTGATTGACCCTCGTGGTCTTGATGTTACCCAATCGTGGTACCATTTTTTTCTGAGGTCTATGAATGATTTAATTTTTTTTTTCCGATCTGATTTGAGTCTTGTTTAATCTCGTATTCATTTAAAAGACACCTCATGGATCAATGAAGGGTAGTTTATAATCTACGACCTTGAGTGGTGTTGATGGTTCCTTGAGAGCCGTGACATAAACCAATCTGAGATCATGAATCTTTTCTTCTAGATGTTGTGAAATTGTTTGTAGATGATGTGTGATATTTTGTGAATATTGTTTCTGGTTGTCATTGAGGATGTTATGTTAGGAAAGTATCTTCTTGATCTTATAACAAATCTGAATCTGGTATAGCTTATGTGATAAAAGTTTTGATGTAATAACCTGCTTTCCCAACATCTCTTCAAGAAGCATAGTTAGTCAAGAGTCAACAAACCGCTTCTTCTTTTACATCTCAAGTCGAATTCTTTTAAACACAAATCGCTTAAGTAGATTGGACGCAAACTGCATGGTCAAATGGACACAAACCGCTTATAGATTTGACTCAATAGTCAAACCACATACCAAATTTTTTCAGAACACAGCAACGATTTGACACAAACCGCATAGACCAATAGCGTCAAAACGCTTTGAAAAAATTGACACAAGTCGCATATGTTTGCAATCAAATCTGGACAAATCGCAGTTGACCAAGTCAACCCGCATCAGATACATTGAACCTGGACAGAATGTTGACACTTCAAATACAAATCGCATATAAGCAACAACCTATTTGCACAAATTGCATCCGTGAAACCGAAAAACCGTATTGATAATCAAGCATGAAAACAGTTTAGACCAGATTCAATACCACAAAAATGACTTGTATAAAAAACATTAATGACTCGCTTAAAACCTTGTATAGACCATTAAGGAATCAGATTCAACTTGGCTTAAAAAACTTGTTAACAACAACAAGTGTCAACAATATCAACAGCAACTTCAAACAGTTTAGAAAGTCAATACACGATCACATCAAACCGCAACAAGACAACACAAACCGCATACAAACACGCTTAAAAAAACCATTCGAATCACCAAAAACAACATAACCTAGGCTCTGGTACCATTTGTAGGATCGAATATAATATGTTGTTTAGATGATTCGGGTGGTCTAGGATTATGATGATACAAGAAAGCCATTTTAGCGAGATGAAGAGAGGAAAGGGTGTTTTCTAGAGAGAGAAACTAACAAATGAAAGGTTAGATTAATGAAAAGCACCACCCCTTCCAAGGATGGAAGGGGTATTAATAGTTACAAACTAAACGACCTCCTGACGGCCTGTGGATTAGGTATCTGAGTGGGTAAAGACCCGTCCTTCCTCCACGGTGTTGCACTAAGCTAAACTACGCTAATAACTAATCTAATAAACAGTAAATAACTAAATTTCTACGAGCTAACTTGTGCTAGTCTATAGTTGGGGTGATCGAAACTTCACATGGAATTTCTAATTCCTAAAAATTTATGCCATCCCTATTCAACTGATTGAGAATCCTCTCATATGCACTCTTTAATTCATCATCCTTTAAAGTCTTCACATACTTCATAGTGCAACCAGTATTATATATGGCACAACTCATATTTTTCATAAGTTCCCTCATGTGTTGCCTTTCCTCAGCTTCGGTAGGAGGCTTATCTCTCTTAACCTTAGCCTTCCTTTCTGCATCTGCTCTCTGCCTCTGCTTAGCAAGAGCAATCAGGTCAGCAGCAAAGTGGTCAGAATCAAAAGCACCCCACAAAATGGACTGAGCAAGGGATGTGTTAGTAGTGACTCCACCCACAATTGATTGCCATGTGGCATCAGTGAAGTATAAAGCAGCGGCGTCATCTGGTTCTTGCTTTCTTTGTGGTGTGATGTCAGGAAGCTGTGAGTTTGAAATTCTGCATCATATGTAGCTTGAACCTTCTCTACCACCTCCCTGTCACCCTTTTCAAGTTCATGAAGTCTAAAAAGCCTTTCTTGTTCAGCCTTGAAAGTAGTAGGATCCATTTCCTCTTCAACCATTGGAGCCTTCCCCTTATCCACTGGAGGAATACCCACTTGAACATCTTCAGAAGTAGCCTTGGGGTCAGAAGGAATAGGCACTGGTATCTCAGTAGCAATGGATGAAGTATCAGCATGAATAGGCTTATCAGCACCAACCATTTCAGCAGGATCAGGTACTTTGTCAAAGGCAACCTTCTCCGTATCTGCAGCAACAAGTCTGTCAGAAGAATCCTTTGGACTATCAGCATAGGACTTAAACCTTTCAAATCTTGATAATCCGGAGATCTGCTTTCTTTTCCTCGAGTCCTTCTTCTTGTAAAACTTTGAGCTCTCGGAACACGCACTCGACACATGATCTTGCTTTGTTGCAGTCTCATCCAAAGATACTGAAGCCAAAACATGGAGGGCATCCAAATTAATTTCCTCCTCCTCCTCTGACTCAGAAACTACAACTTTGCTTCTCCTCTTATTTAACATATGTTCAAGCTCTTTCACCCTTGCAACCAACTTAACAATAACACAACCAAAAGACTGTTTTGTCTCCTTTAGCTCTGCCTCAAGATCATCAACCTTTTTAACATACCTATCAAGCAGGCTAGACATTTTCATTAGCATATCAGAATCCTCAGCTCCACCAGCAGGTTTTCCTGAGGTATCAGGAGCATCATTGGATCTGGGAGGAGATATATAAAAATCACCACCAAAGGAGGTGTCATCCTCAAAAGTATGACTAGGTAGACTTAAAGGTTGGTCAACAGATTGTTCAATATTGACCATAGTCTCAATAGGATTTTGTTCCTGTGACTCAGAGGCAATAACAGGCTCCTCAGGAGCAACAACCCTAGGTGATGGTGGGGCAACAGGTGGAGGAGATGGGGGTTCTTTGGTTATCGGTGGAAGCCCGATGCTTTGAGGCATCAGGAGCATTGGAGGCCCCAATATCAGCTGAAACTAATGCAAAGGCACCAGCAGCATTAGGGTTTGATGACATAGGGCCACCAGCTGCCTCGTCAATGTTGGGCTCTAAGCCACCAGCAGCTATATTGCCACTTGGAAACATAGAAGGTAGCAAGGGTCTGTGTTCTCCAGCAAAATTGGTTTTCATTGTTGTAAACAATTTAGCAGTTAATTTACTAATTGCTCTTGGGGTTTTATCAGAGGGTTCAATGCTTAATATCATCTAAAGAAATCTAGGATACATTAAAAATTTATGTTTGGTATCCTTTATATTTCTAAGCATTTCCTCAAAAATATATTTTGAAAAATTATAATTTCTCCCCTGAGCCAAACAAATTATAGCGCTTGCAATTGAGCTAGAGAACTGATCCCAACCCCGGACTTAGGACTAGGACAGAAGGAGGGTATGGACCAAAAACCTCTATTTAGGGAAAAATTTATTTTTGTACCAAATAAATTTCCCATCAGTGGGATACCCTATCTTTGGCCAAACTAGTGATTATTTCTTCTCTATTGTTTTCAAACACACCTCCTTCATCGTTTAATTATAACTGAGTCCTTATGAGTGACTCAGTGACGACACACTCTTGTCCATCTATGGTGGCCACAATCTCCTTGGGTTGACCCTCAGGAGATCTCTCATAAGCTGTGGCCCAAAATTGCTTGACTAAAGAGTCATAAACAATAGATGGATAGAAAATTAGGGCATACCTGAGCTTTGAACGCTAAAGGAAATCTACCATTGGATCATACACATCACTTCCTTTGGCTCTTTCCAAGAATGCAACATTATTGTGATCGACCTTGTATGCCAATGTCGCCATTAAATGATTTTAGAAGGTTGAAGATGTGCTTAGTTTGAAATGAGAGGGAATTGAGCAATTAGGTTATGGGATAACTGCAATTAGATATTTAAGTAAGTTACTTAAAATAACCATTTAAATCGGCAAGAACCTCGCAATGAATCTTTGACCAATTTTGAATTTTTAACAAATCCCATATAAAATACAAAACCAGCAGCATTGTAAGTCAATAGGTAAAAACCATATAGTCAACCAGCAGGAACCACCCGATGTTTGACCACACCTTCCATATCAATACTACCAGCAGAAACCATTGTCCCTCGGCAGAAACAATCACGTTATCAGCAGGAATGGAGAAAAGTCAACCCCTGCTGTACTTAACTGCGCATTAAAAGTCTCCAGTCTTAACCCTCATTAATTCAAATATCTACCAAGTCATATCTTCCATAAATTCTAACAACCAAAGATTACACCTTAAATCTGTCTATATAAACAACCCCTTGCCTCATTAAACACATACATATCAAATAACCCTAACACACCAATCAATTTCCAAACCAACCACAATGAGTAACTCTCCCAACCATCCGATCGACATCTCTTCTGACTCATCTGAGAGTTTTCCATCCAGTGATGGATGGTTAAACTACTTTCCTCCCAACTACACCAACCTGAGGTTCATGTCAACAAACCCTCCACCATCACCTGAACCTCTTGGAACATCTTCAGAGGATCTTCCAACCCCTCCTTCAGGCTATGGGTACAGTCACACCAGTTCTAAGCTCAACTCCATGCCCAGCTTTGCCTCAGCATATGAAGACATTGATGATGAGAATGGTGGATCTTCCAGGACAGTGAATGTAGCTCCTCTTGCTGTTGTGCCACCCACTTCAGTTCCAGTTGCTGGCCCTTCAAGATCAAGACCAGGACCCTCCACCTCAAACCCTGAGAAAAGGGCTCAAGTGGTTGGTCTTGCTGCTCCCAGAGTGTGGGACTTCATCCGCAGATGGGGAAAGGAGCATCAGAGGATGCCAGAGTGGGGAAAGAGGAGGCCTGAGTAGGTTCCTAGGAGATGGAAGCTGGAGTCTGGAGGAGTCTTTTGGTTTGGTGAAGCTTGTGTCATGCCATGTGGTTCTCAGTAGTCATAGGAAGTCTTGTAATGATGTACTGCATCCTAGAATGCATTTTTAATATAAATAAAAGACTTTCCAATTTCATGTTTAATCACTGCAACTGATTGTGTGTTTGATACTAGATCTGCAAAATGGTTAGTAGTACACAGAATATACAAGCAAAATATACAAATATAAATATACAACATTAAATCCTCCCCTTATTCCAAAAACCTCCCCTTAGGCATAATCCTCCCCTCAAACACAACAATCAGGGGTTGATCATGCCTATATGGACAACAAAGAAACCTTGGACCATCAAAAGCTTTAGTCAACAAATCAGCTACATTATCATCAAGGTGAATTTTACCACTTGAATAAGATGTTTTTCATTAGCATCCCTTATAAAATTGTATCGATTTCAATATGTTTAGTTCTCGATGAAAAGAGGATTTTTAACAATGCAAATTGTACTTTGGTTGTCTATAAAGATTTTAGTGTTCATAAAATTTAACCCATAATCAATAGCGATTTTGTATCCAAAGTACGACCACAACAAACTAGCAATGACAACATACTCTACTTCAATAGAAGATGTAGCCATGGTCTGCCGCTTCTTGCATTGCCGGAAGATTAATCTCCTTCCCGGCCCGACACCCCCAAGGTAGTAGATTTTCTACGATCAAAGTTTGCACAAAGGCATAGTCACTATCACTATAAGCTTCCAACTCAAATGGAGACCCTCTAGGATACCAAAGACCCAACTTAGGTTGACCTTTGAGATACTTGAAGATTTTCTTAAGCGTATTCAAATGGGAAGTCAAAGGTGACTTGATGTGGAACAAGCGAACAGAAACATTATATCAGGCCTTGAAGGCAAATACATTAAGGAACCAATCATAGATCTATACAGATGTACATTAACAGCAACATCTGGTTTATTATTTGACTTAAGCTTTGGGGCTTCATAAGGAGTAGTTGTAGTCCTTACATTCTCTAAATCAAACTTCTTGAGGATGTCTTGAACATATTTCTCTTGACTGATGAAAATACCATCTGATTGTTGCTTAACCTGTAGACCCAAGAAGAAAGTAAGCTCACCCATAGCACTCATTTCAAACTCACTCTTCATCAGTTCCTCAAATTCCCTACACCAAGCTTCTTTGGTAGAACCAAAGATAATGTCATCCACATACACTTGAACAAGCATAATATCTCTAGAGTTCTTTTTTAGGAACAGTGTCTTATCAATCACACCTCTCCTGTAACCAGGCTTCAGCAGGAATGAAGAGAGCCTAGCATACCAAGCTCTTGGTTCTTGATGAAGCCCATAGAGTGCCTTAACCACTTTGTAAACCATATCCGGATTATGAGGATCCACAAAGCCTTTGGTCTAAGTCACATATACTTCTTCTTCAATTTCTCCATATAGGAAGGCACTTTTAACATCCATCTGATAAACCATGAAGCCCATGTAAGAGGCAAAAGCCAAGAAGAGTCTGATTGCTTCAACTCTTGCAACAGGAGCAAAAACTCCATCATAATCAATGCCCTCTTCTTGCCTGTGACCTTGAGCAACCAACCTAGCCTTATTCCTCACCACAATCCCCCAAGCATCTCTTTTACACTTCAGAATCCATTTTGTGCCAATTGCATACTTCCCAGCAGGCAACTGAACAAGCTCCCAAACATTTTGATTCAAAAACTGTTGCATCTCCTCTTGCATTGCAGCCACCTAATCTTCATCTGCTAAAGCTTGTGCAACACTGGTAGATTCAACTTGAGAGAGGAAACAAGAAAATAGATAATGCTGATAGTCTATGTGATTATTCCTATGTTGATCCTGAATGTAGCTAAGAAATGTAGTCTCTCCAAATTTCGTCTGCTTCACCTTACTCCTAGCTTGAACAGATGAAGTAGGATCACCAATAATCAGAGATTGTGGATGAACAGTGTTAACCCTTTTTGTAACATTAGGACTAACATCAAATGAGGTGGACAAGTTATTAAGAGTTGGGCCAAAGTCATCATCATATGAAGAAGAATCAAATATTCTTATTCTTGACAAATGATGAATGCCATCCAATTCAGAGCTTGAATATTAGGAATTGGCCAAATCAGATGGACTTGGAAATCGAGAATGAGAATCATCCAAACCCAGATGGAGTACTTGAGGGAACCGCAGGAGCAGTATCACTAGCAGGAGGAACAAGAACACTACCAGCAGTACTGAGATCAGTAGCAACTGACCCATTACAAGCAGAAACAACTTTATCGGCAAAGATTCTCAATGTTGGTAGGAATTAGTAACTTTACCGGGAATGGATGCATTATCGTGACTTCCGTGGTTCTACGGGCTTCAATGGTAGCCTGCCGTAAGAGTTCCTCAGTGTCTTTGTAGAATTCATAACCATTCTTTTCAACATCTTCCTTAGCTACATGCTTTTGGCGTTGAAGCTTCACAAGTTCTTCTGCATACCCTAAATCACCTTGAGTCACACCAGAAGAATCCTTGTCCTCAGTACCTGAAAAATGGTTAGTTGGAAAAGAAGGAACAACAATAAGTTGGTCATCACAATCTGAATCTGAATCATCATATGATGAACCTTCAATGTTAGTTGGTTGAAATTGTAGACCTGCAGAATGATTAGATTTGAAACGAGTATAACCTAAGTGATCAGTTAAATAGTCAAGACCAAAGTACCATTCCTGACCAGCTCCTTGAACATTAGGTTTATCATCCAGAAATCTTAGATTCAGTGTTTCTTCTATCCTCTTGGCAGATATATTGTACACCATGTAAGCCTCACTATGAGCAGAGTATCCAACTATAAAACCTTCATCAGCTTTCCCTTCAAATTTGCCCAAATGATTATTGGTGTTCAAGATAGTCACATGACAACAAAAAGGCTTAAAGTAACTAATGGTAGGAATCTTCCCAGTCAAAAGTTCATAAGGTGTCTTATTGTGAGGATGAGTTATCAAAACCCCTGCCAAAACATAACAGTGTAATGGCCGCTTTAGTCCGAACATGGTAGGTAACTTAGAATCATAGGAAAGCATAGATCTTGCTTTGCTTCAATAAGGGTTCTATTCTTCCTTTCGGCAACTCCATTTTGTTGTGGAGTTTTGCAGATCAGTAGTCCCTTTTATCCCTTAGAACCACAAAGTTCAATAAATTTGGCATTCTTGAACTCTGTCCCATTGTCACACTTTATGGCTTTAACCTTTTTATTCAGCTGGTTCTCAACAAGGGCAATAAAGATTTGAAGAACCTGAAATGTTTCATCCTTAGTTCCCAAAAGAATACCAAAGAAAACTGATGTAGTCATCAAGAACCACCGGACAATAGTACTTGTGATCAATGCTTCTGATAGATGTGGGACCAAAGAGGTCAATGTGAAGAAGCTGCAAAGGTTCTAAAATTGTGCTAACAGCAGTAATGGATTTGTAAGAAGCTTTGTGCTGTTTTCCATTGTTGCAAGCCACACAATTATGCTCATTAGTGAAGACTTTAGAAGGAAGAACATGAACTAAACCATGCTTTGCCAGCTTGTTGATAGTTTTGAAATTAACATCAGCCACCAAAAAAGCCAACTCTCCTTCAAGTTGGACATCATTAAGATTGAATGTATATAGATTATGTTTCCTTGGTACCTTCAGCATTACTTGACTGTCATCAGGTATTTGAAAGTCTTTAGAAAGCACAAGACAATTCAAGATGTCGATTGAAAAGAACACTATTCTTCTTGTCACATATTTGAGACACATAAAATAGATTGAAGTTTCTAAGTTCTTCCACATAGTACACATTTTCAAAGTCCAAATTGGAAGTTCTAATGGTTCCTTTCCCGCTATTCTGCCATCTCCTCCTCCAAAGTAACTTGATGTTGCCTCCATGAATAGGGACAAAATCATGCAATCTTTCCCTGTTCCCTGTCATACTCCTGGAACACCCACTATCAACAATACCTAAATCTTTATTTGTATGAGAATCATCCTACAAGTTAAAAGATATAAAACAACATTACTATACATGGAGACCCAAGTCATTACTGACTTGGGCCTGCCTTGTGGATCATATTAGAAAAACCTGCAGATTGATGAGATCTACCATTGTTCTTGGAATCCTTCATGAAGGATGGTCTATTTTGTCTCCAAGAGCAACCTACTGAGGTCTTAACAGCAGTATCCCACCTAGCCCCCTTTTATTCAATGGGTCATTATTAACAGGCCTATATCCATGATGCATGTTTTACTGACCAGGTTTTAATATTTATAAAGTCTCGTTATACCTATGGTCTACCCTAATGCATTAACGGCCAATGTACCCGGTCACGTGTAGTGTAGTAATCGGTAAAGCTGAGGTCGTCCCAAGAGCTATGTGTGTTGGATTATTACTAAGTCTAAGTGTCACAGATTAATAATGGTTTCGATAAGGAATTAATTAATTAAACTACTAAAGCAGAATAAAGCAAATAAAAGCAGATAGAAGGCAAAGGGTAAATCAATAGAGGAGAGTGGTGTTAACCTAGTTAATCCTCCTAGCTAGTTATGTCTACGTCTACTTACTTCCAATTACTTCAAGTGGGGTCAAATTCGAGAGGACAGCATTTGGTCAATTCGCCTAACCTATCGACAAAGATGCCACCACATAGAAGTCGTTTCCCTCATATCCTGTTGTTCCCGGTCCCTAAGCCAAGTCATTAAGCAAATCGCTACATGCTATATTTATAATAGTGAGTGCCCGCGGCTAGCGTTAACTTAAACACACACCTCAATTCTTAAGTTCATCCAAACGGTAGGTGATCAGTTGATCAAATCGCACAAGTAGAAAGGGTCGCCGCTTGGTTGTCATATCTTACCCTTTCCATCTCAGTCCGCTCACCTAGGGTCAGTTGGTCATATATCCTAGGCAATTGGCCTCTACCGCCATTCAAAACTACCGAACCAAGGGTAGCTACCAATAAACTATGCATGCATACACTTAGAAATAATTGTACGAAAGTAATGTAAACGCAAACAAAACAATTAAGGAATCATAACTAGGCCAGCACCAAGAGGTGCTTAGCCGCTCATATTAATCATACAAACCAATTCAATATTCAAAGGTACAAAATGCATGAATTGAAAGTAAAGAAAATATAAAATGCTAATGCTTATCGTAGGGGAGTGATTTCTCCCTTGGAGACAGCTCCGTATGCTCCTCTAGACCTGTCCTTAGCTTTTTCCCACGTTCTTTGGTTGTTGTGTGTGGAATGGGATGATTAGAAATGCTTTGAATTTGTGGGGTATTTATAGGCGGATACGGACTGTTACGTCGTAACCATAACAAGAGTTACGCCGTAACCTTCAATTCCTTCGTATTTTGCACTAGATCTTCTAGTTACGGCGTAACCTTATTAGTGGTTACGCCATAGTCTTCAATAAATTTGGTTACATCGTAGTTGATGAAATAGTTACGGCGTAGTTATCAGTGGCGTGGAATCTCATTTGACCTAATATAGTTACGTCGTAGCCTTTGGGGAGAGTTACCGTAACCTTCGATGAGTTGGTTTTCTGAGCCACGCTTTAGTTACAACGTAATGTGAGAGATGAGTTACGCCGTAACTTCTTCAAAGTAGCATACTGTGATAAATCTTTTGATATTTCTCGCACGCCTCTTTAGCTCCAATGCTCGTAATTTACCCGAAGTGGAAAGAATGGAAAACAAGCGTTAATCCATATAAATGATATAAATTACAAGCATTATCAGGGGAAATTGACACTTAATATTCGGGACTATTTGATGTTATCAAATATCCCCCACTTGAACTCTACTTGCCATCAAGTAGACCTTATTAGAAAGATTCCTAAAAAGATATCTTCCAAAACCTAGAAAATATAAGTTTACAAATCCCTTATGCTAGAATAAAACAAAGTGAACA
The DNA here is from genome assembly GCA_910596185.1 of Chrysanthemum makinoi. Classification (NCBI taxonomy): domain Eukaryota; kingdom Viridiplantae; phylum Streptophyta; class Magnoliopsida; order Asterales; family Asteraceae; genus Chrysanthemum; species Chrysanthemum makinoi. The sequence goes on along the minus strand of OU343223.1, from coordinate 221,715,738 downwards.
CCTCACCTAAATGGGAACTAAACACTCAAATCTTTCAATTATTCTAAGTGTCCATTTAGGTGATCACTCAATCCTACCGTTATAGAATGTATTCTATATCATAAGCTTGGCGGTTACACAAATCTCCACCACTAGAGTTAAGGGCTAAACAATTCTCAAAGGCAATATGGGTAGACACGACAAAGGTTAAGGGGTGACTCGTCATTACTAACATGTCACGCAGAAGTGCGAAAAATCAATGATACGTGACCAAATCCATGGCCAAGACACCAAAGATTGCTCGCATCACCTAGACACGCTTCATGACTAAAGGGTAGGATAAGACATGGGATATATAAATGGTGTAAAATAAAAAACAAGCAAGTAGTCTAAATCTATAACCAAGTCAACCAACACCACTTAAGATACCGTTGCCAAAGTTCAAGCTTTAAAGTCAAGAAACCGGATCATGAAATATAAGGTAGATGTGTCATTAGAGGACGTCGTGATGGGCACACTACCTTTTCTCCAACTGTTGGCATAATTACCAACTCCAATCTTCAAATGTGATTGGGATGGCCCCCTCGATACTAAATCTATAAAGCTCATAATACAGTGCTTATAACATTGCACTTAACAATAACAAAATCATAACAAATTTTTTTTTAAATCACTTTTTTTTTTAATTTCTCAACATAACAATAATAACTAACATAATATCCCCCCCCCCCCACTTGAGATGAACAATGGGAATTTGGGGGGTCTTCAATGATCTTCAGGAATGTTGTCGATGAAAGCGTGATTTACGAACCTTTCCACTTTAACCTTGAACTTAGGCAAATAATGACTTCCCAATCACAAATAAAGACTACAGGGTAGGCTAAGCTGTGTAGGTGTAACGAAACAATATATTGGGTAAACAAAATGAAAGGAATGGCTCAAATGAGTGTATCTAGGGGTATCTTGCACTAAAGGTGAGTGCAACAAAAGGGTTTCACATGGGGGTCGAGAAGTCGAGGTGACTAATCGAAAGACACACAATGGTAGGCTATTTGGGTGATAATCGAGCTAACTCAACATACCTCTTCTATTGTAACAAAAGTCCAAATACATCGAGCTAACTGTTAGGTGAGTGCAACAAAAGGCCTTCTAAAACTGAAAAGTCCAAATACATCGAGCTAACTCAACATACCTCTTCTGTTGTCTCGAAATGATGCAAAGGCCAAGTGCTAAATGTTAGGTTCCCATTTATGTAACACAAGCATCAATATAAGAAGTATAGATGAAGGAGTGATCGGATGAACAAGTTAACACAAACACACGTATATATGAAGAAAGTTTAGGCGTAAGTTTTGTGATAAAATGAACAACCAACCTTCAAGTGAAGGTTTACAAGACTATTTATAGGGAAGGAACTAGGGCAACACACTAGTTCCCTTCCTTTCTTTATTGGGCTTGGACCAAGGCTTATGGGCTTTCTACATAAGCCTTGCCATAATTACTAACATAAAAGCCATAATTAAGCTAACTATTACATATTAATTACTAACACTTGTAATCTAGTTTAGGAGTGATTCCAAAAATCTCCCCCTAAGTGTTGGTGATTAATGATTGGAGTGAAAAACGTTGTAGGTGCTGATGTAATAGTTGCTTTGACGTCTTCTGACATTCTTATTTCTTGTGAGAAGAAGTGTCTTGATTCCAACAATCTCCCCAGTGTAGGGATCTTATTTACTTTGAAGTTTTTCAGCTTTGACATCTTAGTTTTCTTTGTTCTTTGTTGTTTGTTCTTTGTTCTTTGTTCTTTGTGGTGGTAGTGATAGTATGTTGTGTTTATCTGCATCAGGTCTGCTTCGTTGCTCCAGTGTCTCCACGTCTTTCTCCAACATGCTCTCACACGCTCTTTAACGTTGAATTTCAATACTGATGTAGTTCTCTTAGTCTTTAAACTTTGTAGATACTTTGACTTGATGAAGAATCATTCTGACTTTGTGTTGCCTTTTGAGAGAACTTCAATTAGTGTTGTTGTTGGTATGAGCATGTGGAGAATCAGTACGATCTTTTCCTCCCGCGACCATCCATAAGAAGAAAACATAAAACATGGGTTAGAAATAATCCAGCGCTTATAAGTTTGAACTTCGAGTGTGTTAACAGCATAGTGTGAAAACACGTCTCTAATTCTCACAAAGGTTGTTCTAACTGAGTCCCACAAGTGAGATAACGCTGATGTATCGAAGTACACCTACAGGTTCAAGTGAGTGTTGAGGTACACCAAAGCATCACCCCATGATCAGTAGACCATTTGAGACACACTAAGCGTAACCCACAAGGAGTTACCGGTGACTACTTTGTCGAGGTCGTTTTATGTTAACCCTGGCTGGAGTTTCCATTTAATCACTGAGGATCACATGTGTGAACCTCTCATAAATGTTTTTGACAGATTCCTAAGATCTGTGTAGGACTCGATAATGTATCACTTGTGTCCTTAATGTTGAACGACAAGTGATGAAATGTCAAGTGTACCTAAGAGATATTTTGATGAATCTCGTGGCTCTAGACTCAATAGTGCGCTTTGGTTTTCCTGAGCGGAGACTAGGGAGAGGGTATCCTTGCTTCAATACCAGCAATCTCTAAGAGAAAGCCGATAGTTTACGTAAGGTTCCCTGTGAGAATGAAACAAGCCTTTGTTGAGAGAAACTTGAGTGGCTAAGAACGTTTAGTGCATGCGTCACTGGGTCCATGTAGACTGTGATCTTCAATACCTGTGTCATCAAGTGACAACCAGTAGCATATGAATTGAACCCGGTGTCTGCCCTAAGTTGAATAATTTTGTAGGGCTATATCTTTTCACCCTTTGCTTTACTTTTCTTTTTAATTCTTCAACTCCTTCTTTCTCCAATTCTTATTTTCTCCTTTTTATAATCATACCTAAGGACTTCTAATTCTAACTATTGGTGGTGTCCTTGGGTAGATCCCTCTGGCTCTGGCGGATCATAGGACGGTTATTCCTAACCTTAGTCACCTTATAACTCCATGACAAACCTATGTTGCCGTAAACCATTTTCATGAAAAATCTCTCAAAGTGGTTATGAATAAAAGCATTTAGTACCACTGTGAGAGTTTTGTATTTTGTAGAAATACTCCCCCTCCACACATGCTTAAGTATTTTGACAGAAATTTGCACGGTGAGAGAAGAGCGCGCACTTTTGAATTGATCAACTCAAGATAGACAATTCCCCGCGAGACACGGTTACGATGCATAGTTAAAGAGTTACATTGTCAGCTTTTAGGTGACAACTAGCTCTAATAACTACCTTGAAGTTGTGGACAAACCTCAAAAGGTTGTCAAACCCGTCAAAGTTCATGTCTACCAAGAGTTTCTCGAAAGGTACATTCTACTAGGACAAGTCCTTTGCGAGACACGTTTACATCACTAGCGAACTAGCTTGAAATTATTACCCATCCCGGACAATTCTTTTCGAGTTACTAACATTTAAGATCTCGTCAATTCATTGGTTAAGTCTTTAGCACGACGATTCATTAGCAATTCACAACATATTTCTTATCACATAATTTTTCTCCCCCTCAAAAATGGCATATAAATGTTATTTTTTGACGAAATTTTGATATCGAATATGTCCATTTCGAGTTTTATGAGAAGATTACCACGAAGAACAATTTTTTAAACAAAGTTTTTAAGCAAAACTCCCTCTTAACAAGTGATATTAACTTTTGAGGTTTTGAAAAAACATAAGGGGAAGTACTTGTCCTTTTGAGCAAAACTTTAAAAATTGAAATTTTTGATTAGTTTTACTCAAAAGAAGGAAGCTTTCGCTCCTTTTATAGGATTGTGGCACTGATGCGTACCACAGGGTCCTTTCATTACAAGTACGGGTTGTACACTGTTATGTGTGCACAAGCCATTGTCAGATATAAATCACACATCTAAATAATGAGAAGAGAAACAAATCAAGGGGTACCAGGAGTCTCAGATAGTCCAGCAATAACTCCTGGACGTTGGTATCCTGTGAGAGATATGCTTGGATGACCACCTACGAAACTCTCCAACGTTCTCATCTGATCCCGTCTGAACAACCTTTCATCAATCCGAATGATGATCTTCTTTACATCCCTCATATCCCTCGAATTCCATCTCTTTGGTGACCCTATGCCGTCATGGATCTCCTTTAACCTGTATGCTAACCCATCCCGAACCTTCTTCAATGTGTGATCCCCAAACTTATGAAGCTCTTTGCACGCCATGAAGCAATTGTGGTGTAGTTCACTTCGGTAGACTACCCCAAATGGTTTCTTGATAAGGGTGTACTAAGCAAGTTGGTTTATGTCGGGAAGGTCTAGCTGTGGTTTTGTGAGATTGACACGCATGTTATGATTCCACGGCAAGTTGAATATCTTCTACCGTCTCTTGGATCACGGTGCCGATGAAGATTAACGATGACTTAATGTACTGCGTTGGATAGTTGTAGAGAATTGTCGATTCGTAGTCCTTCTACCTTTGCAAGATACGTATCTTCAATGTCATTTAGCGACAATCTCAGAAAATCCGCTTCACAGAAGTCATATTCCTCTTCGTCTTGTCGTTTGACCACTATTTCTTCTTTAAGAATGTGTAGTCCCACTTCGACAATAGGGTAACATGCTGAATAGCAATGATCCATTTATCACTGAACACTTCCTTTTTCGACTTAAGAACCTGGCAGCTTTTGTAGTAGATTCTTCATCGTTCTGGCCAATGATGAATCCCATACAGTGCATCGAGGTCATACTTTCCACTTTGTCAGCAAACATGTGTGTGGCTTCTTCCTCGATGGCTATGTTATTAGAGTAGATTGCTGCCGGGAAAGGGAGTGTGAGTGATGTAGCGTATTTCTTGGAGACATCGCTACCGTGTAGAATAAACTCTAGGTCGTTGTTGAAGAAATAGCGGTATGGAATCTTGGGTTGATCCGGTCGGCCAATGGTAGGTAGTGGTCTGGTCCGATGTAGTACGGAGCTTTGTCTGGTCTGGTGAAGTCATGTTTGATTCAGGATTGAGCCAATCAATGTTGTTAGACATGGCTCGTGCAATGTTGTCGAGATGATATTCGACTTCAATGGCACTGTCTGAGCTGTCCTTAAGTAGTTGAAAGACGTTGTTCTTGATTCGCCTCAACTCTGCCTTAGTCATTTTCTTCACTCTGAACTTTTCTTGTATAAGCTTCACATGCTCCATTGTAAACCATCTACCGTTCTTGTCCTTCCGTGGCGAGGTGTAGCATCAACAAGTTTAGAGAACCAGTCATACTCATCAGTGTCATCATCATCTAGCCATGACACAACATTGGTCTTTTTTTTCTTCTTAGGCTTTGTTGATGATGCTGGTTTCTTTGTTGATGTAGAAGGAGTAGGTTGTTGTTGGGGCTCAGGGACATCTTCATCATCACCACCAGTGTATTCAAAGTGGTCACCGGTTTTCTGTGTTTGTGGTGGTGACTCAGAGTCCTGACGTTTGTCAGTAGTAGTAGAACTTGGATGAGATCTTCTGTCGGTGGAGGTCCTTTGGGGTGGTGGTGGTGGCATAGGGGATGAATCATCATTTTTTTTTCTTTCATTTTGGCTAAGAGTCTTTATCCGCATCATCATCGTCTCTTGGATGCTTAGCCTTTTCCGCTGTTTGTTTGCATGAGGTTTTGAGTTGATATTCCAGCAATGCCTCAAATAGTTTACTTTCGTCAGAAGTAAATGTTGCAGATCGTTTAGACATTTGTAATACCAGCTTGGAAATCAACTCTGCATCAGAGACAACTGCAGGCTCAATTGGATTGATCTTCATAGCTACATGAGTAGATTGCATTGTTTGCTTGACCAATTGCATGAGATTCGGATAGAGTTGTCTGGTGAACATCTCTCTTGTTACACCAGGGACAATGTCGATAAGGAACTTATGAGTGTAGTCCCTAATCGTCTTGTTTATTTCACCCTGTATATCTCGATCGAGAAACTTCTGGATCTGTTTCCGTTCTCCCAACATCTCGTTTATCACTTTTTGAAGAAGATTGACTTTGTCAGTAAGTTGATTGAGTTTCATACTGACTACGTTTTTCTTCCTTACTTGCTTGACAGCTTTGACAATCTTTGTTTTTGCTCGTGATGCCCAAGTGTCGGTTGGTTTCTTTATCGATCTGGATGCGGATCTCGTAGTAGCATCTTTGGATGGTGGTGGTGAAGAATGAGATGATGAGTCAGACGAAGATGAGACATGAGGAGGCTCAGGGTCCTTTGGTGGCTCAGAAGTTTGTTCCTTGCTGTGTTCGGGACTATCTAGAATATAGTCATCCGCTTCCTTTGGCTTTAGCCTTTCTCGCAAACCTATTTTCATGGTGAAGAAGATGAGACATGAGAGCTCGAGGGTCCTTTTCGGAAGTTTGTTCCTTTTTGTGTTCGGACTATCTAGAATATAGTCATCCGCTTCCTTTTCGTCTTTAGCCTTTTATGCACGCCTTACACCAAGCTTCATCGCGAGCTTGGCATCTTTTTCTTCTTTTTCTTTAGCAGCAGCATCAATATCTTCATCAGTAATTTTCTCAGTCGTCTCCTTCTTCTTATCAGGTTTCTCGAAGTCAAAAATGATCTAATCCTCAAATTGCTTCTGTTCTGATTCATGGGTGGTGGTACCAGTTCCCTTATCGGGTTGATTAACCGCATCGGAAATAGGTGTGGTTAGTGCACCACCACTTAACCCTCCAGGGCCACGAGTTTGCTGAAGATTGAATTCCTTAGCAACATGTTGGAGTCTGAGATTCTTAAGCTTCTTTCTGTAGTCTTTGTCTTCATCCAGTGGCTCTTCTTCTGAGCTCTCTTCTTCCTGTTCTTGCACTGGAGTTTTCCCTTTATCAAACTTGGGACTGAGAGGTTTTGCAATTGTTAGTGTATCATCTGTTGCAGATTCTGAGTCGATAACCTCTTCATCTTTTTCAGTGTCCTCCGAGTCCTCGTCCATTAGTTTTGGTTCTGGTTTGGAAATAGGGATGGCATCCTTTAATGGAACTCTCTTTTTGAGTGTGTGAGTCCTCTTTGGATACTTTCTCGTACTCTGATGCTCACAATACTTCCAAAGATCGCCTCCCCGGTCTTCCTAACAGGTGTACCAGAATACTTTTCATCAATGAACCCCACTTTGCCTGATTCAACTGCTTCCGTATATCGTTGTATGCGATTAAAGTCCCTTGATAGCGGTGCAGTAGAAGGAATCTAAGCTGGTAATACCGCACCTTGTTTCTTTGTTGTTGAGTCCTTAAATCGACAACATTAAGTGTGAGCTCAAGCAACACGGATTGATGGTTGGGGTAATCAAGTCTCAAGGAATATCACGGATTATTCCCTAGAATCCTTTGGATCAACAGCTTTGTGTATCTGATATAAGGGATCTTGGTGCCAGGCTTTTTAAGATAGGACATCATGTCGTCCTAGATCAGAGCTGCAAATTCGATGTGTTTCATATTGACCATACCCCAAAATATTTGTAGTTCCATGAGCTTGGGATGCTCATGACCACTGTCACGTCCAGAAACGGATTTGGCAATCATGATGTAAAGTGTTCTCCATGGCTGAGGAATATTTTTGAGATCTACGAAGTGTTTTGTAATAACCCCAACAGCTTCATCATAGCCGATGTCGACCATGAACTGGAGAGTGACCTCTTCTGAAGGAGTAGCAGTGTATTACTCGTGAGGCTCGATGGTAGGAAGAAGAAGAATAGCCCTTAAATCTGCTGGTGTGATGGTGACTTTTTTGTCGTTAAGTGTCACTGTTACAGCATCTTGACCTTTGACCTTTCCGGCACAGTAGCAGAATTAGTGAGCATGTTACGAAGGGTGAGTCTTCAGAATATCCACAGCAATTTGACAAGAAGACTCAGAACACGTGAAGTTGTCAAAATCAACTCTGAGATTGTTCTTCCCAATCTTCATTTTGTAACCCTTAGGGAAGATGTCTTCCATTGTAAGAACATTTGGTGCATCAACGTTTTCCATTTGGACGTCCATGTTGTGATCTGAAAGATATTGAGCCAAAAGAACCAATATATCGAAAGACATTACGTTAGTCAAAAGTTAATTTTATTGTCCAATTATTTAATACGTTGTGTTGATGAATGTTACGAGTACAACGTCACTTGTTTGTCCAATAGTCCAAAGTAGTCGAAGAAGAAGTTTGAATTTATTAACTTTGAGTTTTAAAGTCCAAGTTTTCACTCATTATCACAACATATTAACCATTTAAGCTTATTAGTGACATTTTGGTTTCGTGGCGTTATGATTTATTTATTTACAAGTTTGTACGCGTAACAATTCATAATTATGGTTAAAATTAGGCTTAAGCGTAGGAATTGCAAGCTTATGTGTAAACAGTAGACCATACGCGTAGGCATAATCTTATGCGTAGGAACTTAACTTACGCGTAAGAAATGTTACGCGTAGGAAAAGAGCCCTTAGCATAAGGTTTACGAGTAAGCGTATGTTGGAGCTTACGCAGCGTAAACACTCGTAGAGTGAACCTTATCGTAAGACTCAATGTTTACGCATATCCTTCACGAGATACGGCGTAGTCCGTTGTAGAATCTTGCAGTAAGATTACTCTTCGATGTAACTTTCTGTAAGATGATCCTTATGCGTAGGAATCCATGGTTAACCTTGATTCTGAATTTTTCATGCATAATAACCTGAAACAAATTCATAATAACACATTCATTAACATATTATTCAACCCCCTTCAATTTTCACATGAACTCAGTTTACGCGTAAAGACTGCTTATGCGTAAAAGTTAAACCCTTTGTTTTCAATTTTTACGAGTAAGAGTTTTAGCCATAGGAATTACACCAAACATTTTCTGGGATACCTTAGAAGCCTAATGACTTGTTTTAAACAAGTTTTAACATCAATAGCCTCATGAATCATTATTACCCAATTTATACTTGTATAAACCCTAATTCTCAATTACTCAAGATTTCTTGTTTCTGGGCATGATTCAAGCATGGTTTTGGTCAATTAAACATGTATACAACATCGTATGAGCAAATAATTATCCAGAAACACTCTCATATGAAAAGCCCTAAATCCACGCATAAACCCTAATTCTTGAATAATGATTCAAAACGTTTTCTGGGTGGATTTTTATGTTAGAAATGTTTATAACATATGATTTTAAGCATTTTGACACCAAATTTACCATCATAAACAATCAATGATGATTTTGTGTTCATACGCATACGCGTAAAACACAAAATCATCTCATACACACAATCCAGCCGTTGGATTTGTTTGAAAATCAAAACCAATGTTTAGAAATACATAAAGATCATTAAACAACTTACAAAGATGAAGATTAAAGCACGGATTAGAAGATTGATTTTGGTGCGTGGATTAGGGTACATGAGATGTTAAATGTTATGTAATAAATGATAAGTGAATTTTAGGTGGGAGGGTAAGTAAAAATAGTTTTAAGCTTTTGACAATTATGGTCCCTCCACCTCAACCATTTACATTTATAGCCCACAACTTCCATATTGGTTACGTAAAGTATGATATTTGGAAAGAAACTTGTGACTTTGAAATAATGAAATTTTACAAATTTGAGTCGGGAGTGTCAATGAACTCAATGTGACCACCATTATCAAAGAAACAAGCGGGAATAAAATATGCAAGTCTGAGTTTTATGAAGCGAAAATATTTACTTTCTCCCCTTCAACACTGAGAAAACTTGAATTTTGAAAGAGTAAAGTGTGAAAGTTTAATACTTGCCATGTTTGAGAAAAGTAGATAGGAGAATATTTTTGAATTTTATCGATTTTATATTTTTGTATTTTTGTTTTGAAAATATTTACAAAGAGGTTTTGGTGTTTGGTAGTTTTAATATTGTTTTAAAAGTTAGTCAGTTCCTCTAGAGTTAAACACCTCATACCAATCGGTGGACCAACTCGATAAACCTAGCGAGGAGTTAAGGCTTTGGTGAGAAGGTCCGCGATTGGTATCAGTACCCAAAGTATAATTCAGCGGTACCCTTTTCACATGCTCGATGAAATGATATCGAAGATCGATGTGCTTTGATTTGAATGTTGAGCGAGTTGCGAGATCGCTAATAGCACTTGTTGATTTACATCGTGGATTACATCAAATACGTAACCATAGTCTTTGAGTTGTGTTACATCAAATGACTTGAGCACAACAGCCGATATGGCTACATATTACGCGCTTGTGAGGACGGTGATGTACAATCCTGCTTTGCCATGACGGTTTATCACCGAAATTGTAGCGAAGTACTTTTCAGAGAATCTAAGCAACTCATTGATGGCGTCACGAAAAGCTATTAGTTCAAAACGAGAATCCTGGATACGGATCCCCAAGTTAATGGTTCCCTTGATGTATTGGAGGATTCTTTTAGCCTCGAGAGGTGAGTTTGATTGGTGCTTGACCCGATAGCGGGAGCAAAGATATCTGACAAAGACCGTATCTCCGGGTCATGAGAGACCCAATGATACTTGATATTTGGTAGGGTCAACCAATTTCCCATGCAAATTAGCATCGGTTTCTTGGTATATGCCATTGGAGTGGCATATGTATCCGAGGTTTTGCATTCCATTTTGTTTAAAATTTCAAGGGCATATTTGGGTGACTCAGAAAATACCGCGGGGTGATTGATGAACTTGCCGTCCTAGAAAGAATGTAAGTTCACCCATCATGGACATTTCAAAATGTTTTTCATAAGTTTTGAAAAAGCGTTTGAGTACTTTAGATGTGTTGACCCAAAAATGATGTCATCCACATAAATTTAAGCGATTAAAATGTGTGCCCCGTGATATTGTATGAATAGTGTTGGGTCGACCGATCCTTTGTGAAATTATTTCGATAAGAAAGGATGACGACTTATCATACGAGGGGCTGTTTGAGACCGTAGAGAGCCTTGTCGGTTGTAGACACGATTAGGGAAGTGCGGATCAGCAGATCCTTACATTGGCTAACATAGACCGTTTCTCTCGTTTTCCATTGAGCGGTTTTGATCCATCCGAAAAGCCGTGATGTTCATGTGAGCCGCAAATGCCAGAAAAATCCGAAAAGATATATATGTGTGTTTGTTATAGTCATATATCTTTTCATTGATTGTTTATTCTCATGTTTGAATTTGTGAAAATGCTTTATTTTGTCTTTAACCTGGTCTTAATTACATATAAAGGTATTTTCCAAAAGGATAAGTGTAGGGAAGATTACAGCGTTTTAAAGAGCGTGAACATGAGAATTACAATTCTTGAAAAAGATATATATGTGTGTTTGTTAGAGTCAAATGCTTGTATCAAGTCATAATGGATGTTTTGCGAGAATTTTTCGGATTCTAAAGATATAATTTTTCGAGCGCTGCGGTTTCCGTCGAGGTTAACTTGCGGCTGGCGTCGAGTGAAACATATTATCTTATTTTCTCTCGTTTTTTGTGTTACTTATAAATTTTGGAATTTCTCGGTCTTAATTTTCGAAAACGTAAACATCCATTCCACAAGCATTATATCCTAGTATAGTTGAGTCATATATAGTTTTACGCGATTTTCGCAAAGGTTTCGCTCTATTTTCTTTAAAATGCGGGTTTTATTTATCAAGAAGAAGAAACATAGGATTTGATGGAGCTTTTCACGCGCATACTTCTTGAAGAAGAATTTAACCACTACTTCACTGCGGATCCTACCGAGCTAATCAGGGGAGTATTAGTTTCTTTCGCTTTTAATTACCTTCCATTATCATAACTTTGATACTTTCAGGGAATATTGGGGACAATGTTCAGTTTAAGTGTAGGGAGGAAAAATAAAACGGGAACTTTGAAACTATGCTTATCCTTGATTATATGTCTTGTCCAATTTCATTTGTGTAATAAACCATGAGAAATGTCGGTTAGGGTAATTTTGGCACCAAATTTAAAATTTTTCATGACATGTAGGAGTGGGCCATTAGTCTTAATAAAGCGTCTCATGGATAGGAAGTTATATGACTAGCACAAAACCATTTACCACTCAAATTCCACCCCAAAAATGTGAGGTTCGCCCCTAGATTTGTAGGAATTAAAGCATTCACCTTTAATGCGTCGAGAGTGTACCGGTAATATAATAGATTCTAGAACTTGTTTTGTGATGCATCCCGAGATCGCTAGTGAAACTACACTTGTGTAGTTAGGAATAACTACATGATAAGAGGCATTAGGATAACCATTGTTTGATACCCGTATTATAATTACTTCTTCCACATCGGTTGAGTAATTCCCCACACCCTTGCGTTGTACTCATCTTTAGTACACAATACCCCTAGTTAACCCTGCAGGCCTATCCTTTTACGCGGTTCTCGTGATGTTTTGGTTTCGGAATATCAATGAAGTGAATTGTTTACAATCCACCCCAAATGTACACCCAAACCTTCCTACCTTGTATGCACTCACTTTTAATGCATTATTGTTATCACCCCAAACCCTTAGTTCAATTATCTTGCATAATTTGCTAAGTCGAGTCATATATCCTTTGTATCAGTTTTGGGGCGATTGGGACTCATGAGAAAAGTTAAATTTTATGAAGTGACGGGAAAGAACGTTAAATTCAAATTCCCTTTATTTACGTAATAATGTACTCCATGTGTTTTGATCTTTTCAATTCAGGTCAAATTAGTGTTAGAGTAATAAAAACTCAAGTGTTGGGATGTGCCTATAAATCCCTTATATTTTGATGTTATCGTAGAGGATGGTAAGGTAAAAGTGTATGAAAAAATATGAAAAAATTCAAAAAAACATACGGGCTACCATCCTACATCTATCTTTAAATTTATGTTTGTTTGTTTCAAAGTTATCTAGAGTTTAGAGTGTCAAGTCTTGGCTTAGCAACGTCATTCTTCTCATGCTTGTAACATAACGATTTTTGACTTGCCACCACTAAATCGCCTATCCAACCAAACCCTTTGTTTCCCTACCGTAAGCCTAACATTACAACCCTTTAAAAGACATCTTAGATAGTTTTTCTTAGGTGCTTACGCCAAAACGATGGAGGTTTGATCTAGTCTCAAGCCTATGGTAATCTATGTACTAGGACAGATTAATGAGTGTTTATCTTCCATTTCCAATTTGATATATTTCATATACACCCGAGATGAGAGTATCCAAACACCACTTGTGAGGTGCTAGTATATAATTTTCGTGCTTGTTATGACTTTAGAGTATACTTGTTGTGAATGTTCTAAACCAATGCTTCATACAACATATAAAATTAATTGGCTAAATGCACATTTGCTTGAGGACAAGCAAATACCAAGTGTAGGGATATTTGATAAGGATTTAAAAGGTAAACTTTTGAGGGGTCATTTAAGCCCTTAATAGACCACTTTATATTAATTCTTGCTTAATTTCGTTCGTTTTCACTTTTTAGGTCTCTTGAAGGCAAAAATGCTGGAATGATGCTTATTTGAGCGAAAAGGCATGAATATATGGCGAAGTCAAGATCAAGACAACTTAATTGCTGAAACTGTGGCGTCATAGATAAAGGCGCCGTCCTCTAATGCGGCGGCGCTCGAAGTGAAATTGCTATTTTGTACGGCGATCAAGCTTTTAAGAAAGTAGGCGTCACAACTCAGTGGCTAAATCGGTCGAGCGTCGTCGAACATGAAGCGGGCGTCGCCATTAAACCCACGTGGCCGCCGTCACGGTTTATATGTTCTTTTTGTAACTCTATATATATAATTGAATATTGGGAGGTATTTAGGAGTAGATTGTGCGATTTTTGAAGCGTTATCTTAGGGTTAACATACCCTATTGTACATCAAGATAAGTAATCTACTTCATTGATTTCATTATGTCTTCGATTGTATGTGTGTATGCTTGCATGTTTACCATGTCCGGCTAATTTACTTGTGTGTTTGCTTAGATCTATGAAACCTAGATATTGAATATTGATTGGTTGTCTCTTCTCTTAATTGTAATTGGCTTAGGATTGCAATAGGCCATCGTCGTACTTTTAATGCTTGAGTAATCTTTGTAAACATTAGTTTATAATCGCCTAAAGTTATTGTAGGCTAACAATCCAAAGATAACCTTAGAGTTAGTTTATAAATCCTAGAGATTTTGTAGGCAATAACCTTAAGGTATCCTCAAAGAGTTAGGGAAAAAGCATCCCTACTGGCTTAGAAGATACAATGCATTAATAATAAGGGCGTGACAATTCAACCAATAAAAGATAACTAGGGAGTTATAGCATCTAGGTAGATACATTTTAATCATCATATAAGCACACATCAATTAGACATAGACTACCCCTTAGCTTAGTTAATTAGACTAGATAATAGTAGAGTAATCGATAGAAATACCACCCCCAAAATCCAATTCAGAGATTACGTACCTTCAATTTTCTAAAATATAAAAGAGAGATAAAAATAATATTCCTCAACCCCCTTAGCGTAGTAATTTCTCCAGCTTCCTATTCCCATTAGACGATATCAATCCGATGCTTACCCTAATACTACACTAAGCGATTAGGTTCAGCTGAGCTTGGTGGTTGAAAAACTTACGTAGAAAAGGAAGTTTAGTTTGACCGAACGAGCGTTGTCTGGCGTATCGAAAATCACCCCCAAATCGTCCAGAGATTTTACCCTTGGCTTTCTAAAGAATATAAAAATAAAAATCTGCCAGCGCCAGCCGTAATCTGACACGCTACTGGCATTCCTATTCGCAAGAGCGATATCAATACCCGAGACTGCCGTCTTCTGATTTAGGTTCATTCGCCATGTTAAAAAGCTGCGAAAGGTGATCCTTTACGTGATCACTCCTTGTACGCACATCAGGCATTATAACACACTCACTCTTTCACTTCAATCATCCCTTTCTCTCTCTCTGATAGGCTGCCACCTCCAGCCCCCTGCCACCGTAGCCACCACCACAATCACCACTACACCACCAATTCTTTTCTTAGGGTCACGAAACGTAAGGATCTGGGGTTACGAATATTATTTGGGTTTGGATCGCGGTATTTGCCATCGTAACTTGTCTCATTTGTCTCCCTTTTTCATGGTATGTTTGTCCTGATTATCTTTTTTATTTGAAATCGAATGTAAAACGAGTTTTAACAAAAGGTTGTGGTATTAACCAAACTTAAAACGTTTTAGAAACGGTATCATCATTTTGTGAATCTTGTGGTTAATAAGAATAATTTTCGAGCTAAAATGAGTATAATTTTGTATTTCTGATCGATGTCTTTTCTTTTTCTTCTTGCTTAGACTCGGATCAGTTGTGTTTTGGATTGGATATGCGAATTTTTGAAATCTTTTCGCTGTTTTTTATATTTTTAAAATTGTTTCGACCTATGGCTCTTTTGGTCGTGTTGGTTTGTGTTCGGGATATATAATACCCGAGAGGGTGTTTTTTATTGTTTTCGGGTAAAAAAGGAACCCGGTTTGGTTTGGGTTCGTAGCCCCTTTATCTCGATTTGTGGCGATTTGCTTATTTGGATGTATAATAAGTGTATTTAGCTTATTTGATTTTGTTTGGATTTGCTTATTTTCGGTAGTGGTTGGCTTATTTGTACTTGTCGCTACATATTTCGATTTGATAATAAGCTCACTAAGCTTATTTGAAGGTGTTTGTTGGGTCAGTGTAAAGAGGTAAACCAAGAGGGTGTTTGTTTGGTCACAGTTTCATACAGAAACTGAGAGTGTGTTTGTTTTGGTTGCGGTACAAAAGGGACAAAAATGGAGTGTTGTTTTTGAGCTTATTATTTTCGGCTATCTATTACGTGGCTTATTTTGAGTCTTGTTTGAGAGCTTATTGGAACTACTTATTTTATTTGGTTATAGCTTATTTTGGTTTGGTTCGGTTAGGTACTTAGCCAAACAGAGTGTGATTGTATTGTTTGGGTTTGGTATTCATTTGGGCCGTTGCACATAAAGTGATTTTTATTGGGTTTGTTTAATGGGTTGAAGCCCGTTTATGATTTTGTTTGGAATTGTGTTTTATTTTTGGGTTAAGTTTATTTAATTATTTATGGATATTGAATATTGGACATTATTTATGGATATCGAATATTGGACTAACGTATTGATTTATTTTGACATATGTGTTCATTGGTGAAAGTTTCGGATACTTTGAAATTGTTATTTGAAATTGAACTAAATCTATGCCTATACTTATCGGACTATATAAATCGGATTGTGACTTGACTTGTGGGACATATTCCGGATTGATACTATTTGGACAATTGGACTATATCGGACATATTGGACATTTTGAACTCAAGACGGATATAATATATTAGACTCGTGACGAATTTAATATATTAGACTCGTAATGAACCAAAACTATTAAATTAATACTTATTAGACTAATAACGGCCACAAAGCCCAATCACCAATAAATCATCTAAACTGGATTTATTACTAATTGTTATTTGATTTAAGTTATTATTTGTAACGTTTTTGGATTAATAATGTGAATATGTGATGAATTGAATTTTTTTTTGGGAAATGTTTTTTTGGAAATTGAGTTTTACTAAAGTCTATTGACTTGGAAACGTTATATAAATGGACGAGTCATAGCAAAGTTTTATAAGATTTATAAACTTATACTTTTATTTCAAATCTCTTTTATTATTATAAAACCCGACAATGATAGAAATGTATAGCTTTATTTAATCTTTAAAATCCTTTGTTATTTAAATTATTAACTTGTGTTTTTCTTATAAAACTTACTTGTATTTTCTAAACTATTTGAGGGTTTCTAAATAAACAAAGAAACTTATCATTGACTTATTCTTATCTTATCCCTTTCTTATTTACTTCCCTTTTATTTATTGTCCTTGTTATTCTTCTATTTCCTCAATACTATATATTGGGATATATTATACTTTGGCGTGAGTTTTACTTCGATTCTATGCTTTCAAAAAACCGCACGAACAATGATACAAAACGTTTTTCAAGCATTGATACGAGTCTTTCACAAAAACTAAAAACACTTTTGAAAACTCATATGCATTATAATATTTTTAGGGCATTTTCTGAGATAAAATTTATATTTAGGTTGTGTCGATCCTGTACCGTTGTGCCCTGCTACTTGACACTATTAGTGTTACCTTGTTCATCATCTCTGAGGTGAGTTCTCGTAGTCCTACTTTTTTATACGTTTTCCTTGAGGTGGAAATAGTACAAATGGTTTTCAAATATTTTTATTCTATGATTACTGATTAAGTGATTTTTGAACATTATGTATAGTAGTGATTGATATATGTTGCCTGATTATGTGATTGTTTATATGTTCTTTTTTAGTAAAGACATGTTGTGTGGTTTGATATGCGCAACTGTTTAACTCCTGGTGATGAAGCCGAACTGGTGGTTACCTAATTAGCTAGGTTGGCTACCTCATTAACCAAATGTTTGCATGTTCTCCGTGGTGAGACATGTTGTGATGAGATTTGATAGTACTATCTCAGGGGTGTGCCCCCATATCGACAGTGGCGTCGATGAACTATATTGTATGTGATTTTATAGGTTCATTTAACACGATTATTTGGTGCATTGATGTGCTCATATTTGATATCTTGCTCACTATTGTCCTACATTATATTGTTCACAGCTTCGCGGTTTTACTCTTAAACCTACGAGCTCACCAACATTATGTTGACATTTCTAGTACCATTTTTAGGAGATCGTTATTAAGGTATTCGAAGGCACGTTTATTGGAGTCAAACTATTTGATACTTTGCTACCATGTTTTCAAGACAATAAGATTTCAAAAGATACATGTTCTACTTTCAAATATTTAGACGAGGGATGTTTTGTAAAGTTGTAAATTATTGTTGTAAAATATTTAAGTGTATGAATCTATGATGTTATGCAATGTGTCTTTCTCAATTACATCTTGTGTTTCTGCCATTGACGAGGTGTGATACAAATGCTCTACTTCTAACATTGTTGCCTTATGGTAGGTGCTTCAAGTTTACACTACATTTCCCCCCTTTCTACAATACTTTCCTATCCTCTCAGAAAGGATAGCTTGCATCATCCCTGTGAAGTCTTCTATAATCACTGTTTAAACGACTCCATGCTATGTATTCAAATACCCCTGAGCTCATCTAGCTCATTGCTCCCCTATTGGTAATTTTATCCCCTTGTTTACTTACCATTGTTTCTAGCGAATCCATGGATCAAATTCTAACAATGGATTTTCGTACATCAAGGGTTAACTTTGTGTAACATAATATATAAAAGAATAGGAGCAATATTATAGAGATAGAATATACATAGCAAGATAAGGAAGGGTCAAACTATGTTAAGACATAGCTACTTAGGGAGAGGAGTAAAAAAAAATGAGTTTTAATGATTTATATGAGCATATTAAGATATGCCAAAGCTTAGACAAATGCGGAAAGTATGCCACGAGGATAAAAGCAAAGGAAAAAGAAAAAGAAAGTTGAGCAACAAAAAAATATGAATGCGTAATGCAATTCAAAGACGCTTGAAGGTCACGTACCGATGACCTAAGATGTAAATGTTCAACCAATCACACCAACAAGAAAGAGATTCGTTCATTGATCTGACACACAAAATTATGGCAATGACTTCTTCCAAGCTATCATTAGGAAGGCCAGTTCTAACAAACCTTTTGAACGACATTATCATCTACCTAAGGTGATTGGCGTAAAGGATAGATTTTTTATAAGACATATTCTAAATGAAGTAGATATATGTCATTAATTTTATGACAAATCATGTCATAATATAGACTCAACCATAAGTTATACTACAAATCAATGAGAATGAAAAAGATACACACCTAGATGCGAATGGAAGGCCACTCCATAAGATAAGAAATTATTGGATTTGACCTTTGAGAACTAGTGGGAAAAGATGGTTTAGATCAATATATCATTTGCACTGAAAATGAGATGCATGATATATTTCAAAGGAGAAAAGGATGTGCATGTGATCCTATTGAGGGTGAATATCTCTAACGGTGTTGAGGTAATTAAGCTATAAATTTCTAGTTTCAAATGATCCTAGTTGTGTGTTAGAGATAATTTGGTGCATGAAGAATTTTGTGTGAATGTGTAGTTGTACACTTTGGGTATAATTATTGTGGGGATTGAAGGTTAATGAACTAACTATCACTAACAAGAGTGAAGAATAGTTACAAGGTTTTGTTGTAGTGATCGAAGCATTACTTGTAAGGTTTGAGTGTGATCGATATAAGCATTGAAGATTCTTAAACTAAGTATCACTATCAAGCGTGAAGTATAGTTGTAAGGTTTGAGTGTAATGGTTAGGATGTGAGGGTTGAAGGTACTTGTGACAAGGCTTTAATACACAAGAGAAAATAGATTGTTAAGTGATCACAAATAGTTAAGGTTAGGATTTTAGAACCTATTGTGGTTTTGTGACTGGGTGATAACGCTCAGATTGTATATGTTTTCAGTAGCGTTATCCATGCTTTTGTATATGTTATTAGGTTATATTCATATGTTCTTAGTACTTAATCGCATCAAAGGACGATTGTCTAGTATATATAACCAAGTGCATGGAAACGGAAGGAAAAGTTAAAGAATGTTAGATAAAAGAAGATTTCCGTTTCAGTTAAGCATGCCAAGCACAAGTCAGCATTTCAAGTATCGAAGAGGATAAAATTTGAGTGAAGAACTAAGTTCCACTTGCCAGAATCAAGCAAAAAGTCTTAGTTCTGTCCTTCAGGAAGACCAGCCGATCGGTTGCCCATACATGAATTAATTTGGAAAAGCGCTAGTTAGCATTCTTTGAAGATGGACCAGCCGATCGATTATTTTACCCATAACCGATCGGCGGGATAAGTGTCAAGGTGACCCGGCCGATCATTTGGATAAAGAACGTCGACCGGAGAGCACGATACGCTATTTCTTCATCATTAAGAATCCCCATTGCATCTACACATTTCTAGGTCCTTCCCTGGTGTATTCTAGTCCCTCCTAGCTCCTTGGAGGCCAAGTTCAACATTTATTGCCCTAGGCCTTGGGACTAGTATAAATAGAGACCTCTTGTGAGCATTTGAGAACACACACTTCAATACAGCTCTATACTCATCAAACCCATCTCTTTTAGCTCTCAAATTCGTCATTAGAATTCCAGAAAAGTTTGGAGGTCCAAGAAGTCAACATTTGGAGGTCAAACCCCTGAGAAGTCAACACCAATACTTTGGGAATCATTACTCAATCATTTGTAATCTTATTCCAATCATTGTAAGACTCTTAATTATGTTTTCTAATGTTCAAAGTTCTGAGTTTATGTTTATGTTTGCTATGAGTGGCTAGTTTCCTTATGCACTTTCTTAAACAATGTTAATCATCTTATGATTAGTTTATGATTGTGTTAACATGTTTTAATTCAATTTCAAGTTGATTTTAAAGATCTAATTGTGCTTAAGTTTCATAGTGACATTTGTTAATCAAGTTTGACTAGTTGTGGTAAAAGGTCGAGAAAACTTATTGTTATTCAACTAGTTATAATCATTTTGTCTATTGATGATTGTTTTTACCCATTATTCTTGATCAAACAAAGAAACTAAAGTGTAGTTGTAATAAGAACGATTTTTGATTATCAATTTGGATTGATTGGAAATATCTAAAAGGTCGTAAGATTAGTTGTTTACAATCAATTGTAACCTTTTGTCTATAATCAGTTACCTTTTGTATTGACCATTTCTTAAGCAAATTTGATAAGGCAAACGGATATTTTTTTGATTAAGTTAATGAAAGTAAACTTATGAAACTTGAGTTGATCTTGAATTGATTGGTTAGACTTAACGCTTGTTTTTATAAACTAAAATCTTGACGAAGTTTTAACTTACAAGAACAATAGATTAGTACACCAACTAATTATCATAACCAACATGTTAAGAAGAGGTTAACACAATCATACTATTCAAGGATAAGAAACTAGTTTAAGCAAGTGGAGTTTTTAATCATCTGAATTTCACTATATCAATTTTCGCTATTTGCTTTTGAATTGCCTTAGTAGATTTTATACTTGTTACTTGATTCACTCACAAATCCCTACGAACAATCTCGACTTACCATCACAATCTTGCTATAACGGACGAGTGCACTTGCTCGTATGTGTTTTTGGTAGAATTGGTAAATCATCTTTTATAAATTTAAAACTTGTACACAAATAGCACATCAAGTATTTGGCGTCGCTGCCGGAGATTTTGATTGTGTTGAACAAGTTTTAAAAATCCACGTCAGTTGATCCATTCCAAAAAAAATTTACGAGACCTTTAGCCGATCAGTCGTCCATCTAACCGATCCAGTTACACCTGAAACCCATACCAAAAACATTCCAACCGATCGGTCGCTCCTCGCAACCGATCCGGTTCCTCAATTTTGTCTGAAAATCTGTTTTCTTTGTTTGCTCGTGTGCTTAGATATTTCCTGGATTCTCTAGGTAATTGTATGAACACTCGTGCAGCTGTAGTTAAACCAATCTCACCTCTCACCAACCCCAAATGATTGATCCGAAGAAGAAGAAGAAGAACGCCTTTTATCCCACTAGAAAACCGTGCACCAAGAGTACCAAACCCACCATTTGATAACCTTTTAGAAGCCAAAGTCATTTATAACCCATTCACCAATTTAGCTTTTCTCATGGCCGACGATGCCGATACCAATGTGGGGACCAACAGACGTAGCACCCACTCCCGGAGTGCTATTATTCTGCGAATCAGCGTGGTCGATCCGCATAAGCACATTGCCGAATTCATCAAAATCTGCGGCATGTTCCGGTATGGCGACACCGATGTCAATTCCATCAAATTAAAACTTGTTCCATCATCACTCGCCGGAGATGCAAAAGTATGGTAGAATGAATTAACCCCATGAATTATCAATACTTGGGAGGAGATGAGACAAGCTTTTGTAAGTCGATTCTTTCCACCTGTCATGTTTGATCGATTAATGGGAGAAATTCGTGCTTTCACACAAAACCCCAACGAAAACTTGAAAGCTTGGCTTCGGATGAAAGATTTACTTCGTAGTTTTCATTGACATGGTCTATCCAAAGGAACCATTATCCAAATCTTTTACCATGGACTAGACAAAATTTCTCAAGGGATTCTTGATCTTTGGAGGAATTTTTCTCTATAAGACTCCTAAAGACGCACATCAATTACTAGAAGATCGAGTACTTCTTAAACTCGATTGATCCAAAGATTCCAAAACCAAACCTCTTAGAAAAACTGTTGCTTTTGTCAAAAATTCCGATACCTCGAAACTCATGGAGAAAATGGAAGCCTTGACTTCAAAAATCGACTCACAATACAAAGATATCAAAGGAGAAATTAAAGAAATGTGAGATGGATGTAACAATTGCGGAGGAAATCACCCATTGTTGGAGTGCGACGATAAACTTATGGGTGGACCCAATGAAGGAGAAGCTAATTACGTTCAAGGAGGATACCGTGGAGGAGGATATCGTGGTAATTACTACCTCCGTCCCAAAATTATAGTCCCCTATTGACTTTTTCGGTCTTTTTCTTTTAACTTTGACCTTAAATATTTTTGTTTTTTTAATACAATAGTTGATAAAAAATATACTGATGGAAAGTACATTTAAAACACAATCCATTCATATAATTTGCATCAAGTATTACATAACACAAATAAAAATATTTAAGGAAAGTAAAAGGCAGAAAAAGTCAATAAGGACTCTAATTAGAGACGGAGAGAGTATTGTCTGATAGAAAGTCTGGAAATTGGCAAGACCGCCAACAAAGAGATAACAATCGTGATTCTCAACCTCGAACAGACAATCAACCCCACAAAAACGACAAAATTTTGGAAGAATGCAGGTTGAAAAAACCATGAGAGAATTTGTGGCTGCTCAAAAATCAACGAATGATTTTATCAAAATTTATTTTTCAATCTCAAGACCAAAGTTGAGCAAGAACAAAAAAATCATCAAGCTTCTATCCAGGACCTTGTAAACAAACTCGGTAGATTTTCCGACCAACTTTCTTCTCGACCATCTGGTTCGTTACCTAGTAACACCCAATCCAACCCAAAACCATCAAACGATAAAACTTATCGTCCACCACAAACAAGAAATAAGCATATCAATGATGTATTCACAAGAAGTGTTCTCTCGTATGATCCACCACCAAATCCAAATGATAATGCTCCTATCACCCTCGAGAGTGAAGATGAAGCTGAGGAAACCAACCCAACCCAACCCGACAAAAAGAAAATAGTCTCACCAATAAAGGTGTAGACAAAAAAATTCCATATCCTTAAAGCCTTAAGAAAGAAAAAATGGAAGAGCGATATAAGAAGTTCATTGAAATAATCAAAGAGGTCAAACTCAATGTTCCCCTCGTTGATGTCTTAGCCGGAATGCCCAATTATGGGAAATTTTTTAAGGAACTTCTTAACAACAAGATCGAGTTAGAACAAATATCCGCTACCTTCCTTAATGAGGAATGCTCAGCCATTGTTCAAAACAAAATTGCACCAAAGCTCGAAGATCCTGGAAGCTTTCTGATTCCATGCACTTTCGGGAATAATATTCAATGCGATGCTCTAGCCGACCTTGGCACAAGTATTAATTTGATGCCTTATTTGTTGTACTCCAAATTATCCATCAACAGCCTAAAACCGACAAAGATGAGCATTCAATTCGCAAATCATTCTTATCAATATCCTGTTGGAATTGCCGAGAATATGCTCGTTCATGTTGGTAAATTCATTTTTCTCGTGGATTTTTTAATCCTATAAACGAAAGAAGATAGTAAAGTCCCTCTCATCTTAGGAAGACCCTTCCTAAATACCGCTGATGCAATCATCAAAGTCAAAGGTAAAGAACTCAACCTTGGAGTTGGAAAAGATCAAATTACCTTTTTAATCGACAAAGCAATGCGATATCCACGTTCCAGTGATGACACTTGTTTTAACATTGATGTTATCGATGAAGTCACTGACTAAGAATTGGATGCATTCCTTAACGAATCTGATCCGTTCATGACTACTTCAGAAAAAATCAATGAGATAGACTTTGATAAAGAGTTTGCTGATTTTATGAAAGTAGACTTGAATCTGGCTGAGGAGGAAGAAATGGAGAAGGAGAATTTTGAAGAAATAACTTTTGATGACGAGATGAGAATAAAATCTTCCCTTCAAGAACCACCAAAAGATCTCGAGCTAAAACCACTACCTGATCATCTTGAGTATGCTTATCACGGAAAACTCACTTCTTCCGGTAGTCATATCTTCATTACTCAAAGATGAGGAGAAGGAAAGTTTGGTTTCTATTCTCAAAATCATAAAAGAGCTTGGCGGAAAACTTATATCAGGAATTAGTCCCAATTTCTGCAAACACAAAATCAATTTTGAAGATGGAATTAAACCTGTTGATAAAAGACAATGTCGACTCAATCCCAACATGAAAAACGTTGTCAAAAAAGAAATCATCAAACTTCTTGATGTTGGTATCATTTACCCCCGAGGGCAGTCCTTGGAGTCCAGTTCAATTGTCTTTAAGAAAGGAGGAATGGCGGTTGTGACTAGCGAATAAAGCGAACTAGTTCCTCTGAGCTGTCCTTTGGATGGTGAGTTTGTATTGATTATCGTAAATTGAACAAAGCCACCGGGAAGACCATTTCCCTTTCCTTTCATGGATCAAATGCTCGAAGACTAGCGAACAAATTCTTTTGTTTCCTCGATGGATTCCGGGATATTTTCAAATTCCGATCGATCCAAATGATCAAGAAAAGACCACCTTTACTTGCCCTTTTGGAACTTACGCTTATCGGCGTATGCCTTTTGGTCTTTTTAATGCACCTGCAACTTTTCGGAGGTGTATGATAGACATATTCCAAGACATGCTTGAAACCTCCATGGAAGTTTTCATGGGTGAATTTTCAATTTTCGGAAACTCATTCGAAGCTTGTCTTTTCAATCTTGATAAAATGCTCTATTAATACAAATAAGCAGTAAAAACGTTTATTTATATTTTACGATCTTCTAATGTTTTGTCGATAACAAACGTAAAATCATTTTAACTAAACAAATAAAATACGTAAATGGTTTGAGCCAATAGTTTACTAACACACTTACATTTTCACATAAAACACTAAAACAAGTATAAGTGATTTTATGATTTAGTAATACATATGTACAACAACTAGTGTTTACATATTGGGTAAATATACACATAACTAGTATGTATTATAATGGGTAATATAAATGGGTAAAAACTTAAGTATTTGACCCATTGACCAAATACATTAAATGTAGTTGGGTATAACCCAAAGTCCATGACCCATACCCATGGAGCATGACCCATAACCCATTGCATGACATCATGCTTAAGTCATATATGGATATTATCCATGACCCATGGACTAGATGCATTTCATCTTGTAGATACATTGTATCTACTTGGATACCCATGGTCCAATGTCTAGGACCCACCCATGACCCAAAACCCATGGGCAAAAGGGCGTCCACAGGATCCCCAATATTGTGCAGGGGAACCACTCCCACACATACATTCCCCAAGTATTGTAACCTTCTAACCTCAGATCCTAAGGATCTCTCTATGTAGTTTGTCTTTTGTTTTGTGTGATTCTCTAGGTTCCTCTTAAAGGAGAGATCACCACCTCTTGAAGTCAAGCAAGCTCAAGTCCATGAGTTTCCATGCTTCATCATCAAGAATACTCTTCTCATACTGGTATTGAAGTGTTGTGTCCAAGGCATTGTCAAAAGAGCATTGGTGAAGAAGGTGCTTAAAAGGTCAAAGCGTGAAAATGCTAAAGGAGTGAAAGGTTATGGCGTCGTGTCAAGGGCATTGGTAAAAGATGCCTAGAAATCAAGTCAAGTGGCATTAGTGAAAGATGCCGAGTGTGTACAATCGATGAGGTGCATTGATGTACAAATAAAGATAGGTTGTATCCAAGGATATTAATATCCTTGATGGTGGTGTAATAAGGAGTTGGTCTCCTTTGGGGTTAGGTGTTGTGTAGTGTTGGGTAGTAGTTCCTCTATTGTAATGGAACTCGGTACTTAGCCTAGTACCGATAAAGGGTAAGCGGCGTTGTGTTAGGTGTGGTTCTACCTTGTGGAAGAACCCGGTGGTTAACCTAGTACCGGAAAAAGAGTAGGCGACGTTGTGAAGGCTTCTCCGCCATAAGGAGTTGGTATTGTGTAGTGATTACGAACTCTCGAGTAGGTGACTCGGGGAGTGGAGTAGGGCAAGGAAGGTGTCAAACCACTATAAATACTATAATATGGTGGTTATGTGCTTCTTACTCTTCATCTTTCATTACACATTTATATATCTATCTATCAATGTCCAATATACACATCCAAATAGATTGAAATAAGTCGATCTAAATATTTAAAAAGAAGTTTTAATTGGTAAAACTATTCAACCCCCCTTCTAGTTTTCCACATGCTCGAAAGATGCAAAGCTGCACATCTTGTCCATGACTAGGAGAAATGTCACTTTATGGTGAAGGTGTGCTTGGTCATAAGATCTCCGGTCACGGCAGGATAGATAAAGCAAAATCGAGCGTTATCCTGCGTCGCCACCTCAACTAACGTTAAAACATTAGAGAAGTTTTTAGGACATCTTAGGTTTTACTGCTGACTTTATCAAGGATTTTTCAAAATATCTCGTCCTATGACAAAACTTCTTGAGAAGATTCGATTTTAAACTTCTACAGATTGCATGAAAGCATTGAAACATTGAAATCTGGCCCGACTAGTGCACCCATTATGGTTTCACACGATTGCTCTCTACCATTTGAGCTCGTATGCGATGCGATTTTCTTTGTTGGAGCCATTTTGGAACGAGAAGGAAAACACTTTTGGACCCATATATTTTGCTAGAGAACAAGACGAATGGTGCTCGAAGCAAAATTATCTGATTCTGAAAAAAAATTACGGTCATAGTTTTGGCGTTCGACAAATCAGATCTTACCTCGTGCTTTCGAAAATAGTCGTGTTCACCGATCATTCGGGACTCAAATATCTGTTTATCAAGCAAGATGCAAAACCGTGTCTTATCCGATGGATTCTGCTACTCCAAGAGTTTGACATTGAGATCAAAGATAAGAAAGGAGCAGAGAATCTAGCCGTTGATCATTTGTCACGTCTTGAAAATCCCGGTCTAAAGGACCTAAAGGAAGAAGAAATTGATGATTACTTTCCTGATGAAACCCTTATGACAGTTGATGAAAATGATGATCCCTGGTTTGCTGACTTTGTGAACTATCTTGTCGGAAGAATTCTTAGAAAAGGTCTGACTCACGCTCAAATGGAGCAAATTCTTTTCGGAACTTAAACACTACTATTGGGAAGATCCCTATCTTTTCAAAATGTGTCATGATGGAATGATCTAAAGATGTGTTTCTGGTTCTGAAACCAGCAAAAATTCCTAATGAATGTCATCATGGCCCTACTGGGGGACACTATGGTCCTTCCACCACAGCTAAAAAAGTTTTTGATCTTTGGATTCTATTGGTCGACAATATTCAAAGAGGCACAAACACTTGTCTAAAACTGCGATGCTTGCCAAAGATCTGGTAACCTTTCGCGCATAGATGAAATGCCATTAAAAAGCGTACAAGTGTGTGAAATATTCGATATTTGGGGAATTGATTTCATGGGACCCTTTCCTAAATCCCACAAATCCGAATACATTCTCGTTGCTATCGATTATGTGTCCCAATGGGCGAAAGCTTTACTAACAAACGATGCTCGTGATGTCGTTAATTTTCTCAAAAAGCTTTTCGCTCGTTATGGAATTCCTAAAGCTTTGATAAGCGATCATGGAACTCATTTTTGTAAAAGACAAATGGAGAAAACCATGAAACGATATGGAGTTCATCATCGTTTTGTGACAGCTTATCACCCATAAACCAGTGGCCAAGTTGAAAATACGAACAGAGCTCTAAAAAGAATACTTGAAAAAACAGTGAAGGATAATCCTTCAGTGTGGTTGAAAGGATATTTTTGCAATTGCATGAACTCGATGAATTAAGACTCCAAGCTTATGAGAATTCCAAACTGTACAAAGCTAGAACCAAAGCTTATCATGACAAAAAGTTGTGAATTCGTAAAGAATTCAAAGCTATAGATAAGGTTCTGCTTTTCAACATGAAATTTAAATTCAAAGCTCCTAAGCTACAACCGAAATGGTTCGGACCTTATGTCGTGAAACATGGATATCCATCCGGCTATGTCGAACTTTATGACAAGCAAGGTGGAAGCTTTATTGTTTATGGGCACCGAATCAAGTTATACTATGATAAGGAGCAATTGACTGAATTCGAAACCATCATATTCATAGCACCTTTTCCAGGAAGAGTCACACAAAGTGTTCCTTGGAAACCAACTACTAAATTCGTATGGAGTGATATTGATGCAACTGGTGAAGAATTCATGTATATTCCCAAAATTTTAAAGAATTCCAAAGCTGCAACTCGTGAATGGGGAAACTTTGAGTCAGGCTGATGACTCGATAATAAAACAAGCGCTTCTCGAGAGGCAACTCGTGTGTTTCAGATTTGATTTTATGTGGTCACGCCCCAAAGTTTAAACCTTTGGTTGAACTTAAGTGTGGGGGGTTCCACGCCTTAATAAAACTCTTTTTGTTTGTGTGTAAGATTTATGCAGGTAATGATTACTCCGGTGGATGCTTGGATCAACAGAAGTTAAGCTAACAAACTCATTTGGAGTATCTGGTTTTATCCCTATTTCCCTATTTCTATACTTTGAAGTTCGTTTTTCACATTGATGACAATGTTTAAATTAGAGTTTTTAAGCTAAAATTTAAATTTTGTTTGCCCTTGTGATCTAGTTATTTTCACGCTTTTAGGATAATATATTAGAAAAACTGGATCAATCCACTAGTAAAATTGGTAACTTTTGAAAATTTGATATGTGTTCCGATTAATATTGCAATCCATTATGGGATTGATAACATTTTCTAGCACATATTACAAACCCTTTCACCAAATTATGAGGATTTGAGCCTATTTCATATATGAAGCATACATCTTTTATGCTTATATCTTTTCATGAGTGTGCCGGTGATTTTATTTATTCTAGAACTTGTACTTGTAAATCATTACCAGTCCGCAGTGAGATCGTATTTGTGCGATATAAGTGAATTCGTGTGATAAAGAGGCACCTTAGGATTTAAACCCAAATGGCCTTCCATTTTTCATATTATGATATATTAACTAGCCACATCGGTTAGTTAACCACCTATATGGACCCATTTGTAGCACTCACTTTTAGTGTTAGATACCCTTAGTTACACCCTCCGAGCCAATCTTTTCGTTTTTGTTAAATCCAAAAAAATACAAAAATATTTTACACTTTAAGCCTTAGCCTAACCCTTGTCAATGTCTAAACGGTTGGTTGCTAGTCGCTTGGTATGATTGGATTGTCTAGATGATTATGAGTGACCGCACTTTGTCATTTCGTTTGAGCCATTTCGAAGAAAGGAGTTTATGTGAGTCTCTTTTTTTTAATAAATTAAAAAAAAAAAATAATAAATAGAAAGTTATAAGTATTAGCCAATGTTCTATGTTTGAAGAAAGTTGTTATGGCGAATCAATGTGACGACTTGTGGAAATCTGAAGAAGAAAAAAATTGTAGCAATAATCATTTACTGGTTTGCAGATTGTTCGGTAACTAGCAACATGGGTATTTGATGTAGGTTTTACTGACCAGGTTTTACATTTATAGTAACTCATCTACCTATGGCCTACCTAATGCACTAACGGGCAGTGTACCCGGTCGCATGTAGTGAGGGAATGGTAAGACCGAATGCGATCCCGAAACAGTTGATTCCTAAGCTGTCTAATTAATTAAATTAGTCAAATAAATAAGTTTTAATGTAAAGATTGATAATATTTAAGGTGTCACGTGATCAATTAGGTTGGTTCTCTGGTAAACAAGCTAATGGAAACGATAGTGATGCAATTCTTAAACCGAGTTCTTCCACAAGTGAATAAGTCGATAGACTCCTTTGGTCAATTCGCCTATCCTATGGTTCTTAGAATCCTCACCAAGATGAACAGGTCACCGGGAATCATTTGGCAATCTAATAGTAGTCATTAAGAGCCGATGTTTACTATTGCAATACATAGGTTCTAAATGTCACTAGATTCTTGTTTCAAGTGGGGTTAAAGTCGAGAGGACATCATTTGGTCAATTCGCCCTAACCTATCAGCAAAGATGCCACCACAGGAGAATTCAGGTGTCCCCTCATAAATCCTGTTGTTCCGGGTCCCCTAAGCCAAGTCATTAAGTTCCGCTACATGCTAGATTTATAATAGTGAGTGCCCGGCCGTTAGGAACTTAGACACTCACTAATTCTAAGTTCATCCAAGCGGTAGGTGATCGGGTTAATCGAATCGCACAAGTAGAAAGGTGATGCGTTATCTTACCCTTCCGTCTGGTCTACTCACCTAGGGTCAGTTGGTCATATCTCCTAGGCAACTAGCCTCTACCGCCATTCAAAACTACCGAAACAAGGGTAGCTACCAATAAACTATGCATGAATACACTAGAAACAATTAATAACGCAAAAGCATTAATAATAAAAAGAATCAAAACTAGGCCAAGACCTAATTTCCACATCTCTAAAATACCCTAGTGGGATGACAAATATAATTACCATGTAAAACAATAAATAAACAAAAACATAACGTCAAATAATAATTGACTAACAATAAATTAATAATCAATTAAATAGAACACAATAAGAAAATAAATAAACAAAGACATAACGTCAAATAATAATTGACTAATAATAAATTAATAATCAATTAAATAGAACATAATAAGAATTAAATCGCCAACAATTATATTGATAATCAAGATTATAATAAATAATAATGAAACC